>CAXITT010000212.1:322414-453977 GCA_964033795.1 Lymnaea stagnalis | reverse complement strand
TATTATGAAAGGCTGGAAGAGGGTTATGACTGTGATGACCCATTGTACAGATTATGGAAGCTTTATCATGGGAATATTCTATTGCACCATTCCAAATCAAGCAGACAAAATCCTCCACCTAATGTTGCAAAGGATCCACTGTCATTGCCTGTTCTGAAACAGAGCTCCATGAGAAGAAGAACACAACAAAAGCTCCCACCACTGATCAGTGGAAAAGAATTCATTGACCATCTGATAAACAAAGACCGGGCAGAAAAAGAAGAAGAAGAAAGAAAGGCCATAAGAAAAATAGACCTAGAAAAAAAGAAACAAGAGAAATTAAAGGCTATAGAAGAGAAAGCAAAAAGAAAGGAAGAGAAAATAAAATTACGAGAAGAACAAAAAAGACAGAGGGAGGAAGAAAACCAAAGGCGAAAAGAAGACAGAAAGAGGAAACTGGAAGAGAAAAGACAGCTGAAAGACAATTCAAAAGGGAAAGGGCCGAAGAAGAGAAAGACAAACAAAATGGATGATTCTGAAACAGATACAAGCATTGATGAGTCTCAAATGATTTTCGATGACGAGTCGGAAGATGATTTTGAGGATTTAGATCTAGATTTAGACTAGACTAGTCTAGACTAGAGTCTATTTCAGAATGCAATTTTTTTTATTAGTTAGAATTAAATAAAAATCAACCATGAATGTCATGAAAAAATGCATGAGTTATTTGTTTTAATGTTGTAGTCTAGTCTATATGTGTCACATTTATGTATGTTTTTATGTGTGTATCTGTGTGAGTGTATTGGGAGATCCTTAGCTTTAAATCACAACTGGTTTCAGTGAGGGCACCTTTGTGGTTGCACTGTGGTCAGGTGGTTGCACTTAGGGCAAATCATTGGTTGCAGGGCGGGCAGGTGGTTGCTTAAGGGGCTACTCAGACGTAAGCATTTTTTCCTATTATTATGCTAGTTATCTGCTAGAACATCTCCTAAACACTGCCAAGTCAGTGATTTCACTTGGTGCCCTCTAAGCAACCAATAATTTTTTTTTTTCTCCGATCATTAAAAAGTTGTGAGGAAGAGTTGACTCGTGGTTGCATTGGGGCAAGTTACTCTATGAAATATTTCAACACACTGCCAACGCAACTCCGAAAAAGTTGAAATATGAAAATGTTTATAAATTAGAACAACGACAAAACAATGAAATCTTTAAAAGTTTTATTAGGGTGCATTTTACAAGCTTAAGCAGTAACTGCCTATCAAACCATTTGTAACCAAATTTCTTCCCAAAAAGCGGAGAGCTACAAGTTGAAGGCAGATTTCAATATAGGGGCATTTTGAGACATTACAATTTGAGGAAACTTCGATATGGTGTTGACAAACTTTTGTAGTTTAACATTTCATAAAACGCACCGTTTCAGGTTTTAAAAAAGTTGAAAATAAGGGAATGTTGGCTTCCTCACAATAAATGAAAATATTATGACTCCAACTTAAAGTAATTGTCTTATTAAAGCGTTTCATTTGTTTTAAGTTTTTTAACATCAACTATTATTTACCTTTCACTAAACTCTTTATATTATCATGTCATAACACAGTAAAAAAAAGCTTGTAGCCATAGGACAAAGTTTTAAACATTCACTAGCAAAATGTTTGTTTCTGAAACCAGCAGAGCGCCAGTTAACACGCAGTTGAAATAATTTTGATTTATACAATAATGTAAGAGACAAAACATGGGAAGAAACATAGGATAGCCGCTACTTAGTATAAATAATAATTATTTTTAAAAAAACAAACAAATAGTAAGAATTGATATAGGTAAAATGTTCTATCTAGCACAATCTCAAAATGAAGACACTAGTGCCAAAAGTGCTTAAGTCACATTTTTGTCAAAATCAATCTGAACTGTGACATTTTCATGTCCAGTTTAGCCTAGTGTAGACCCACTTCATAATTTAGAACACATCAAAATGTACCGAAGTCCAATGTTCCCTTTAAGCTGCGCGGCCCTCGCAGCAATCTCACAGACGCCGCGCAGCAGTTTTGAGTACCGCGCAGCTAATTTCGTCTTAAGTGTCTGTAGCCTGAAAATTTTGAGCACACATAAATTGATGCTGTCAAAATTTGCACACAACTTTATGATTTTGCACACGATCCAACAAACCTTAGAGGGAACATTGCCCAAGTCTCGTACTTAAACAAGCCAAGAAATAAGAATGGTCAAATTATACAGACGAAAAGAATATTTGAACTGGATTATCTAAAAAAAAGTGTATTCTGTGACTTAAGTGCTATTGGCACTAAGGTCTTTAAAGTGCACACATTGCACTGACACTTTTTATCGGGGGATTCTCTGCTGCAAGTTCATAAAAGAATCGTTGAGTGCTTCAACAATAAACGTACCTCATCGCGCTCTCTCTCTCTCTCTCTCTCTCCCCCCCCCCCTTTTTTTTCTGTTGTGTATTATACAGCGTATAATTTACTGGTCAGGATTATTTGACAAAAAAAAAAAAAATTCGATTTACAAGACAGTTTGACATTATGGTAATGGATGACAGTAAAAATGTGTTGTCTTTTATCATACTCCCCCCCCTTTTTTTTTTGTTGTGTATTATACAGCGTATAATTTACTGGTCAGGATTATTTGAAAAAAAAAAAAAAAATTCGATTTACAAGACAGTTTGACATTATGGTAATGGATGACAGTAAAAATGTGTTGTCTTTTATCATACGCCAGTACATGCGTACCCTGGGTATCACAGCGGGCAGTCTGGGAAGGCAATTTTGTTATTCTGGTAGCTTCAAGATCATCGGCCAATCCCTAAATTATTGAAAATTACATGAGCAGACCTGCCTACCACGTGCTCGACTGACTTCTTAGAGGCCTGGGGCATTCAACCAAACATGGCAGCAACAAAAATAGAAGGAAAAAAAGTAATCAGAAATATTTTTAAAAAAGGTAGATTTAAGGGAAAATGAAATAACAGGGTTATAGTTTTTTTGTGTGGATTATACAAACTGGCGCAAGAAGAGAAGAGTGGAGAGGGCAGTCAGGAGTAGCGTAGCCAGATTTTGACGCTGGGGAGTGAAAATTCTATCCCCCACAGAGGCGTAGCTAAAGGAGCAGAAAGGCAAGCCCGCACCTGGGAGGGGGTGGGGGTGGGACAACAGACTTGTCAGGAGCCCGAGCTAGATAGAAGCCCGCCCTTTTTCGAGTTTTAAAATGTGCGCACATGTTTGAAACACGAAAGGGCCCCGAACTCTGTCAGCTGCCTGGGGCCCAGAATTTTCTAGGTGTGGGGCTGAGAGAGTGGCAGATTGTTCCTGGCGCCAGACTAGTGGGGGCGTTCATATGGTTCCCGGTACTGTCACTTTAATCCGGTAAGGACGCAGAAAATGAAAAAAAGTGGGGGGTCTGATACATTAAAAATGCATGGAATGTGTGTTGACACATACTGGAATTAAGTTGGTCATAATTCTACACTGAATCGAATATCAACGGATGATATTCTAGTGAAAATTTAGGTTCTCTGACGTCAATGAATGTACAAATTGTGAATTTTTTTATTTTACTAAATAGTAACATTGTTTTAGAATTTTTACTTAAACCTGTTATTTGTTTAAATCAATTCATTAAAAAATGATTTTAAAAAAAAATTATATTAAAAAAAAAAATTTATCCTGCCATTCTGCCACCTTTGCGTGACCCGTGGAATAAAACTAGCGTTGATCTCGGCGTCACACAATGAATGGTTGACCTGGTCGTTAATCTGCGTGCACTTGAAACTACAGATGCATTGATGAATCGGAAAATAATCGGTAATCGGCTTTGTGTGACCGATTTATCGGCCAATTGGCAAAACAAAAAAATTGCTAGCAGATAAAAGATTAAAAACTATAATTTTTTATAAAAAGAATGTTTATGATTTTGTGAGCTTTATCAAATACAAAATGTATGTGGTGAATGAGTAATGTGAGTTATGCTCGCTACCATCCATTCACCTCCTTCCTTAATCCCATCCCACGTCATCAGTCTATTGTTTGATGTTTATGCGAAGTTCGCCAGTGTTTACGCAACGACACGGATACCAAATGACTTCCCCCTTTTTTTCCCCGAGCCGAATAACTTCCCCCTCCCCCCCCCCCGAGCAGTCAGAATGTCAATATCTTAGAAGGACGTAATCAAATCTCTCAATGTTTTTTTTTTTTAAAATTCAAAACAATAATGTGTCTTAAGTTTCCATTTTTGAAATAGGATATATATGAAATTCTTGTACCAGCCTTGTAGCTGACAAGAGAGCTGGGCAGTAACAACTCTACAATGCATGGTCTTATTTAAGATTAAAAAAAAGATGTTTACTCTTATCCCCCCCCCTCCCCCCACAAAACAAAAATATTTTTAAAAAAATAGACTAATAAATAAATAAATAATATAAAATAAAACTAAACTAAATGGTTCCTACCAAGGCCACAGGTACCATGGCCATCGTCCAGGTGTGCCGCTTTGCATGTTATATTTAATGTTTTATGTTAGAACGTAACTTGGGTCAGCATTTGAATTAAGTCATTCCCTTGACAAAAAAAGTATACGTTCATACACGTATTTGCAGCCCATTCTCACCACCGTCTCTCTCCACCCCTTCTCATTGCCCAGTGTGTGAGGTTCAAATATTTCTATTTCTTGAATTGGTTATAATGGTTATAGTTACCCAGAGGCCCACTCACTGTTACTGTGTCTTATACTAGTTATAGTTACCCAGAGGCCCACTCACTGTTACTGTGTTTTATACTAGTTATAGTTTACCTACATGTCTCAGTCGTATTAAAATATTGATGCCGCTCAAGGGGAAGAGCTAAAACATAAAATGAATTTCATGTCCTGCTCTGCTCTTCTTGAAACATAAGCATACTCCTTTCTCTCATCAATTTCAACAATAATCAATTCCTCGTAATCTTCAAATTGGCACCCAGCAGGGCGCAGATCATATTTTGGGAACCACTGCCTTTAAACAAATAGCTATATAATTTATATCAATTATTTTATATTGTAATATATTAGCGAGAACCCGGCATGCGTTGCAATGCCACTCAAAAAAAAAAAAAAAAGGTGTTTGTGTTTTAATAACTTTTTAAACTAATTTTTAAATAGAAAATATTTTTTTTGTTGTTTTTTTCCGTCTAGTGCGTACACAAATAAATAAGAAGCTTTTATTCGAAGCGTGAGCAGGCAAAATACAACACTGCACGTGAGAAACATGGGGTTTTAAAATTTAGTCAACACAATTGTAGCGATTGATTCATCCTTTCAGTAGCTCGATGACCTCATTAGTGTAATTATTTAGATCAAGTAAATTTTATTTTTATTTCGCAATATTAAAAACGCACAAAAATGCGCACTAAGATTAACAGATGTTTGGGTTTTCCCGACAAATGTGATTTAAGATGCAATTCTTAGATCATACAATTTTTATTAATAGTTTTTTTTTCATAACTAATATATTCGGATAAAATGCATAAAATAGTTCCTTAGTTGTTACTTCAAATATATTTGTAATTTATAATGATAATACTTCAAATTTTTCTAAAGTAAAAGCGGATATATAAAATATTTTTTGCGCATGTAAATTTATTCGATTTCCGTAAAATAATATAAAATAACTGATTTTTTTAGGAATCCGAACTTACTTAAATCATATAGGTTCTTCTGCGTTATGTCATTGTAGCTAATTCTTATTTATATTGTAATACCGTTATTATTAGCGGTTTCTATTAATGTTAGTGTTAGTGTAATGTCACTGTCCTACATCGTTATAAATAGTACCCAAGGCGAAGTGGATCAAATAATGACTGATTTTAATATCGACGTTCACAATAATAAACGCTTTTCACAAAATCTGAACATACTTTGAGTTACATAACATGAATTTCAATTACTATTCAACTTCTGCACAACATAATCTTCTTTTACCTAATAATTTTATCAACAAAATATCAATCAACGGTCTCTGTTTATTCTTCTTCCAAATCTAAAACAAACTCCATTGTTCAACCCCATCGTCCCCATCTGATTGGCCAGTTCCTTCTAGGTCCCAAAACTCTCTATATTATGCATGAAATATTACACACAGTACCTGTCTCCCATTTGTGGTTCAGATATTCAAATCAGTGACATGTAATACATTATGCCCATACCAATTTAGAATAGGCCCCTTTAATAGTCATAGAATGCATATACCAAATAATCAAATCCGTTAAAAATGTAGACGTTATTTTCTTAAGGGAATAAAATATAAAGCATAAAAAAGCAAGATTAGGCGATGTAACAAACCTATTGATTTTTTTTTTTTACAAATGTGGCGTGTTATTTTTTTTTTATAACAAAAAAAAAAGTTTAACACGTAAAGATAACTCTTTTTAAAAATTTATGCATTGAACACATTGATCGTTTTGTTTACAATGTAGATCACACAACCGACTCCTGGTGAAGAATCATTAGCGTAATTAAAGCAAATGAAGTGTCCAATGAACTCTTAAAGTCAATCGAAATTCGCAATGTGCTTTGATGATTCGTAAAATAAAATTAAAAAATGAAATTAAAAAATGAAATAATGTGCAACCTAGCAAAACAGAATAGTTCAGCATTTTATTAATAGGGTTTTTCATTTCTAAGACCGGAAAATTCCCATCAACATATGCAATGTTACTATTTTTAGACAAGGTTTCCGTATAAAAAAAAATATAAAAAAAAGGCTGCCAACAATGTATTTCAGCATCTATTTATAGCAGTAAAAATTAATTTGTTAGATATTTCGTAAACAAGTTTCAGTCTAGGTTATGACCCACTACGCTGACCCACATTAACCTAGAGGTACCGAACAGCTGTTGAGAGAATGGCAAAACGGATTACTCGGATGTTTTTTTTAAAATTAATATCTTTCCGCCATTAGATGATATTGGCCAAACAGAATACCCGGATTTTCTATTAATAGATTTCCGCCTTTAAATGACAAACCCTATTGCTATCATTGCTGTTTTGTTGAAGATGTGTATCTGATAATCGCTTATGGTATATGAAGCGTAGTGGCCTTTTTAAAAAAAAAACATTTTTGTGTTAGAAAACATTTATGGGCGGGGGGGGGGGGGGGGGGGAGAAAAAAAAAAAAAAATATTTATGTGGGCGGTGAGGTGTGGGTAAACATTGGGGCAAAGAGTTTGATGCTAAAAGTGTGCGTCTTAAACAATGTGATAATTAAAAAAAAAAAGAGTTATCGGGGTTAATGATTGGCCGAAGAAAATGCTGCTAAAAGCCGAGGCATCGAGAGTTTGGAGATACGGTAAAAAAAGATGACAGATGACTGAGGGGATAAAGTTTTGAGGGGTGGAGTTTAAAACAAATGGAAGGGTTAAAAAATGGTCGATAGAAGTCTTGAAAATGTATGATTGGTAGAAATTATTTCAACGTGCACAAAATGCCGTGGGGATAACCGTTTAAAGCAACAGAGCTGTGATTATAAAGACAATAAAGAAGTGTTGTAGATGATAATCGTGGGTTAAAGATGACAAACGTAAGTTTAAGGATGAGAAACTTAAGGTTCAGAATGACAAACTTAGGGTTGAGGATGAAAAACTTAGGGTTAAGGATGACAAACTTAGGTCTAAGGATGAAAAACTTAGGTTTAAGGATGGCAAACTTAAGGTTAAGGATGACAAGCTTAGGGTTGAGGATGACAATCGTTAGATTGAGGATGACAATCGTAGGGTTGAGGATGACAACCGCAGGGTTAAGGATGGCAATCGTATGGTTTAGTATGACAATTGCAGGGTTGACGATGACCATCGTAGGGTTACGGGTTATCATTGTAGGTCTAAGGATGACAATCGTGGGATTAAAGATGAGTAAGACTGGTGAAAGTAAATGAAGCTATAAAGACGTGAATTTCTGGTTTAAAAATTGTGAATGACATTGTGAAATATGCAAATTGCAGGGTTGGGAAGGTCATTGCTGCGATATAGAAGGTAGTGGCAGTGTTAAAAAAACGATTTGCTGACATCAGAAAATTTAAGGGAAACAAATAGTTTGCAAGTTTCATGAATTATTTACGTGACCAGGACTTTGACTAGGACATGCAGATGTCAATCCAACTGCTTAAACTAGATTTCAAATTTAATGGCAAGTCTACTCCAACTCAGAGCTGGCATACAATCAAATTTGTGTCAAGTCAACACCAACTCTGAGCCGGCATAAAATCACATTTAGTGTCCATATCAACTCAGATCCGGCTTGCAATCAAATGTGTGGGCAAGTCCAAATCAACCCAGAGCCGACATACATTCAACTATAAGGCAACATCTCTCAATGACCACATGACTACATGACTACATCTGGCATTAACGAGCACAGTGCAGGCAGTTAATGTCCCAAGGCCTGGGAAAGTTAACACCTTGACATCGATTGCTTCGATTCATCAATTATCTCCCCCCCCCCCCAACCACACACAAACACTTCTTCTTGTAGTGTCAACTGAACACCCTCATTGGGGTGTATTGATGGACATAACTCAATACTCTGTTGAAGACCAAAACTGCGTGGACAGGGGAGAGAGCGCTCTGTGTGTGTGTTTCAATCCATACATTTACCACAAACTGGCTTCTGGGTAAGGCACAACCAGGACACAAGTCTACTGCAACACAGACGTAAAACTTAACGTTGGTAGAGTTATTAAACGCTTCTTTGCTTTGACATTTTTTTTTTACTAAGGTAAATATCCATCTATCTCCTGGCGGTTAAGTTGACACGAGGAATGATTTTTACAGAACACAAGGAAACTGCCGCATGATGCAGATAAATCAATCGATTAATTTATAATAGTTATTCAATATTTTTTTAAGGGAAAAAAATGCTAAGGGGACTCTCCCCATCCTCCTGCTGCCAGCTCCCTGCCCCATTCGAATCTCCCAAACTTCTGATCCGTGAACGTAATATTCTGATTTTATTTAAATGGAGATGCCATTGTGAAAAAATAGATCCTTTTCATTCTTTATATTTTATAAATAAAGACTCATCCTCTAATGATTTCATCAGACTCTTTAGGAAGTGGTTAAAGTCTAATTTTCGACATGGCTTCTGGGAAGAAATAGCTGTCCGCCCTTAACTGCTTGTCACCGTTGTTGTTCCATGAAAACATACACCAGACTGTGCAGTTCAGCGACGCAGCATTGGAGAGCTTCCCAGGCTGGAGTCATGCCATCCTGCCTTCTTGCACCCACGCTCTTCTCTGTTGGATTTACACGCTCCTTCAGAATGCCTCCAGGAACTGATGCGTGGGAGTGTGCAGCCACAGCCGCTCTGACTGTAATTTGTACAACATCACCCGGCGGTCACGTGCCAAGGTTAAAGTAACAAACGTTGTCATCTGTGAACTACTCTTTGCATCCGATCCAGACTAACATCAGACCCGGATTATGTGCATCAGTAAGTCACCATTTTGACTGTGTTATGTAGACGACGTGTTTACATAATATTCCCCCGGTGTTGTGAACTCTAGCAGACACCAAGCAAGCTCGAGACCGCATTTAAGGTGTGGCTAGCTAAAAATAGTCTCATGACCTTAATAAAATTAATAGTCTGTTCTATTAGAATTCTGTAGAAGAATCTGGAGTAAATTGGAATGGCAAACAATGCGTAAGGCGGTTTCAGATGCATCAGTAGAACATAATATATTAAGGGGACACAATAGATTTTCGAGAGAGCATTATTTCACAAGATATTTTTACTGTACGGGACGACAGCCCTATTCATCGTTGTACCCTTTTTGGCACATTGTATTATCATCAACTGTGTACCAGTACAAGCAAAACAGTACTCTGTAAGTTAATGATTTTAATTATATTTTTTATTTTGTAATTTATTGGTAACTTAATACACTTATTAAGTGTAGGTAGCCCTGTTTTAAGTGTCGTATTCTTTTGCTATGGTATATCTCAAATGGTATCGTCTTTTGCTATGTACTGTTTAGAACGAGCCATACATGTAAATAGGAGATTAATTTCTCCCTACTGACAACGGTGCGTAGCAACTGTCAGCCCCGGATTATGTGCATCAGTAAGTCCCCCTTTTCTTGAAAGCAAGGCGTTTTGACTAATCATTGGCCTGACGAAGACATACGATGTTATGGACCAAGTGGAAGACTGCCCTCCCACTACTGTCCTACTACAACCCACATACTCAAGTAAAATCTTTAAAAAATCTTGAAAATCCGGAAGTTGTGTACGTCCCTTTCATATGGTCCACAAATCCCAGCTCACTCTCAGTAAATCAAGAGCTTAGGGACATGGTCAGCAGAACAGCATCATCTATGGCGAGATTGATATATAGGATCTGGAACATCCCAAATCTTGAACAAAGCCAACCTTACAGGGGTGACCAGACAGTGAGTCCGTCAGAAACACGAGCGGAACCTCAACAGATTTCTCCAAAGATATCTTCGGCCAATTCTGTGCAGTCGATCTCTATACAAATATACGACAAAAAGGAGGTTTTAGAGATGCTTTGAAATTTGCACTTTTCTCTCCAATATTGTCAGGAGTCGCCATTTGTAGACAAGGCAATGTCAGAAGCGTAAACCCAAGTAACATTCCCAAACGCCTCTTGCATGGTGAAAGGGTTGAGGGGCAACTTCAACCGGACGGTCGCGTCTGCGCATGGCGTGTTCAAGAGAACTCATGAAGCTGGCCGTATTGACGGTGCGTCTGCGCATGGCGTGTTCAAGAGAACTCATGAAGCTGGCCGTATTGACGGTGCGTCTGCGCATGGCGTGTTCAAGAGAACTCATGAAGCTGGCAGTATCGACGGTGCGTCTGCGCATGGCGTGTTCAAGAGAACTCATGAAGCTGGCCGTATCAACGGTGCGTCTGCGCATGGCGTGTTCAAGAGAACTCATGAAGCTGGCAGTATCCATATATGTGAAGAGGTGGTCGGGCTAGTGGCGTTCGAATTCCAGAAATTTATCTAAAATAGTGTCAAAAGGTTTACAAAGATGAAAATACACCTTACTAAAAGAAAAGCATAAAGCTATTCAACGACCATCTATCAAAAGTGTAACAGGATCAGCCATCACAGAATGGGAACCATTAATCTCTCCCTTTGGTTCAAGTATGAATGCCGAACATCGAAGAACGTGTGGTTATACTTGTATATACTTGTATGATTCTTTTTTGTTGACTACTTGTATGTCAATTTGTACGGTTATTTTCAAGTGTACATCTATTTATGGCTATTATTGTGAATATATGTATAACTATTGATGACCATATACATATCTTTATGTATAACTTGATGCGTTACTATTACAAAGGCTATAAGCAGAATTGACTGAACTCCATCTAGGACCCAAAAACAAACTGCGTCCCATGTGCGGGACACCATTCCAGGCACACATAGGATTGGCAGGCCACCCGCGCACTTGCCGGGGAATATAGCTTTGGTCATCGTCGCACGTGAAGGACAAACAACATATCAACGACTGTATGTTGGGCAACATCTAAAATATATATATATATAAGTCTCTACATAAGACTTTATACGATAATGCATACGAAAATACATATATGCATTCATAAAACATACATGTTAATTTATATACATAAGTCGAATGCATGTTTTATTTTTAAGTTAAAGTGTATGTGTGACGTTGAGCATATGGCGCCACTCTTTAATACTCGTATGGCATATGGTGCCGCTGTATCATACACGTATCGCGTATGGTGCCACTCTTTAATACACGTATGGCATATGGTGCCACTCTGTAATACACGTATGGCGTATGGTGCCACTCTTTCATACACGTATGCTATACGCAAGCGGGCAGCAATTACAACATTACCACTCAATTATGTCTTAAAAGTCACGTGTTCCACATGACGGAATCAAACGTTCATTTAATCAGCATAACGACTTTTTATTTTGCTGACCAAACATAAACAGATCCCCCCCCCCCCCAAAACAAAAAAAAAAAAAAAAAAAAAAAAGACACACATGATTTTTTTTTTCCTCCATTGAAAATAGAATAAGAAGTTCTACAACAGTTCACACAAATGCCGGCTCTCTCCCCGTGGACCACGAAGGCGAGCTCGAGGGCCCTGTGGGCGTAGACCGGTTTTTCACCGACGACCAAGATGGCGAGTTAGAGGGCGATGCCAGTTGTCTCTGTAGCTGCTCCCTCCTAATGCTCCCGTTGGTCTGCTGATGTTTGCTCCGGTGAATCAATGAGTACCGGGTCTCCATTCCAGAGTCTTCAGACATTGTCCTCGTCGCTCGTAGACTCATCGTGCTTCCTGGAAATAAATTAAGCACATATTAAAATGATCTAGGTGTGAAAGAAAGTATGGTGTAATGGTGAGTTCAATTTTGCGCAAAATAACATTTCCGATAAAGGCGCTAATTATGATTCTTGAAAACACCGTAAGTGCATTTGGAGAGTAACACCATTTTTTTTGGACAGAAATAAATCTGCGATGTAAAAGGGGGTGGGGACATTAGAATATTAATATTTTGTCAGGGGCAGTGCGGTACCTGGTGACCGGGGGGGGGAGGGGGTGGGTGTTAGCATTATTTGCGATTCTTATAAATTGCGTTAATTGAATACATGCTGTTATGGCATTCGTGTATGCCTAATTTTAGCCAACATCACTTGTTCCCACTTTGTTTTGAATTTGACGTCACTGATTTAAAGTGCTGTGCCACTCCTTTTACCCGCCCCTTCGTTCATTGGGAAAATATTGTTTACGTTGCAATACTTTCTATCCGCGCTAAAGAATACTATCAGGTGACACAATTTCTAGAATATCTTTACTATGCATAGACCGGCAGTTTTTCTAACCGGGACAGATTTTAGCTATATTTCCTAGACCAGTGGTCGGCAAATCGCTGCTCGCGAGCCGCATGCGGCTCTTTAGCGACCTGAGTGCGGCTCGGCCAGTCGGCCACAAATCGGTTTTGACTCCGAAAAACTTGTTTCTTGACATGATCTTGAAAAGAAATTTGGCTCTCAATTTTTTAAATCGTCCTGCTGCTGATCTTTGGCTCTTTTGACTAATGAGTTTTCCAACGACTGTCCTAAACATACACGAGACGTCATGTGGTTGCAAGATTGTATTCTTTATGCGCGTCTGTAAATTAATTATTTGTATTTTCGAGGATTGCCCCCTTTGAACATGACTTGTTGTGCTGTAGGTTGATACAGTGTTTTGTGTGTGTTTTTTTTGTATACAGACATTCAATAGTATTATTGAATTGAGCATTGTTAGTATCACTAGCTTTGTTATCGCCTTTCGTTGTTTACTGGTTTTCAGTCCTTTGTTACGCATTGTTCATTCTGCAAGAAAATTCTTAAAAACAGAACATACTTTCAAAACCATATAATAACGGTAAGTAATGATGTTTCGTCAAGTGACTTCAGCAGATGGAATGTCACGCATTGCGGCCACCATTGTTTGTCGCGCTAAAGCAAGTAAGGAAAAAGGTGAATTCAAAACCCTCAGACGCATAAGATCAGAATTCACGAGTAAAAAGGCGGAGATTCATACAGGGGGAAAACTGCGTCACTGCTCGTGCTTATCATGTTAATGTAGCGAAAATACGAATGATGATGACTCAATGGAAGAAAGCACCGGCCTTTATATTTATAGAAAGGACGAGACAGAGGAATATATAGGGAGGGAGATAGTGGGATATATAGGAAGAGAGAGATATAGGGATATATAGGAAGAGAGAGATATAGGGATATATAGGAAGAGAGAGATATAGGGATATATAGGAAGAGAGAGATATAGGGATATATAGGAAGAGAGAGATATAGGGATACATAGGGATATATAGGAAGAGAGAGATAGATGGATATATAGGGAAAAGAGAGATACTGGGCTATATATAAGGAAAAAAGAGAGTTGGACATATAGGAAGATAGACTGATATGTAGGAAGAGAGATACAGAGAGATATATAGGGAAAATAGAGATAGTGGGATATATAGGAAGAGAGATGGGATGAGGGAAGAAAGGAGAGACGTTTAATTGCGCTGTCATTATTCAGAATATTTAAATGTTGGCTATGTACTTACTGGAAAATAAAATCTATATTTAAGTCTCATAATGCACATAATAACAAAATATCAAAAGGTCGATAACACTGACACGAACACTGTGAGTGAAATATGTTGAATACGGGATCTGGAGTCTTAGGTTATCTTTAGGACCAACGTAAATGTCTTGGCTAGGATCCTGTATTAGCTTTAAAAAATCTAACTGCTTTAGAATAGGGGTAACCGATGTAGCCCGTCGCAATACATTCTACCGAGGCCTGATTTATCGGATGGCTGATGTATCGGATGCCTGATGTATCGGATGGCTGATTTATCGGATGCCTGATGTATCGGATGGCTGATTAATCACTAATAAACTTCTTTGTGAAATTGACGAAGAGATCAATTGCTAACAAGATAGGTAAGAGGGAAAAATGCAACGATATCACATAAGTTTATGTTTATTCTATTTCTTTATTTAGAATTTCAATATGTACATAAAGAAATAAGTGGCGTAGCTAGGGGGTGCGGACTGCACCGGGTAACCCCATCTCAGGGGTGACGCCAAATTAAAAAAAATGCATATTTACAGAGCACACACTGCTCGGTTTAACCAAATTTTATAAATGTATAACCGATCACACGTCCATTTTCCACACATGTAACCAAACCAAATGCGTGCTGTATTAAAAGTTCACTGTTGATACGTCAGACATAAGTTGACCTGAAAAATTAGTTCAGAAAAACAACGTTTTAACCATAATTCAAAGCCGATTGAAGTGTTCATAACTTTCGTAAGTGACATGAAGCTATATATATCTACATTCTGAGAAATAAAGCTTTCCATTGATACCAAATAGGATGTGGTGGTGCGATTCCAAGTACATGAATCAAATCGGTACAAGTTTTTAAAAAACGACTTTTTACCCATTTATTAGTTTAACGAGATAATTTCTAACAAAATGTTCTAATATCTTTTAGTCATTATTTTAAACTTAATTACATTACCTTTACCTTTGTGCTCGCCCATTAAGGGAAGTTAAACTTACACAGCAGTATCTGCAGACTGAAGGATTTACTCTTGACAAAGTGGTGGCTCACCTAGAGGCTTTAAGATTGTTTCTGCACGAGAAGTGCTCTCAGTTGGCGGGGCTTGCTATTTTCCACGAAGCCTTTTGGGTAGGCCACCCCTGCTTTAGAATGTCAAGCTAAACCCATGATTACCCTAGATGGAAACCATTCTTTCAACCTACCAGCTAACATGCACGTTCTGTTGAAAGTTTGAGCTTGCGCTCTTAAAACCCTGACTGGTACATTGGCAACCAGCTCAATCTGCTGGGCTGTGCCGGCTAGTACAGTGGTAACCAGCTCCATCTGTTGGGCTGAGCCGGCCAGTACCGTGGTAATCAGCTCCATCTGCTGGGCTGAGCCGGCTAGTAAATTGGCAACCAGCTCCATCTGCTGGGCTGAGCCGGCTAGTACTTTGGCAACCAGCTCTGTCTGCTGGGTGGGGCCGTGTCACAGTGTTGTCACATAGGACTCTCCCACCCGCCTGGCCTTCCCATGAAACATCTACTACGTATTCAGTGTACTTTATCGTATGGCGATTACTTCTTGCCCACTTTGCACGCATGCTATTTTATGACCCACCAATTATAAAACAAATGATTAACATTTTAATTGCAAGCTCTTGCATGTAGACTCTAAACGAAAATTAATTAAAAAACCAATGTGATCATAAAACAGTATGGCCTCGAACGCTATAACGGTACTGAAAAGAAATATTACGTATGCTTGAAAGATACAAAAATTGATATTCCAGTGATATAATAATAATAAATGATATAACCAATTTTATTTTCATATGGTGAAAAAAAATGTTTTAATCTTTTTCCTGTTTATATTTCTTTGAACAACAAAAATATATCTAAAAAATAAAATAAAAGTAAAATCAATTTAAATGAAAGAAGAAAAATTACATTTCATTCCATTTTTACAATTGCAATCCATTTTCCTAAACCTGGCTTGACATCAGAGGCTTATAAGATTTTATCATAACGAGTTCAGATAAATAAATAAAAGACATTTGGCTTCTATTTGAGGGGGAAAAAATGACACGTTTTTTTTTTCTTTCTCACAATTTCATCTTATTTAAATAAACGTCCTTAATTACTCCCAAAGGAGTTCGCATGAACAATTTTCTAGAGCTCAGAAAAGCCTAATGGTTGATTTTACTGTTCATCTCACAAACACGACATTCTTTTACAAACTACGTTCATGTGAATAAAGTGAAGGTTTTATGTCATTAGATTAACTAGAGCACCATGGCTTGGAGCATGGCTGTGGCATTATGGCTGTGACACTAGCAATATGGGACTATGACTGCGACAACATTTCTGTGGCGTATGATTGCAAAACCATTGCTTGACTCAATGACTTAGGGAGGGGGGGGGAGTTAAATCCCTTGCGAGCCATAACTAGATTAATTGAAAAGAGCACTATTATTGTTTTTGAAAACATTTTCGACGTTCTGTATTTGTTATTCCAAGTTAACCGTTTCGTAACTCACGCCACATTACTCAATTACTTATGGTATACTTTCAATAAAATCAAAACCCTTTATAGACAATATTTATTTAATATGCAGTATAAAAAAAGAAATAGAAACCAACATAAAACCGATGCCTACTAGACGGATTTCTCCATTTAAACGAAGTCTCCACTAACAGACATACCCATTAAAAATAGAGTGCTGGTGGGAAAGTCTAATTCCCTTTTTTTGGAACTAATAGCCTTAAGCTTGAGGGAATTTTTTTTTTTTTTTTAAGCACGGGATTCTTTGGACATCCCCAAGATGTACTTAGCTTCGGTGTCCTAAATTCAAAGCAATCCCACTAATGATACAGTCAGCGCTACCGCCAACGCGGGTTACCCAACAGTGCAAAAGTCCATTACAAATGATACAAATCAATAGTGAGACAAGACAGGTTTGGGCTTGACAACAAACTACGCGTCAATGATGCAACATTCCAGGTTGGAGAGTCAAAGCCACACACCGTCATGGTAGCAGGCAGAGATGGTAGGGGAGGTGGTGGGTGCTCAGGTCAGGTCTTTATGAATGAAAATAATAGTCACGAACAAGTGGCGTCACCAAGGGGGGGGGGCGGTGCGGAGACCACACCGGGTGACGACGCCCCCCAAAGGACGTGACAGCGTTATGGGACTTTGCAAACGTAACAGCGCTCGCTCAAGTAGATTTTTTTAATAACCGTGGGAGCAGGCAGAGATGGTAGGGGAGGTGGTGGGTGCTCAGGTCAGGTCTTTATGAATGAAAATAATAGTCACGAACAAGTGGCGTCACCAAGGGGGGGGGGGCGGTGCGGAGACCACACCGGGTGACGACGCCCCCCAAAGGACGTGACAGCGTTATGGGACTTTGCAAACGTAACAGCGCTCGCTCAAGTAGATTTTTTTAATAACCGATTCTACTGTTAGATAGTTACCGGAAAGGGTGCCACAAAAGCAGGGCGCCAACACATCAGGGTGCCACCGAAAGGGTGTATTCAATGCAGGGTGCCGCCAAAGCAGGGTGCCATAAAAAAGGAAGTGCCATCAAAAAGGGTGCCACAAAAAAAAAAGGGAGCCACCAAAGTAGGATGTTACCAAAGCAGGGTGCCATCCAACAGGCTGCCATCAAAAAGGGTGCAATCATAAGGGTGTCACAAAACGGTGCCACAGAAAGAGTCTTTTAAAAATAAAATGTTTTGTGTGAAACTTGAATCAATAATTTATTTTAAAGTATATTAGATAACATGATAGCTTCCCCTCAATCGTAAAAGTGCATACTTCAAAGAGACTAACTGGATCCATCTTTCGAAAGGTCTAGATACCGAATGACGACCGGAGCTCATCAAAAGTAGGGGGGTTTTCAATTAAAACCAATTCTTCTACTGAAACTAACATCATTCAATATTAACCAAATCAATTACTGGAGGCCTTGGAAGAATTGAAATAGAGCAACAAAGCGTTAGATCTAAAATACTTTGAAGAAAAAGTCAAATTTTACTCTCGAACCCGGCGTTGGGACTAGTCGGCGTGGTGACAAGTCGGCGTTGTGACAAGTCGGCGTTGTGACAAGTCGGCGTTGTGACAAGTCGGCGTTGTGACAAGTTGGCGTGGTGACAAGTCAGTATTGTGACAAGTCGGCGTTGTGACAATTCGGCGTTGTGACAAGTCGGCGTTGTGACAAGTAGGTGTTGTGACAAGTCAGCGTTGTGACAAGTCAGCGTTGTGACAAGTCGGCGTTGTGACAAGTCGGCGTTGTGACAAGTCGGCGTTGTGACAAGTCGGCGTTGTGACAAGTCGGCGTTGTGACAAGTCAGCGTTGTGACAAGTCGGCGTTGTGACAAGTCAGTATTGTGACAAGTCGGCGTTGTGACAAGTCAGTATTGTGACAAGTCAGCGTTGTGACAAGTCAGCGTTGTGACAAGTCAGTATTGTGACAAGTTGGCGTTGTGACAAGTCAGCGTTGTGACAAGTAAGTGTTGTGACAAGTCGGCGTAGTAATATTTCGTGAAATCAGTGGCATCATATGTCCTTGATCTTTCCTTCGAAGAATAGTAAAAACCGACTGGTTGGAATTGAGGGGTTGAAAATTTGATAGAATGTGTGGTCATTGGCAATGAGTCTATGTGTAAAGTAGTTCTTAACAAATTTACAACGCATTTTATTTCTAAGAAAAAAAACAACAACCCATCTCATGTCGCTTTACGACTTGAATTGACAATGAGATGTTGAAATAATTTTGGTTCATTTCTTCAGAATGTTGAAATTAAAAAAAATAAATAAATACTTGACTTTATTATGAGCTGAAATTTGAAAATTCACAATGTATAAAAAATACATTTCAATTGGTTTGAATCATACTCAATATCTCTACCAACCAACGTTGCGACAGGTTATAGGTAATCCTGTGTGGTCTGATACAGGAGGATTCGGAGTCTGGGTGGGGGGGAGTCGGAGTGGTCTGGGGATGACACCATGAGCCAGAACCGTTGCTTGGATATATAAGGGGCCCAAATTGTTTTGGGGAAAAAAATGAAACTATCAACTTTCATTGCATAGTGCACAAAACCAAAATGCGGCAGGAGGCCTCAGAGAGTCACAAGACGGCTCCAATGAGGTCACCGCGAGTCCAACCTTATTTTTTTTTAAAGTCAAGTGGGCAGCCCGGCTAAAGTACAAAGTACTTGACGAGTAGACCTGAAAACCATCAATGGAGAGTCCTGTTGTTACTGTGTCCTGCCTGGTGGGTTTTCCTTGCCAATTGGTTCAAAGAGTTGCCCGAATTACGAATTGGCCGGGGGGGGGGGGACGGGGGCGCTTTGATCCGGACCATCCTGCGACTGAAACATTATTTTTCGGGTTGGCATCCGGGCCAGGCCCCAAACTAACGAAAAACAATGATGGGGCTCTGAGGTGGGGACGTGATTCTTCTCTAGTCGCTTTTCAAGAGCTTTCCCCAGTAACGTTTCGGCATTTCTAAGCTGTTCCTGGGGAAATTCACGGAGAGGGAATAATTTTTTTCTTTCATTTAAAAAAAAAAAATCCACTTGACCCATATTCGGGATACTGTTCAGAGAGAGGAGAATAGAAAAAAATATTTTTAGTTAAAATAATATATATTTAAAATAATTTTTAATTATATTATTATATTTATGTAAATAGGATGTGGGAAAATGTATCCAGGGGATTCTATCAATGGAATCAAATGAGGAATGATGACACCAAATCCATCAACAGCCACTCAAAGATTGTCTAAAATGTTCAACGTTTGTCTTTATAAAGAGCCATGGAATCATGTATTGGTCTGGAAATCCAGAGGCACATAAGCGCAATTTTCATAAAATGGAATTATGTTGTACGTGGAGGTATGCACAGATTTGCTGCGAATATTATTCCTATTTAAGCGCTTTAACTGACTCAGTCGAGTTAAGCGACTAAAACAGATATCATGTGACATATTGTCAGGAAAATACCTTAAAAATACATTTTGTTTAAATTGAAGTTTTTCTTAAGTCAGTGTTATATCGGTAGAAATGCCCTCGCCTGCTACGCTAGTGAATGTTGCTCAAACTCCTGGTCGATAATTCTTTTTTTCTCAATTCCTTTTATTTTATCTTTGAGTATTTCCTTTCTGGCATTGACGGTGTAATGTTCGCCATATTCAATTGTAAAATAGAAATAACATTTTAAAATTATCTGTGGAAAATATCCTCTCTCGTTATTTTTATGGGTTATTCTTTTTTTTAAAATATAGTCTTTACCTCATTGTAGTACATAGTCTTTAACTCATTGTAGTACATAGTCTTTAACTCATTGTAGTACATAGTATTTAACTCATTGTAGTACATAGTCTTTAACTCATTGTAGTACATAGTCTTTAACTCATTGTAGTACAATGTCTTTAACTCATTGGAGTACATAGTCTTTAACTCATTATAGTACATAGTCTTTAACTCATTGTAGTACATAGTCTTTAACTCATTGTAGTACATAGTCTTTAACTCATTGTAGTACATAGTCTTTAACTCATTGTATATAGAATCTTTAACTCATTGTAGTACATAGACTTAAAATCGAAGTATATATAATCTTTAACTCAGAATAAATATAATCTTTAACTCATTGTATGTATAAAATTTAACTCATTGTATGTATAATCTTTAACTCAATGTAGTACATAATCTTAAACTCAAAGTATATATAATCTTTAACTAAGGGTACATATAATCTTTAACTCGGTTTAATATAATCTTTAACTCATTGTATATATAATCTTTAACTCATTGAAGTACCTTATCTTTAACTCAATGTAAATCTAATCTTTATCTCAATGCATATATAATCTTTACTCAATGTACATATAATCTTTAATTAGTGTGCATATAATCTTATAATCAATTTAATACATGATTTGCGTTTCCAAATTTCAGCGCTGACTGTTTGACTTAAGGAACAATGTATGAGATAACGCGATGATTATTATTATACTTAAACGAACCAACTCACCTCTCGGCGGCTTAGTCTTCCCACGCAGACAGTACCATAAACGCAAGAACCCCCTCCTGAAGTTGCCAGAGAAGAAACTGTATATAAAAGCGTTCATGCCAGAGTTGCTCAGTTCAAGCCAGTGCGCCAGCGGCATTCCGATCTCGAAGATACTTGTGATCACTCCCGTCTCCACGTTGGAGAAGTATAAAATGAGGTACATCGTGTGCAGAGGCAGCCACGAGAACGTGAACATGACCACCACGGTGACCAGCATCTTGATCACGTTGAGTTTGCCGTGCTTGATGACCCCGTTTCCCATGGCGACGCCCGGGGCGCGCCTGTGCCACACGCGCCAGGCGATGAGGAGGTAGCAGGAGAACGTGACCAGCAGGGGCAGGAGGTAGGTTCCCAGGAAGATGGCGACGAAGAAGTAGGCCTGCTGGGCGGGCAGGCTCGGCCAGACCTCGTGGCACACCGGCACCGCCTGCTGCCCCGCGCCGTGGTCGAACTGCTGGAAGTAGATGAGCCAGGGCAACATGAGGGCGAAGGAGAAGACCCAGATAAGGCCAAGTATGAGGCAAGCTCCGCGTCTCATGATCCGCATTTGTGGGTTGAAACAAATGGCGAGCAATCTGCCAGGAGATAGAGAAAATGGGTTGGAAAGGGGGGGGGTTGATGTGCAGCTGACACAACGTGAAATAACAAATAACTATAACAAGTCTTTGACTCATTATTTTTTTGTATAGCCTATGATGTGAAGAATTGCAGCCTGCAACTATTTAATTTAATATATTAATTTTACATGCACAAGACAATTACCCGTAAATTCGCTTACAAATAATAATCAGCTCTGAGCAACAAGAACACCCGTGTGATGAACTAGCTCCAAACAGGGCTGCCACACCTTGGGAAATTTCCCAAGATCTTGGTAATTCAAACCCCATTCAGGACAAAAACTCACATTTTTAAAAAAAATCCCAAGATCCTTTAAAAAAAAAAACCTCTAATATATTTTCATGATCTTGGGAAATCTTAGGAAATGTTTTGACCAAATCATGGGAATTAAAAAAAAAATTGAGTGGAGGCCCTGGCTCCAAATATTTTAACCAGATGTGTATTCTGAAGAGCTTGAAAAGGATTTTGCGTATACGTGTCTTACCTATCTATCGCAATGGCCGCCAGGTTGTACACCGACACACACACCGCCACCCCTTGAATATAAGGCGTCATTTTACACAGCACGGGTCCAAACGGCCAGCCTATAGAATATGGAGATTGAACATGAGTAGAACATTTTTAAATAAAAATATCCCTGAGAACTTTATGCACACGTTGAAAGGTGTACATAATTTTTAAGCTATCAAATTTAGCGTTGCCTCCGCCATCGTTAGGTGGCGAGCAAGGATCATCAGAAATACCAAAATAGTCTTATAGAAGATTTTAGTAATTTAAAAAAAAAAACAAACAACGTTTTATTTAACGTACAAAAAAGCGTGTAATTTTCAATTCAAAAGATAAACCAGAACTGAAAGGTATCAATCTGAAGTCTGCGTGTAGAATATGTCTTATCTTATGTGCGGGCGTCTTGTACACAAGCAAATCTCCGTTCAATTACAGATGACAGTGTTTAAAACTCCCTCCGAGCTGGAGAGCTAAAATTTGATAAACTGCTCAGTTTAGATTTAGAGAGATATTTTAAGCTTTTTCACTTTGCCGTATCGTAGATTGACATATTTCGAAATCACATGTTGTTAACATTTCGTTAAAAAACAAACAACACCAATGTCCACCCTCCGATCCAATGTTTTGTTAAAGTTGCTGCGCTCGTTTGTAGTCATAGCATATAAAGAAAAGCGGGGAGACAGAAAACAACTGTTAGCATGACCTAAGCCCTTAAATAAATAAAGTCTGGCTATAAAGGTAAACACATTGTTTACTTTATTCAAATAAAACTCATTGCATCAACATATTTTTTGACACAGACTTTGAAGTTTATTTTTTTAATACTATTGTTTTGTGTGGAATGTACAACCCTTGAGCACTAGCTGGTGGCAGAAATCTGCATTCTCATTAAATAATGAGTTTTTTTTGGTGTTGCAAGGTTGACATTTCCATATCATTCCTCCACGTCATCTGTATTGGGCTCAAAACAAATAACAGCACTCTTAGGAATCGGAAGCTGTCAATTATTCTAAGCAGAGACAACAGACACGACCAATATAATCTTGATCCCCTCGAGCATTGCGGCACCATTGTATAATTTTGACGAGCCAGCTTGCTCCCTGCTAGAGTCGCGGTGTGGTTGGTGACTGAGTCTTGTGTTAACGCGCGTATACCACATAAGCCAGCTTCACCTTTACAATCAATGGGGCCGCATATACCCTTAATATAATGTATTTCTTTACATCCTTGTTAAGTTTTGCTGTGACCTAAAATCTAGTCTTCCTAATCCATTTGGTGGCGAGATATCAAAGTGAATGTTTGCTGTTCTTGTAACCTCATTAACATAACACCCAGGGTTGCAAACCCCAATAACATAACACTCAGGGTTGCCAACCTTAATAACATAACACATTTAGGGTTGCCACCCCAATAGCATAACACTTAGGGTTGCCCAACCCAATAGCATAACACTCAGGGCTGCCAACCCCAATATCAATAACATAACATTTACTGAAAAAAACATATTCTAAAGCACAACACTTTTTTCGTCTGGACAAGATTATTTTTTTAAGGACATATTTTAATGAATATATATTATATGATTAGTCCCTTCTTTAACACTGTACGTCATAGAGTCTATGACTTCTTTATCACTGTACGTCATAGAGTCTATGACTTCTTTATCACTGTACGTAATAGAGTCTATGACGTCTTTATCACTATACATATGATCATAAGGCATGAGCACATTTTATTGTGATAGTTTATTTGATGAAATTCTCATCAAATTCGAATGTATTCTGATGATGATACTTCAAGTCTAAACAATCAGGCAGACATCCAAACTTCGAACTCTTGTTACAAGTTCTCACTTTTGACGAACATTCACAATTTTTTTAAAGACTCCAAGGGACTAACCATTTAAGGAAACATTTTTACGGAATTTTCGTAAATTGCCGGTTTGTTGGCAATTCTAATAATAATGATTCAGATACTGTTCATTATTCTTCCCCTGGCAATAATGATTCATGTAGGCCTACTATTCAAAAATTTCTTCCGTGGTAAATAGTTATTCATGCACTATTCAAACATTCCTGCCCTTGTACTATTCAAATAACTACTTTCCATAAAACGCTGTGATCTTGACACTATTGTAGTGTTGTTTAAAAAAAATAAATATTCCTGACATCATCTATTTCAGTCTGGCAAGGTTAGGAAATGGTTGGTCATCTCGACCATTTAAATGTTGCGAGGGGTCAACACTTTATTTCAGTTTCCTTTCCTGATCTATTCACATTATTATAAATGTCCCTTTCCTGATCTATTCACATTATTATAAATGTCCCTTTCCTGATCTATTCACATTATTATAAATGTCCCCTTCCTGATCTATTCACATTATTATAAATGTCCCCTTCCTGATCTATTCACATTATTATAAATGTCCCCTTCCTGATCTATTCACATTATTATAAATGTCCCCTTTACTTGAGAGCCCGCGATCAGTTTGTTGACCATCTGGCTCCTGGTTTGAATTCAGAGTCGCCGTCCAAGGCTAACGAGGGTCATCCACCCTTGGGTGCTTGGGATTTCTTTGGGATTGAACTCCAGACCACCAGCTATTTGTATTGAGTCAGTTTAGACCACCGGGCCACCCATTTCGATTAGAATGATTTAGAGTGTAGGGCATTTACAAACTGTTCTCTTGCCATTAATTTATATTCCTAAACTAAAAAACCCCAAAACTTTAACTTAAGTTCAACCTTTTAATCTTTTAGTTTCTTTTCTTTAAAATAGATCGTTTTTTTGTTGTTGCTGTAAACAATGGCGTGCTGGGACTCCTAATCACGTGCTCTGTTTTTTTAAAAAAAGTTTATTTAATCCTTGAACCAGGAGTTAAGCAGCCCCCGTTCTTCTCCAACCCATTTAAATCAATGATCCGTTATGAAAACGCCAGGAGGAAATTATCCCTGCATGGAGTGAGGAAAACTACAGCCATGTTTATCTTCGTAAATGAATACATTTAAAAAAAAAAGAATGCCCCTCACCAAGTAAATTTCGTAAAGAAATTATAAGAAAAATGCCAATCTGCATAGCATTTTAAAATGACTTCAATAAATTTGTAAGCTATCTATATCAGAGTTACTTGTTTTTCTTTCACGTAAAATGACGTTCATTAAAAATACCAAAAAAATAGATTAATCCATTGAGGTGAAAATAACGCAAATCCAAACAAATTAAACTAGACACTAAAATAAAAAGTTATAAATTCGTTATTTCTTTCAATATCCATGTCACTGCTCCATGGCATTGGGAAAACAGGAAAATTGCTACTATGGTTTTTAGAATAGCAATTTAAAAAAAAAAATCGCTTTGCCACTTACGTCAATAATAAGTTATTGATAGCACAATCAAGTTTCTTTCATACAGTTCCTAAAAAGTAAACACAATTCCGTCTTTTCGTTTACTCTGGAGGGCAAGGCGAAAATTACCAAAAGGGGTGGGGGCGGCCCTATAATTGGGGGAACAATATACTGCTAAGTTTTTAAAAGAAGCTGCTTGCACGCCCCTCCTTGGCAAGCGCCTTGACTCCCCTATGTGGTAAGCAGAAATTTCGTAGTATTAATTAATAAACCATCGTATTCTCTAATTGCTTTATATTTAAATTCCCTTCCCCACATTCTTTCCAGTTTCAGCTATATGATAAAAATCAAACCGACTCCTTAGATCAGGCCAGCACAACTCAAAATGTAAGGCGGGCCGTAATACGTAATGAAAAATTTGTGCGGGCCAAAAGAAAAAAAGGGACAAGACTTGTGCGGGCCAAAAGAAAATAGGACAAGGGGGAAGCCATGAAGAAAATAATAAGAATAAATAATATTTCGTTACTTCTCGGGCCGCAAGGTGGGTGATGGCGGGCCGCATGATGCGCAGGCCTGCCTCATAGATTATTCTAGCTTCGATTACCCCGGACCTACCTGAATAGATCTCGTGTAAGAATGTGATCGGAATGCAGAAGATGGCCACCAGGACATCCGCCACGGCCAGGTTTGCAATGAACAGGTTGGTCTGCGTGTGCAGGCACGGGGTCGTCACCACCACCACGATCACCATCACGTTGCCGACGATGGCGCTCAGGAAGATGAGACCGTAGGCCAGGCCGTAGATGATGATCATGTGGGTCGGCTGCTTCAAGGTGCCGTAGTAGTCGTCGTTCGCCGTGAGGTTGGGGGGCAGCCCCGTCATGTTCAGCATGACGCCCTCCGTGCTAGAAGACGTGGTGGGACGTCATAAGCCTGTCGAGGATTGAATCAATAAATAATAAAAATGTGTTTAAAGATCTGACGGACGAAACTGAAGCAAAAAGTATATTTATAAATACATCTATCATCTATCTAATCCATCCATCCATCCATCCATCTATCCATCCATCCATCCATCCATCCATCCATCCATCCATCCATCCATCCATCCATCCATCCATCCATTCATCCATACATCTATCCATCTTTCCATCTATCCATCTATCCATCCGTCAAACCGCCCGTCTGTCTGTATGTCTAATCTATTTACATTTGATTAATAATGTTTTAATGAGCCGTTGGTGGTATAAAGAGCTACTTTGCATCGATTTTGCCAGAGGACTGCAATCAGCGTCTGTGGAGAAATAAGACCTTTTTTTTTGTAGTTGCATTTGGCTGGTTCTTGAAACATTGGAGTTAATTCAAGGATACTCTTTCAAAGAAATTGAAGACCATTGGTTCACGAATATTGTAAAGGGTATGAGAATCACTGGTGTTATGTGGGGGGGGGGTGCTAGAGAAAGGCGTGTTGACCAGAATGAGTGAGATTGTGGGTGAACAGGGCATGACATTGTCATTCCTGATGGGCGGTTGGGGGTGTGTGTTTGATGGGTACATGGAGTAGTGAGGGATAAGGGGTTACTTCGAAAGGAGTCTCAGTGCCTGTTGTTATGAATGATTTTACTATGTGACTGTAGTACTTCCAAAAGGAGTCTCAGTGCCTGTTGTTATGAATGATTTTACTATGTGACTGTAGTACTTACAAAAGGACTATTTGTGAATTTTGATAGTACGGATTTTGGTATGTGATTTTCGGATAACAAATGTGTCCGTATTTGACACATCTAAATCTCAGGACTTGGTGTGATTTGTGATGCATGGCTGTAAGCTCAGCAAGGAGTACTAGGACGTAATTGTGCCAGTGATTTACATAATCCGCAACAAGTGTATTACATAATCCACAATAAGTGTATTACATAATACATAACAAGTGTATTACATAATCCAAAACAAGTGTATTACATAATCCGCAACAAGTGTATTACATAATCCACAAAAAGTGTATTACATGATCCACAACAAGTGTATTACATGATCCACAACAAGTGTATTAAAAAATCCACAACAAGTGTATTACATAATCCACAACAAGTGTATTACATAATCCACAACAAGTGTATTACATAATCCACAACAAGTGTATTACATAATCCGCAACAAGTGTATTACATAATCCACAACAAGTATATTACATGATCCACAACAAGTGTATTACATGATCCAAAACAAGTGTATTACATAATCCACAACAAGTGTATTACATGATCCACATCAAGTGTATTACATAATCCACAACAAGTGTATTACATGATCCACAACAAGTGTATTACATAATCCACAACAAGTGTATTACATGATCCACAACAAGTGTATTACATAATCCACAACAAGTGTATTACATGATCACAACAAGTGTATTACATAATCCACATCAAGAGTATTACATAATCCACAACAAGTATATCACATAATCCACAACAAGTGTATTACATGATCCCCAAAAAGTGTATTACATAATACACAACAAGTGTGTTACATAATCCACAACAAGTGTATTACATAATCCACAACACGTGTATTACATAATCCACAACAAGTGTATTACATGATCCACAACAAGTGTATTACATAATCCACAACAAGTGTATTACATGATCCACAACACGTGTATTACATAATCCGCAACAAGTGTATTACATAATCCACAACACGTGTATAACATAATCCACAACAAGTGTATTACATGATCCACGACAAGTGTATTACATATTCCACAACAAGTGTACTACATGATCCACAGCAATTGTATTACATAATCCACAACAAGTGTATTACATGATCCACAACAAGTGTATTACATAATCAACGACAAGTATACGTAGTAGCATTAGCAGAAGTCTCAAGAATCAACAGATATTAAACAAAAATTGAATGTTTAAGATAAGATAAGATAAGATGCTTTGATTAATCCAAACAAATGGAAATGTTTTTTTGATTGCATTGTACATTTTCGGCACATAAATAAAAACAATTTGAACACAAGACATTTGTAATAAATTATTTCACTAGTATAAAACAGCAATTCAGTGAATTCTCTTAGAGTGTCTTAGCCATATCTGTGTATTCTTCGAGTCCAATAATTTAGGTTTGAGCTAACACGGTTCCCGTGCACTACTGAAATGACAAGTACAAAGGCGACAATCAAAAAACAAAACTCCAATATCCTATGATACCATGACTCGGCCATATCGTTAAGGTCGCCGTATATCAAAATGTTCAAACGAATTGCCGTGAACTAAAATGTTGAAAGGAATCAAGGGTCCGTTATTGAAACTGTTTCCTTCACATCTTGTCCTAAGGAAGGGCGCTTAGGAAAAAAAAATATGTTATGTTACGTTGAAGTTATAGTGATGTAATACACAACAGGTTTCCACAAAACTTATTACAGGTGAAAAGAAATTTTTGTTGCTTTAAACCAGTTGTTCTCAAAGTGGGTGGTATCCCAAGGGAAAAAAAAGTTTAATCTAACCCAAAAAAACAAACAAAAAAAACCCAGGTCAATCCGATCTAGTTTTGTATCAAAATTAAACTTGTTCAAGCAAAAAATTGGCCAATGACATTGTCTGGGTTAGAAGAAAAAAAAAAAAAAAAGAATTTAAAAAACAACAAAAAACAGAACTTTTTTTTAAAAGACGAGTTTCAATCCACTAAAAAGTAGAAAATAACTTTAAAGAAAAAAAAAAACAAGATAAAAAAGAAAAATAGTGAGAAATTACAACACTAAAATGATAGAATAAAAAGTTTAATCTAA
Organism: Lymnaea stagnalis; assembly: GCA_964033795.1. Classification (NCBI taxonomy): domain Eukaryota; kingdom Metazoa; phylum Mollusca; class Gastropoda; family Lymnaeidae; genus Lymnaea; species Lymnaea stagnalis. The sequence continues at coordinate 424,535 of CAXITT010000212.1, read as the reverse complement.
CACAAAAAAACAAACAAAAAAAACCCAGGTCAATCCGATCTAGTTTTGTATCAAAATTAAACTTGTTCAAGAAAAAAATTGGCCAATGACATTGTCTGGGTTAGAAGAAAAAAAAAAAAAAAGAATTTAAAAAACAACAAAAAACAGAACTTTTTTTTAAAAGACGAGTTTCAATCCACTAAAAAGTAGAAAATAACTTTAAAGAAAAAAAAATACAAGATAAAAAAGAAAAGTAGTGAGAGATTACAACACTAAAATGATAGAACGGATCTTAGATATTTGAACCTGAATGCATGTCCCCGTTACTTTCACAATGGTCGTCTACGTTATAAGCTTCTTCTAGACTTATTAATTTCAGTGTCTCCTATAAGACCTTTGTTCAAGATGGCAAATTAAAAAAAAAAAATCCAGAAGATTTTCACGCGTTCTATTGATACGTGTCTCAGGCTTTGGCTTTGAATGACACGCACACACACACACACACACACACACACACGCGCACGCACGCTCGCACGCACGCGCACACACACACACACACACACAACTGTCTCGGGCGATCTAAATTTGTGCTACTGCTTGCACAATGGTGACTAGCTTTCAAAACTGTGATAGGCGATCTGATTTGTGTTGCTTATGGTTGAAATGGGATGAAAGACTTTGACTTGGTATGCTCGTATGTAGTTTTATATTGTTGCGTCTGTTTTTTAAATGTAGTAAATTTAAGATTGTTTTTATTTCTCTTTATAATGTGGTTGACTTTGTACCGCGCTTCGAGCTTTTGGGGATGAAGCGTGTTTTTCAAATAAACTTTATTATTATTATTATTATTATTGTACAACTGCTTTTAAGATTTTCAGTCTAAAAGCGTTGATAATTAATTTTTCCCCTGAACTCCATTGTTTGCGCAAATATTTTTTTATTTGGTTATTTTGTGTTGCTGTTATCTTAAAACTAAATAGCGATTGAATTTATTTGGGACACATTTCATCGTTAGCGATATGCCATCAGTTTCTATCGTGTTCAGAAAATTATAAATACTAATGAGCTAATCACTGCTCTATTTTATCAACACGATTTTATTAAATCGGTGAGCTCACAATGAACCCTGGGTTTTTCTCCTAAAAGCTTTGCGGCCGCGGCACTCCTGGCAGCACCTCGCAGCACACCTGGCAGCACCTCGCGGCACATCACTGCGCCCCGGCACAGCGGCTGGGGCGCTTTCAAAGCGTTGAATTTCCTTCACGTGTGTGGCACGAGCTACTTGTTACTTTAGAAATAATCCAATGCATATCTCTGCTTATTACTCCTACCCCCTTGGTCTAAAACAGTGGTTCTCAACCTTCATAATGCCGCGACCCTGTAATACAGTTCCTAATGTTGTGATGACCCCCAAACATAAAATTATTTTCGTTGCTTCTTCATAGATATGTTTTTTTTCCTACGGTCTTAGGCGACCCCAGTGTAAGGGTCTTTCGAACCCCAAAGGGGTCGCGACCCACAGGTTGAGAACCGCTGGTCTAGAATTTGAATCCTTTGATGGCTATAATTTCCTTGAGCCTAGTGTGGTAGTATCCCATATCAAAGAGCACGCAAGGCAGTTGGGATGCTGACTGCCAACAAGTGACATGATGACGGAGCTCTGATCAGTGGTTCTCAAATGTATTGAAACAAACACACCCTGCAATGTTATCAAAAGCCAATAGCTGGTTCGTTGCCTTAACATTTTTAAAATATACACTACTCAATCTAATAAATTCCGTGGGGGTGGGGGGGGGTGAGGGGGGAAGGGAGGCATTGGGGGCACAATTTTCGCTCCGCCGCTAATACATACAGTGGTACCTGTATATTACGCAAATGCAAATCCTCCGGCCCGGAGAAGGGGTAGTGTATTTGCAGATTCAGCAGTGGTAAAAAATCGCTAAGTAAGCCATTATGCCTGGGGACAGCGCTGTTTCTAGGTTCGTGATTTCCACGTTTCAAAGAAACACATATGTTTATATGGTGGAGATGTTGCGGTTTCTAGAGTACGTGGCGGAAAAATCTAGGCCATCTCCGTTTTCACAACATCTAACTCATCTACTGGATACATTTACACCCCTCCCCCCAAAAAAAAACCCCCACACACACGCACATACAAATATATAAAAATCACATTAATGTCTTAGATATCTCTCTTCATTTATTTGCTGTTCTTTTTTTTCTTTGCAGTTAAAACAATTAATTTTAAATTAATAATACTTAAATTCTTTTCTTTCGCTGTACGACCACAGAATTGTGTGAGAGGCAAATTTTGGATTTGAACAACTAAACTTCCGTTTGTATAGTGAGCCTGTATTTCTACAATTATACTGAAAGATCTTCCCTGTGACCTGGGAACAATTAAGTGAGAGAGCTATATAGTGATCTGGCAACACTTAAGTGAGAGAGCTACATTGTAATCTGGGAACACTTAAGTGAGAGAGCTACATTGTGATCTGGGAACACTTAAGGGAGAGCACTACATAGTGACCTGAGAACACTTAAGGGAGAGCACTACATAGTGACCCGAGAACACGTAAGGGAGAGCACTACATAGTGACCTGAGAAATTCGATTTCAATTTTTTAACGCACCACCACAATAATTAATGCAATTAAAAATTCAAATAAACCTGATTTTCTGGGTCTCGGCGAAACCCCTGACACTACCTTCACTACTACAACACACTCAGCAATCCCTGGTTAAGAACCGCTGCTTTGGAATCTCCAGAGCTAATTTACTCTAAAATTCACTCAGAAACCTTTCAGACTGTGAGAAGCTCTGATCTTCTAATCAGCAGAGCAGCAGCAATAACATTGATTTTTATCTGGGACATGCCATAACTCAATCTTGTGGAAAGTAACAGTTTCCTTTATATCGCATTAGATCTGATGATTGGGCGCAGGCACGGCATCAAGTAGCCGTCTGTCAACCGTGCTTCCCTTTTTTTTTGAGAATTGTATCTCCAGTTTAACTGTTTATGGTGCAGGTTTTGTGTGGGCTATTGGTAGCATAAACAAAATATTTTATCTTTATGGAAAATAAGTGAAACTATTTTTAAAAAGAGACGAAAATGTACTGTATTTGACCTTATACGGTTTTCAATAATGAAATCTGTGACAGCTTTTGATAAATTTGCAACACATTTGGACTTATGTTCCAAGTAAGGGTCTAATTTATGGTCCAAGTTGTTGCCAAAAAAGGGCAAAGCTATGGTCAAAGTTATAATTGAAGGTATGGCCAAGGCTATTATTCAGAATTTGGTCAAAGCTATGGTCAGAGTTAAGTTTGATAGAGTCTGCATAAGTCCACTACAAGGTACACTAAACACGAAAAGACGTTTGTCTTTGTTGAGCCTTCTCGTCCATGAGGGGCATCCACCGATCATCGTCGGCGTCTGCGGTTCCTCCAAGGGCATAGGCCACCTACGAGAGACCTCCAGGCATCTCTATACTGGGCCAGCTTCTCCAGGATCTTCCATTCATGGCCAATTTTCTTGATTTCTGTCTCCAATTCTCGGCGCCAAGTGTTTCTTGGACGGCCTTTTTTCCGCTTACCCTGTGGGTTCCATTTCAGGGCTTGCTTTGTTGTGTTTCTTAGGTTTTCTTAGTGTATGACCAATCCACCTCCATCGCTTCTGGAGAATCTCTTCCTCAATGGGCTTCTGTTTTGTCCGCTGCCACAGTTCCTGGTTGCTGATTTTGTCTGGCCAGTGAATTCTGAGAAGCCTTCTTAGACAGTTGTTGATGAAGGACTGGATTCTGGTCAGGTTTACGGCCGTTGTTCTCCATGTCTCGGCTCCATATAGCAGCACAGGTTTTACCATAGCGTTAAAAATCCTTACTTTTAACTTGCTGCCTAAGTTGTTAGAGACCCAAACATTCTTGAGTTGTTGGAAGGCTGCTCTTGCTTTTCCTATCCTTATTTTGACGTCCGCATCTGTACCACCTTGTTTATCTACCATGCTGCCAAGGTAAACAAAACTGTCCACCTCCTCAAGGGCTTCTCCTTCAAGCATAATGGGTGATGTACTGGTGGCATTAACCTTGAGGATTTTACTCTTCCCTTTGTGAATGTTGAGACCCATGCTAGCAGAAGTGGCTGCGACAATGTTTGTTTTCTCCTGCATCTGTTGTTGGGTATGTGCAAGAAGTGCAAGATCATCAGCAAAGTCAAGATCATCCAGTTGATCCCACAAGGTCCATTGGATGCCATTCCTTTTCTGCTGTGTAGATGTTTTCATCACCCAGTCAATGGCTAACAGGAAGAGGAATGGTGACAGCAAGCAACCTTGTCTCACACCAGTCTTCACCTGGAAAGCATCTGTCAACTGCTGGCCATGGATAACTCGGCAGTTTATCCCTTCGTACATGTTTCTGATTACACGTTTGCCTTTAATTTTTAAAAATGTTTATTGAGGACTCGTCTTGCTGTTTCCTGCCTTCGGTCATCTTGTCATTCGGTCCAGGTCGTATTGTAGCGTCAAGTAAACCGTCATTTCTGTTCCATCAATATAAAGGTGCTGGTAGTTTTATGTACTTTGGGTACAAAGGGATTGTTCGTCTTGTGTAAAAACTATCCTGAGGAAAATCTAGTTTGTTTGGGGGTGGGGGGGAGCAAAAAGAGGGAAAAGATGGGATATTGAGCTCCAGTATTGCTAACTAAATACGCTACTCGATCACATACGAAGAAAATAGATAGTTCAGTTATTACTTTTTAAGAATCATTTTTATAATAAAAATAACTCGAAGTATAACTAGCGCATCATACGTCACCATTGATGCACTAAGTGTTACGGTGGCGAGGACATTTTTATTGTTCTACGTAATCTATTCAGTGGTGTGCTATTGTGGTATAACATGAAATCTCACAGGTGTGTTTACTCATACCATTGACAAGGTTGCGCACGACAGATGTTCATCATATATTTATTTTGGTCTGAATTGCTTGACATCAAGGGGCGACATTTGCTTGCCACAGGATCTATTGGTAAAATCCCTAACTCATTGATTGCAGCTTTAGTTTCAATTTTTTTGCAAAATGTCTGGAAAAAAGTTAAGATTAAAACATGGGACTTCACGGAGTTAAAAATACAATTTTAAATATCACAAAATAAATGCATTAGAAACTTGAAGGGCGTGTGATGGGAATGTTGCGAGGCAAATTTAAATGCTCGACTGGCAAACAAACGGAATTCAATCTAAACTCTAAAATACTGTAATGACTAGTACACTGTCAAATTGAGCACACAAAATAACGGAAAAAACAACTTTGTGTATTACGCTGTCGAATACCCAGTAAGCACCAATGTCCAGTATGTTATTATGTTGGCTAATTCCGAGTAAACAGCAGCAATGACCAGTAGGTTATGTCGTAGTGTAGAAGAGCGTGCTGTAAAACATGTTATAGAATGAACACGTACCAGAATGTGGCAGAGTATATTATTCGTTGGGTCAAGAAAAAAGAGTTTAGTTCTATAAATTACTTTATTTTATTTAAAAGGGTTTGTCATTTAATGGTAGAAATTTATTAATTGAACACCCGGGCTAGGCTCACCACGTTTTACATACAATTTAACAAACATAATAAAAAAACTTTAAAAATTAATTAGCATACATTAATTAAATAAAACAAAACAAATGTATATTTGAACTATTTACATGTCAAGCCATGGACGACACCCAGCAGCATCGTTTTTCGGCCAGAGGTGGGAATCAGTCAGGATGGTAGAGTTTAAAAAGTTGTGTTTTTGAGTACAGTTTTGAAGGCTGTGATGCTTGGTATAGTGCGAACGTGTAGTGAAAGAGAATTCCATAGTTTGGGTGCACAGAAAGAGAACGATCGTTCACCGTATGTTTTTGTGCGAGTCTCGGGGACAGAAAGAATACGCTCGTCTGCGGAGGAGTGAAGCTGTCAAAGGGGTGAATAGACGGAGAGAAGTTCGGCAGAGAACAGAGAGTTTGTAGTCAATCCGTGCTTGTACAGGGAGCCAATGAGTCAATCCGTGCTTGTACACTGAGCCAATGAGTCAATCCGTGCTTGTACACTGAGCCAATGAGTCAATCCGTGCTTGTACACTGAGCCAATGAGTCAATCCGTGCTTGTACACTGAGCCAATGAGTCAATCCGTGCTTGTACACTGAGCCAATGAAGTGATGAAGTAGTGGTGTGAGGTGATCACGTTTTTTTTTTTTGCCTTTAGAATTAGCTTAGCAGCTAAGTTTTGAACCTTTTCTAATTTTTCTAAGAAGTGTTTTGGTGAATCTGATAGAAGAGAGTTACAATAGTCAAGATGAGAGAGAACTAGATCACAGACTAGGGTTTTTGTTGCACTAACTGTGAGGTATTGGTTAATGGAGCTGATCTGACGAATAGCGGTGTATGCAGAACGACAAATGTGAGAGATCTGATTATCGAGAGACATGTTGTTAGAATATAATAAAGATTCCTAGCGGAGAATGTAAACCGTATATCGTAGTTACCTACATGAAATGAAGTGGGGAGAGTTGAGTGAGAGAATGATTTGTGATCGTGAATTCGGAGTGCTCACGTTTTGTCATCGTTAAGCTTCAACTTGCTGAGTGTCATCCATGTCTTGACATCATCAATGCTCTCCCACAAAGTCCGGATAGCAGAATCGACATATATAAGCTTGTATAGCTGCGTGTCATCTGCGAATGACTGGCTCTCCACAGCATGCCGCCCCCCCCCCAGCAAGAGGAAAGTGGCCAGGTATACATTGTGAATAGAACCGGGCCCAAAACAGACCCCTTTGGCACCAAGTCAGCACTGCCGGAGAGACAGCCATCGGCAGTGACCGCCTGCGTTCTATCGGAGAGGTAGGACCTAAACCAAGACAAAACTGATCCCGAAATTCCAAAGTAATTTTCACGGGTTTTGTAAAGGGTTTCATGGTCACCCTCGTCAAAAAATAGTAACATTGCGTAAGTCGATGAGACGTTTTCCGTTGTTAGAAACGACAAACCTTATTAAAACAAATCTATTTATAACAAGGAGGAAGCCGCTATCACCATGTGGCAGAAATTAATACACTTAAAAGAGTTGAACTAATTTACTCTAACAATAATTACTGTTAGTTTGTTAAAGAGCATCCACATAAAGTATCTATCATTAGCACGTGACAGCACTAACTGCCAGGTTGGCTTATATGTTTTTAATAAATGACTGAAACTAGATACAAGTCTTCCAAAAGTCAACTACTCTGTTAAATAAAATAACAATAAATGACTGAAAATAGATACAAGTCCTCCAAAAGTCAACTACTCTGTTAAATAAAATAACAATAAATGACTGAAACTAGATACAAGTCCTCTAAAAGTCAACTACTCTGTTAAATAAAACAATCAACTACAACTGTATTTTGTTGCCTGCTGGGCTCGAGCGGCAGACCTTGACGTCAATTGTTCACGCATCCAAAAGTAACAAACATGATTTAAAATGTCATTTCTCATACAAGGGATTACTCACCGTATTATGAAGCTACGAAGCATGACTTTGAAATACAAAAGAAAAATTATTCCTCAAATTTAAAAAAAAAAATTTCTTGAGTTCATTCCCCCTAAATAACATGTTATGACATAAACTAAAATAAAGCCACGTTATTTGATTGATGAAGCCATCAGCGACCACTTCCTATGATATGGAAGAAGAGCTCTATTGTTTTCTCGAATCCCCGGTGGGCTTAGCTAAGGAAATCTGGTCGATTGTATCCTCATCGCTCAAACTGTCAGCATGTGTCACTCCATCTGGTCATCATCCACTTTTGTCTCTCTCAGTCTGGCCATCGGCCACCTTCGCGGTAACACTGCTAATTTACTCACGTGCATCCATACTGAGAGTTAGCTTTTAGTGACGTTAACGTGTGAGCGAAAACTCGCATGAGGGATCGTTGGGGACAAAAAGGGTGTGTGTATTGATATGGGGGTGTGGCGGCATTTTGTCTTCTGTTCGGCATGACGAAAAGATGACCATTTGGCATCGCAAGATACCGTATATCTATCAATTAGGGTTATCTGTGGGCTTATGTGAGCCCTCTTGTCATCTCCTTGGCCCCCCTTAAGCCTGTGCTCCGTCGTTTGGCCGCACACCGGGACATTAAGATGTGTGTTCATTCCATTGTTATTGTGTTTACCAGTGTTTACTAGAGCAGTGTTTCCCGGTGCATGAATCACCATTTGGGAAACGCTGGGCCAGAGTATGGAGTGTATAGCAGTGTATATCAGTGTAAACCGGTGTATATCAGTGTTAACCAGTGTAAAGAAGATTTTTAGAAATGTAGAGCAATGTACAGCCGGCTGTCTTGTGTCAGGAGTAGGAGATATGATTACGGCTGCCGCTAATACATCAGAGTTATTACCAGTGACCAGAAACAGCCATTTCTCCACCCGGTAGAAAGGAGGAAGATTGGCCATCCTAAATTCAGATAGCTGTTTCGTTCCCGTTTTAGCTTAAAATTTAGAGTTGTAATTTTTTAAGTGCCAGTATTGCTTATATAGAATTAAAGCATAGGCCGCGGAGTTCAATCTTTGTCGTCTTCTGGGCAACTTTGTATCAGCTGTGTTAAATTTTTGGCTGCCCCATTTAATTGCCTCTGTTGCCATCTTCCGGCGTCTTTGTGTGTACCTCTTTGCAGCTGTGTGTATTGACCTGACCTTTCTGTCTGTATTGACGTGACCTTTCTGTCTTCATTCTCTTTGGCAATCTTTCTGTATTGGCGTGGCCTATACGTCTGTATTCATTTGGCCTTTCTGCCTGTATTCACTTGGCCATTCTGTCTATATTCACTTGGTCTTTCTGTCTGTATTCACTTGGCCTTTATGTCTGTATTCACTTGGCATTTCTTGTGTATTCACTTCCTGCTAGCGCCTGTAATGTCTTCTTGCTTGCGCCTGTAATGTCTTCTAGCTAGCGCCTGTAATGTCTTCTAGCTAGCGCCTGTAATGTCTTCTAGCTAGCGCCTGTAATGTCTTCTAGCTAGCGCCTGCAATGTCTTCTTACTAGCGCTTGTGATCTCTTCTTGCCATCTTTCTACTTGCATGATTATACGCTGGGGATAGTAAAGTCTGATGAAAATTTCTTACAATATATTAGTCTTATAAAATCGGCTCGTTCCTAGGGTTCATATGACATAGAGTCATAAATGCATAGTCTTTACTAGTCATAAGGATATAAGAATAGTTTTTTAGATTCATAGTTTAAATACTTTTATGCCAAAAAAAAAAAAAGGAAAAATCAAATAAGTGTCCCTCAAAGTTGTTACAGCCCCATGACTAAATGAAGAGTGCCAATGAACTCACCGCTCTTTATTTCTGCTCAATTGGAGATCAGGAAGTGGGTGAAAATTGACATGCAAGATTTGACCACACACAAACCAAGAAAAGGACAGAGCAGCCTAAGAAAAAGTCATAGGACGTCATTGTAATTGACGTGGGACCCGCACTTGTTTTAGTCATATGACTAAAAAAATCTGAGGATTTGCTGGAACATTTTATAGATACCTTTAGGTACATTTTTGGAAAAGCGTGTTTAAAAAAACGTATTTTTTAAATATATATATATAAGTACCTAATGCGTTAAAAAACGTTCACAAATCACTTCACTAACACCCCCAAACCCCTAAATCCCCGCCATGAAGGACGGGTGTATCAGCCAGTTATTGATAAGAATGCGGTGTCACTTAGCCTTAGTGTAAAGACAAGGCCTCTTACGGTCACTGCCACGATCGCTGTCCCCGACACGAAAGATGACATGATAACAAAATTAATTGTGCACATGACAAACATGAGAGGATCGACTTACCCAACCAAGTTATTGAAAATTGTGAACCTCGAAAAAGGGAAAAGCTCATCACAAGTAATTTTAAAACCAGCATCACCAGATATTTTCAAAACAGAATCACCAGATATTTTCAAAACACCATCACAAGATCTTTTCAAAACAGCATGAAAATATCTTTTCAAAACAGCATCACAAGATCCTTTCAAAACAGAATCACAAGATCTTTTAAATTATAATTTTTAACAACAATAATAAAAAGAAACAAGCCCAAATGTCCCTGTTTATTTATGATGGACTTTTTGACGAAGCAGAGATCTTAGGAATCGGAAATTCTGTCGGAGCTCTTAGAAATTAAAGTAATTAGTGTCACCAGGAACTGCCAACAAGGCAATCCACTTCCGAGTTTTAAGTACGGCTGTTGAGGGTTAAACAGAGCTGTTCGTTCCTCGTTAAGGTGTGTGGGGGGGGGGGGAATACGGGCGCTACAGGGAAAATAGATCACGATTTAGAGCAGACATCCGCCAAGGCCGGTCCCAAGGCCGGTCCTAAGGCCGGGTGCAAAAGGAGGAGGGTTGGCATGAGGCCAGCTACCTCACCCGTACCAAGGCCGGGTGCAAAAGGAGGAGGGTTGGCATGAGGCCAGCTACCTCACCCGTACCAAGGCCGGGTGCAAAAGGAGGAGGGTTGGCATGAGGCCAGCTACCTCACCCGTACCAAGGCCGGGTGCAAAAGGAGGAGGGTTGGCGTGAGGCCAGCTACCTCACCCGTACCAAGGCCGGGTGCAAAAGGAGGAGGGTTGGCATGAGGACAGCTACCTCACCCGTATTCAAAACTGCCACAGAAACGTCAACAATAAGAAAAATACAAGCCCTGAAAAGAGAGGGCTGTTCTTCCCCAATAAGAGTTACGAAGCCTTGCTGTAAATGCAGTTTATAAGGAAAGCCGCAAAGCCAAGGACCCTCCTTTCAAAGGCAATAAGCACAAGCTCGTGGAATGTTAGAACCGTGTATTAAAAATCAGCAGTGGCTTACTGGAAAGGACATACAAGGAGCCTATTCCTGAAGACATCATACGGAAAAGATGGAGGAGGACAGTGCTCAATCTTCGAAAATCCCCAGATAACATCACCAGACAATCCTTACCATGGAATTCACGGGAAAAAAGAAAGAGAGGAAGGACTCGGAATAGAAGGAGACGCGACCTCGAGGCAGACACACAATGTATGGGATACATCTGGAAGCAAATGGAAAGGAACGCACATGACCGAGATGAATTGAAAATTCTTGCAGACGGCCTACTCCCCGGGTGGGTTAAAAGGCAGACGTAAGTAAGTAAGAGTAGAGCCCAGCAATAGCAGTGCCGCGACACGCTGGTGTGCTGCGACATGATACGAGGCGTGCCGCGACAAATGACCCCATGACGAGGGAATAGCAAAGAGCTTATAGGGTGCACAAAACCACGAAAAGGATTGATGCTAAAAGTAGGACAATTAATAGCTTAAGACCAGGTCGTTAGATGTGCCAAGCATTAAATAACACTACATGTGCATATGTAGTTTTGGCCAGTTGAATGGATCCAATTAAAGAGATAAACAGTCAAAAAATATATTAAACAATTCCACTACCGGTAAAAAAATATATATTAAAAAAAATTCCAGCTGATTGTAATTTTAATCTTAAGGCTCGAATGAGATTGACTCTGAAAGATAGTTACCATATTCCAAATTGAATCGGAAAACACAATATCATTGCGGAAACTTGATAATATGAGCATCTATGAAAATCGCCCGATCACTGTTTTGTTAAAGAGGTCGAAAAAGTCTTTGTCTCACTCTAACAGCGAGCACAGATTATAGGCATCATTGTATTGGTTGAAGAGGTAGACAAAGTCTTTGTCTCACCCTAACAGTGAGCACAGATTATAGGCATCATTGTATTGGTTGAAGAGCTAGACAAAGTCTTTGTCTCACTCTAACAGTGAGCACAGATTATAAGCATCATTGTATTGGTTGAAGAGCTAGACAAAGTCTTTGTCTCACTCTAACAGTGAGCACAGATTATAGGCATCATTGTATTGGTTAAAGAGGTAGACAAAGTCTTTGTCTCACTCTAACAGTGAGCACAGATTATAGGCATCATTGTATTGGTTAAAGAGGTAGACAAAGTCTTTGTCTCACTACTCAAACAGCGAGCACAGATTATAGGCATCATTGTATTTGTTGATGACGGCACTCTTGCCCTCCTATATGAAGGAGCGGCATTTTCGCCAACTGCAGAGTTTATTTTCGGGGAAGGGAAAAAAATTTGACCACTACTTTTATTACAGTTTTTACGGATCTGTACCTGAGATACCATCACTTCTCTGTGTTAAACGTCAATAAAAACTATTCCCCTCCATGTTCAAATACGTTCCAAAAAAAGTTATGAAATAAAGGAATGACAGGTCGCTCACAACAAAGTTAAGCGATGTTTTCTTAATTGTAACGAGATTCTGGCAGTTCTGATACAAATATTCACAACTTTTAACATTGTCTTCCGACTCTTGTTTTGATGAAAAATAATAAGAGGTCCTGCTTCAAATACTACAAGTAGACTTCGAGAGTTTCCTTCTCAGATATCGAACCAAATATCAAACAGCTTTGTTAAGCCAAACAAGCTAAGGTAAGCTCATAAGTAGTTGTTTTTTTTTTTTCTTTTCGGTTTGGGGGGGGGATCTCAACAGCTTCCCCCAAAGATGTCTGCGTCGCATTTTGCGAAGTCGGTGGCAGGACTAGGTGCCAAGCTTTGAGGTGTTGGANAAAAATAATAAGAGTTCCTACTACAAATACTACAAGTAGACTTCGATAGTTTCCTTCTCAGATATCGAACCAAATATCAAACAGCTTTGTTAAGCCAAACAAGCTAAGGTAAGCTCATAAGTAGTTGTTTTTTTTTTTTCTTTTCGGGTTGGGGGGGGGGATCTCAACAGCTTCCACCAAAGATGTCTGCGTCGCATTTTGCGAAGTCGGTGGCAGGACTAGGTGCCAAGCTTTGAGGTGTTGGAACGGGCCGAAGTATAGAGCCGACTTTTGGGACGATTCTGAGATTTGAGGACGTCTGGGAAAAAAATTATGAGGGAACCAAAGTGGAAAATCACCGCATGGGAGATCATCGCTGATAACCGTTAGCCGTGTGTGAGGGAGCCAAACAGGCAGGTGATCGCAAAACAAAAGCCTTGCTACAACAACAACAACAACAACAACAACAATAACAACAACAACAACAACAACAACAAAAAGAAGGGTTCTCATTTGTAGATACTGGCGTAGAGAAGAGCTATCCAGAGGAGTCGGTCAACTCGGGGGAAACGTTTTTATAGTCTAGGTGTGGGGGGAGGAATGCATTTTCCGTCCACTGCGTGTAGACTATTTTTTTCTTTTTTTGCTGGCATCCGTCCGTCACAATGTGACGATGGAGTGGGCTTCCGAGGACGAAATCCACATGGCCTGGGATTATTATACTTGAAGGATTATAAGCTGGTTCCCAACAGCAAATCGCCTCCCTCCACGCCGCTGGGTAACCCAAGGGAACATCATTGGATGATACAGCTTGGCACCAGTGACGTCGCAGGAGTTGTCGGAATGTTTCATTGTATCAATGTTATCCGCCTTTCGGGACTCCATCTCCAGGTTTTGATTTCAGAGTTTCCTTCTCTTAGATGAGTTGCCATCCAAGGTTAACGAATCCCATCTACCCGGGGTGCTGGTGGGTTCTTGCTGGAATTGAACTCCAGACCACCAACTTGAGATTTGCTCAGTTTAGCATAGTGTAGACTATGTGTCTTATATAATATTTGAAGTGTGTCTTGTATGTTTGGTGCGTCATGTGAGGCGGTGGCGGCAAAATCAAGTGCTGCGCCGTGCGTCACAAACTCCAGCTACTCCATTGATTATAGACTCTGAAGGGGCCACAGTGCAATAGTATAGTTCTCATTTATGAACACTTACTAAGACATCAGAGGCCAGGTTGCTATACCCCAACCCACCATTTATCTCTCTGTTTTTGTTCGTCTTATCAACACCATGTCACCTCAGCCTGGTGCCCCATATTTCACTTCACTCTTGTAATCAATGATGTTGAGCCTTCAGGACGATAGGGTGATCGATTGGTTTCAAATTTTTTCTTTGTCAATAATTAACCCGCGGGTTAGAGAGTGAAGCAGACGGAGGCATAAATCGGTAGGTAAAAAAACACCAAAAACAATATGACGTCAAGGCGTCATCAATCATCGAATATTTCCTTACCGTACTCGATTCCACTCAGACATTCCCGTCGAGGAAACAATGAGAGACGTTATCATAACAACGCTGTCTAAGGTCACGACTTGTCGTTTTTAAGGTAAGAGTTTTTGCTTGTTTTTTTAAAATAGCAGGCCTTGTTTTTATTCTATCATGTTTACCCTTTGAGTAATTCCCTTTCGTCAGTTCCAGTGATTTTTTCAGAAATGTCCCCCCGGTGGAGGGGGGGGACTTCAGATTTTTCGGGGGGGGGGGGGGGGGGGGCACTTGGCTTTCCCCGGGGGGACAATGCCCCCCCCCCTGGAGATATGGCTGAAAGAAACTCTGGTCAGTGCTGTACCGTAAAAAACTGGAGATTTATCTTTCTAAGATTTTTGACGAAATAAAGAAATGTATAAAATTAGTTATTTCTCCCGACCACCAGTTGGCCTAAATCAGAAACGTTTTCAGAGACGGAAAGACTGTAGTTTAATGCATAATTAAGAGAGTATATCCCCTGTGGAAGCTTAATCGATGGAATTAGAAACCTATTTCTAAAGAGTCGTTATTCGAAGTGAAATCTGACAACCTTTCGGCGTAGTCGGTATTGTAATGGTATCGCTGATTCCAGAGCACTTCGCCTTCAGCTGCAGGACACTGTTGTAATAGCAACATTTCATTTAAAAATAATAGAATTAACTTCATAATTGTTTTTGTTTTTTTTGGGATGCGACCTGGACAAACAGGACGTACGTTAATAATGGTGACTGAAAAAAACATAATGCATTCATGCTGTACGAGTCAATGCGATATTGCTTGCTTCGAAAGTCTAAAATTTAAATCTTTAAAATTTAACGGTGGTTTAGAAGGATTTCTTTACCAAGTGCATAGCTAGCTAGTTGTTTTTTTTTTAAACGTGACATTCCCACATCATGATACACACACAATACCACTGCCGACATTCCCACTTCGTGATATACACACAATACCACTGCCGACATTCCCACATCGTGATATACACACAATCCCAAAGCCGAAATTTCCACATCGTGATATACACACAACACCACTGTCGAAATTTCCACATCGTGATATACACACAATACCGCTGCCGAAATTTCCACATCGTGATATACACACAATACCGCTGCCGACATTTCCACATCGTGATATACACACAATACCACTGCCGACATTCCCACATCGTGATATACGCTTAATACCACTGCCGACATTCCCACATCGCGATATACAAACAATACCACTGCCGACATTTCCACATCGTGATATACACACAATCCCACTGCCGAAATTTCCACATCGTGATATACACACAATCCCACTGCCGACATTCCCACATCGTGATATACACACAATACCACTGCCGACATTTCCACTTCGTGATATACACACAATCCTACTGCCGAAATTTCCACATCGTGATATACACACAATACCACTGCCGACATTCCCACATCGTGATATACACACAATACCACTGCCGACATTCCCACATCGTGATATACACACAATACCACTGCCGACATTCCTCATCGTGATATACACACAGTACCAGGTAGAGGGAGCTAGGGTGTGCGGAGGCTGCAGTCCGCTCAGGGCGGGCATTTTTTTCCCGCTTGATTTGGAGAGGCGCCATTTTCGGGCGACTGAAGAGATTTTTCTTGAAAGTAGGGCGGCAAAAATCTTGGCCCACCCCGGGAGGCGCTGAACCCATAGGCTAAGACACGAACTACTCGAACGTATTTAGAAAATGAATTAGCACGTAGAACCGCTTTCAATTGTTGAATGGTCTCATTTCAATGTAATGCACATTTACATCCCAAAAGGAGTATACGGAGTATAAAGTCGCACGAGTTGTGATAAGCTACTGAGACTCATGGCTTTATATTCGCTTAAGTTTATTGAAATACATCCAGTTTTTGACGCGTCCAACATAGTTCCGCAAAAAATGCCCCCCCCCCCCGGTCCGTCCGCCTGGCCACCTATCGAATGAGTCGATGGCTATTGACCATATAAGCTACTGAGTCTCATGGCTTTATATTTGCTTAAGTTTATTGAAATACATCCAGTTTTTGACGCGTCCAACATAGTTCCGCAAAAAATGCCCCCCCCCCCCGGTCCGTCCGCCTGGCCACCTATCGAATGAGTCGATGGCTATTGACCAAACTTAGTACACATACACTTTATTATCCATATTAAAATACCGAAGGGCATAGAACTCATAATATCCATTCCTCTGTGGCCGGGGCCCACATTTAATTTTTTCTTATATAAGCCGTATAAATATCAATAGGCTTAATACTCCTGCATGAATAGATCGATCTTGACCAAACTTAGTACACATAGGAATTACTTAGAAAATACATTTTTACACGTTTCGAGGAGGATACTACATTTAATCTAGAATGTTCCAGAAAGTTCTGTAGCGTTTATTTAAAAAAAAGCTTTCTATAGCATTTTTAAACAAAAAAAATGGGACAAATTTTAAATTTCAACTCTATAATTCATCTGAATAATTTTTAGAGCTCCCCCCCTCCCCCCCCCCCATCTCAGACATAACTATTTTTCGAGTTGAAAGTAGTTACTTAGAAAGTTATTGTTTACACGTTTCAAGGTTATTAAATTTTGTCTAGAATGTTCCAGAAATTTCTATATAGTTCTACGGGGATATTATGAGGGCTATAAAAGCTTATAGTAACATTAACGAGATGCAGCATTAAATTGAACCCAACGATAATGCGTTTTAATCGGGTAACGGGATCAAACCGGGATCGGATCCTACCAGGAAATTGGATTCTGTCAGAGAAGAGGATCCCACCGTGAAACGGGATACTAACAGGATCGGCATCTTATCGAAAAACTCAAGCCCACCGAGATCGGTACCCCACAGGTATCGGGATCCGACAGCAATCGTGATCCCACCGGTATCGGGATCCCAACAGTATCGTTATCCCACTGGTTTAGGACAACCCAGACCATAATGCTTTTCATAACATGACTTGAACAGTGGGCTATAGATAGCACATCCCAGGAAAAGCGGTGCCCATGGCAAGACGATTTTGCGCCCGCTTTTAAGTGAATGAAGTAGATGGGATATTATCGTTTAATTCACTATTCAGGGCATATCTTAAGACTAGTTTGCCGCCCCCTGATATTGGCGCCAGGGGTTAAGTAGCTCCCCCCTTCGCAAGGCCCTGAGTGTATAGAGGGTTAGGGGCCTCAAATCATTACTGTGCCCAGGGCCTCGGCTGGTGTAAGGACGCCCCTGTCTACAGCCCGATGAAAATGATCGATACTTTTCGTGACGAGAGATACACCGCATAGAGATGTAGCTACTATTATTTTTCACCATGGGGGCCACATATTTTTGCTGCTCTCCCTTTCACGCTACAAACTGTGCAGTTGTCCGAAAATGCCGCACCTCCATATACAGAAAGAGTGACACATGGGTTAATAAAAGCACCCCCTCCTTTTTTGTTTTCTATTCGTCTGAAAGGGGCGTAGCTAAAGTGTTTGTCGCCAGGGGACATGATTCATTTTTACGCATTTTCAACTCTGAAAATAATTATTTCAACCATTAAATACCATCAAAGCATATTTTGATGCCCACGCTAGTCTGTCGCCCCGGGACTCATGTCTGCTCGCAGTACCCCCCCCCCCGAAAATCTAAAATTATGATATTTCACACAGCTTATAATCAAAATGCATGATGATGATATTTCACGCAGCTTGTAATCATAATGCATGATGATGATATTTCACACAGCTTATAATCATAATGCATGATGTGAAGTATCCGACGAGGAGCTATATCGGGAAGATGTGCTTTTAATTTAAAAAAAAGAAACAACAAATCCTTGTTTTCCCATTACTGTCGTCAAATAAGAAGTATAGAAATTATTTTTTTTAAAGTGATCATCAAAATTCCCTTCAAAACAAAGAGAGACAAGACTTTGATCTAACATCAGCAAAAGGGCGCTCAACAACAATACACCAATCTCTATCTGGCCGCTGTGAGCTGAAGACACTAACTTAGTGCAGTGCTTTCCAAAGGTTTTTCTTCTTGTCCGTCCCACCCCCCTCCTCACCCTAACATTTATGACAGTGGCTTGCGTCCCCACCCCCGGTCCCACTTTTAGATGAGAGCTTAAAATAGACCAAAGACTGTCAATGTGTTGCGTAATGTCCCTTAAACAAAACACCGGTGGCTTGCATGTATCATTCGATCTAACAGCATCGCTTCGTTGATTGCAAAATGAAGTCGGAAGAACCGCAAAGATTCGACAAAGAACTCAAAAACGTTACTAGTGATGATCTACATTCATTAACACAAGACCGATTCATACGAAATGCTAGTATTATAATATGTAGCAAAATAAACAGATAAACAGAGGTAGCATTGTAATTGGATAAGTTAACTTTCCAGACCAAGCATTTGGAGTGGAGCTGGAGCTCAGAGCTCTGGCGGAGAGTCTTGTTCCCCAGAGCTGGAGCTCAGAGCTTGGTGGAGGGTCTTGTTGTCCAGAGCTGAAGCTCAGAGCTCTGGTGGAGGGTCTTGTTGTCCGGAGCTGGAGCTCAGAACTCTGGTGGAGGGTCTTGTTGTCCGGAGCTGGAGCTCAGAGCTCTGGTGGAGGGTCTTGTTGTCCGGAGCTGGAGCTCAGAGCACTGGTGGAGGGTCTTGTTGTCCGGAGCTGGAGCTCAGAGGTCTGGTGGAGGGTCTTGTTTCCCAGAGCTGGAGCTCAGAGCTCTGGTGGAGGGTCTTGTTGTCCGGAGGTGGAGCTCAGAGCACTGGTGGAGGGTCCTGTTGTCCGGAGCTGGAGCTCAGAGCTCTGGTGGAGGGTCTTGTTGTCCGGAGCTGGAGCTCAGAGCTCTGTTGGAGGGTCGTGTTGTCCGGAGCTGGAGCTCAGAGCTCTGGTGGAGGGTCTTGTTGCCCGGAGCTGGAGCTCAGAGCTCTGGTGGAGGGTCTTGTTGCCCAGAACTGGAAAAATTTCTTAACGCCTCGAAGCTCCAAAATTTATTTTAAAAATTGAACTTAAAAAATTAAAGCATATTAAAATTAGTGCCCCATCAGTGGCGTAGTTAGGATTAGTGCACCATCAATGTTGTAGTTAGTATTAGTGCCCTATCAGTGGCGTAGTTAGCATTAGTGCCTCATCAGTGGCGTAGTTAGGATTAGTGCCCCATCAGTGGCGTAGTTAGGATTTTGTGTCTCATCAGTGGCGTAGTAAGGGTTAGTACACCTTCACCGAAAAAAATATTTTGCATTGGACCGAAGATGCCCTCCCTCCATATAAAGATAAGGGCCACCCGGGACAAAGCGCCCCCTCCTCACCGCTTCCTACGCCCACGTGTCCTATTCTTCTACGAGCTATGTTGCCCCACAATTCTACGAGTTATGTTGCCCCACAATTCTACGAGTTATGTTGCCCCACAATTCTACGAGCTATGTTGCCCCACAGTTCTACGAGCTATGTTGCCCCACAGTTCTACGAGCTATGTTGCCCCACAGTTCTACGAGCTATGTTGCCCCACAGTTCTACGAGCTATGTTGCCCCACAGTTCTACGAGCTATGTTGCCCCACAGTTCTACGAGCTATGTTGCCCCACAGTTCTACGAGCTATGTTGCCCCACAGTTCTACGAGCTATGTTGCCCCACAGTTCTACGAGCTATGTTGCCCCACAGTTCTACGAGCTATGTTGCCCCACAGTTCTACGAGCTATGTTGCCCCACAGTTCTACGAGCTATGTTGCCCCACAGTTCTACGAGCTATGTTGCCCCACAGTTCTACGAGCTATGTTGCCCCACAGTTCTACGAGCTATGTTGCCCCACAGTTCTACGAGCTATGTTGCCCCACAGTTCTACGAGCTATGTTGCCCCACAGTTCTACGAGCTATGTTGCCCCACAGTTCTACGAGCTATGTTGCCCCACAGTTCTACGAGCTATGTTGCCCCACAGTTCTACGAGCTATGTTGCCCCACAGTTCTACGAGCTATGTTGCCCCACAGTTCTACGAGCTATGTTGCCCCACAGTTCTACGAGCTATGTTGCCCCACAGTTCTACGAGCTATGTTGCNGGGAACGGGGGGGGGGGACACAATTGAAAAGTATTTAGTTCATGTTGTGCTGGAGAAAATAAAAGGTATTCTTAATCATGGCTAATTTTAGCGTTTCGCACAGGAAAGTCTAAAAGTCACCCTCAAAATTGTCTGACAGAAACACCAAATTCAAGTATACGCCAAATCCACCCTGCATTTTTAATTTGTGCGACTATTTTCAGCACCTCAATTTCTACACCCCTTCCTCCACATTGATCAATGTTACAGTATAGGGTTGAATATGAGCTTATGCGAAATGATTACCCTTGGGCATGCCACAACCTGAGTAAATTCAAATTATGTATGGCACTGAATGCCATAATGTCTCCCTCTGACGATTGAAAAATTCCTTCCACATATCCTATAGCCTAAGAGAAACACTGAATTCAGGTATACTCTAAAAATGAACCTTTTGATTTTGAAATAATCCAAAATTTTCTGGGGAGAGGCTCTCCAGACCCCCCTAAGAGCCAACAGTACCCTCAATTTCTGCCCATTCTTCCCTAAAAAAAAAGACAGTTCAGCTAGCACTGGTCATATTTTTTGGTGATGATACATACACAACCTAGTGGAGTAGCTAGTGTTGATGCTGATAGATACACATCCTAGTGGAGTAGCTATTGTTACTGTTAATACATATACACCCCAGTGGAGTAGCTAGTGTTGGTGTTGATGGGTACACAACCTAGTGGAGTAGCCAGTGTTGTGCTACCCTAGACTTGTCAAGACTAATGCCACGTTCCAATTAACGATACAACTCTTCATTCGTCATAAAATCCTTCCCCTCCATATAAAGAAAAATTGACATCTGGACTGACCACCCAACCCCCCTCACTTGCAGAGGCGTAGCAAGAGTATTTGGCGCCAGGGGACATTGATTCATTTCACGCCCCACTTTAATTCCGAAAACCATTATTTTGATGCATTAAATACCATCACACCCCATATTGGCGTCCCCGCAAGTATGGTGCATGGGGATATCTGTCCCCCTCTTCCCCCTTAGCTACTCCTTTGTCTACTGCCACTGCCCCCCCCCCGAAAATTCCCCCGGGGGGGAATTGAAAGAAACACTGGCGGGATATTTGTTTTAAATATTATTCCTTTTTATTATGTATCACCCCAAAACAAGCTGGAGAAAGATAGGAGTGACCATCATTACGGTTTTGAATTAAATTTAAGCACGAGGCTGCACAGGGATTGACTATTTCCTGTGCTAAGAGCGATGCACATTTTGTTGCTCAACAGTGTCGTTCGTTGGCACATAGGTAAGCTTTGACTCCTTCGATACTACGGACGACATCCATCTGAAATATTTACTACATTCAATAAAAATGAATGTGCACTTAAAGACGGATGATACATAAATATGAGCTTCTCAAAACAAAATACAGAAAATGAAAAAAAAAAGAAAAGAATTGTCTGCTGAAAGCCACAGCTCTTGTTACCATTGTGTTTGCCTCATCTTATCTCCACTCATCTTATCCCCATTCATCTCGAATGATATCCCTTTTGTTGTGACATGCGATCGTCCTTTTCTCTATTTAATGAAATGTTTGCCCACGCCTAATACTTCCATCGTTTTTGGTGGATAGGACAAGCCTCCACTCCAAGAAACGTATCAATCATTTTTTTATGAACTGGCTTGCCTCTCACCTTAATACCAGATAATCATCTTGCATCTCACCTTAATACCAGATACTCATCTTGCATCTCACCTTATTACCATATAATCACCTTGCCTCTCACCTTACTACCACATATCATCTTGCATCTCACCTTACTACAAGATACTCATTTTGCATCTCACCTTACTACCAGATAATCATCTTGCATCTCACCTTACTATCAGATACTCATCTTGCATCCCAACTCACTACCATATAATCACCTTGCATCTCATCTGACTACTAGATAATCATCTTGCATCTAACCTTGAGTCTAGCTTGCGACGACCAATCTTGCTCTTGAATAACGTTGATATTTATATCAAAATAAAGAAGAAAGAATTTTGATGTAAAAATTGAATTCAACGAATAGGAGATCATCGCCGGGCACCGCTCCAGCTGGCGAACAGCAGTGTGTCAAGAAGTCAAAAAAGGCAGAAGATGTGCGAAACGAAGCCCTTGCAATAAAACGAGCACCAAGGAACGCCAAATCTAACCAGGAGTCAAGGTTCTCCTGCGAGCAATGCAACTGATACTGTCATTCCAGGATCTGCCTTGTAACTCATTTGATAAAGTGTCCATAGCTAACACCATGGTCTCGCGTAGGCGGTAGGATACAATATTTTTCCGTATTTTTAGAATTGGAAATTCAAAACCCATGAATATACACTCAACACATCAATATCACAATTATTAAATTCTTTAACTTTGGCTCAACTTGGCATCTCAGAAACAATTTTTAATGTAAATTATATGTACTTTCCTAAGAAATACAAAGCCTGAAGCTTTTTAATTAATTTTTTTTTTAAAATGAGCGCTGGCTAAACTAAAAAAATCTATAGTGATAAAACTAACAAGGTATTGGAGAACCCCTTAATTATCATATCGAAAACGGAGGTATGGGGATCCATTTTCACCAAGATGCCAGGGGCCTTGTATTTTTAGATCCGGGCATAGGAAAATTGTCAATAAAACATTTGTGTTTTATTTTACATTGGATTAATCATTCCGCATGGTGTATTGGGTCAGCTGATTGATGTCGATGACCGGTGAGGACTGAACTTTGTTTGAAGAAAACTAAGGGAATGGTAATATTTATATCATTATTTTTGTTTTAATTTTTTTCAAAAATAATGTTCCGGACCCTAGGTTTATTCAAATCTTTCATTTGTGATATTCATTTTGATTTATCATTATCATGCTCATAAACTTTGTTATTGACGATTGTTATTGCGTGTGCATTTATCATGTGTTCGTATTATAATTATTTAGTAGACCTACAGTCGACCTGTTTACTTTTATGATTTTGAATATCACTTTGGATGTCTTTTGCGATTCTCCACCGAAACCCGTTAGAACAACAATTTTAAGAGACCCGGTTAAAAAAAAATGTCCCCACCAATTGGGGTAAGGGAGGTTGGTAGCCGAACGAAATAATTACGTCACCACCACGAAAGGACAAATGTGTTGTTACTAGGCTAGATATTAATACAGTGATATCTTGACAGCTATTTATGAAAAAGCAAAGCATTAGTATGACATAACTGCGAAACATTGGAGTGATATATTTTATAGCCTTAATAACCTATATTTATGTGACAATTGGCTCCATTAGATCTATAATAACTATTGTAGGTATGTTCTAGGTTGTAATTATATTATAAAAGCAAAGGGCACTCAATGGTCTATTTTGCATGACCCCCCCCCCCCAATTTTCTTCTAACATACCACTTTAAAAAAGATTTAACAAAATAAAATAATTACTTTTAAATTGTTGTAATGATAATATAAAAGCAAAGGGCACGCAATGGTCTATTTTGCATGACCCCCCCCCCCAATTTTCTTCTAACATACCACTTTAAAAAAGATTTAACAAAATAAAATAATTACTTTTAAATTAAAATTAAAAGCCTAGGTTTTTATTTGATCAGGGGTCTCAAAATCAAATCATCCGGGCGCCGCAGGAGATAGAGTTTGATTGAGACTGGGCCGCATCAAGTAGTCCAAACAAAAAATCATTTACAAATTCACTCAAGTACAACTCTTACATCTGCTCAACTTTTATATTAAAAAAAAACAACAACAAAACATTAAGTGTTCTCAAAAACTAGGCTTCACTTTTTCCTCCACTCATTGTTGCCAGAGATCTGGCATCGCTTCTTCTTAAACAGCTGAGCAACTTTGGCTTGAGTGAGGAAGCAACTGAGACCATCAGTACAGCTTTAATATGCTCAGCCATATGTTTGGCCCTACATTTTGACTTTTAAAATTCATAGTGGAAAAGAGTTTTCCCCACCGACAGGTACTCCCAAAAAGTCACATGATCCGCTTGAGCAACCTTGAAATCTCAGTGAAGGTGTAGGGCATTGCTCTCATAAAATGTATGTTTTCCCATTCACCTCCATGAACTTAGAATTCAATTGAAGATCAATCAGCTCCATTTTAAGCGCTAAGGTGGGGAAAGGGTCATCTTCCACATTAAAGGAGAAAATGTCAGTGAAAAGCTGTGTGCGTTTTCAAGTCTAAAAAATATTATCAAATTCTTCCGGTAGATTTGCAAATGGCATCAGTATACTAACTGTTATGTAAAATTTTGTTTACAACACTTTCCTCGTGCGTGTACTCTGGTCGACCCCGCATGAGACGCTACGTTCATAGATGGGCGTAACTTAGTCTTTTGTTATGTCGTGTTAATTGCCGACAGCAACTAAAAATAATACATTTGTTCTCAGTGGTGTTTTGTCGAATGTTCACGATTGTATTAGAAAAGTAAAGGCGTTTCTGGACGCGTCGGTAGACCAACAATATTAATAAAGGGTTTCGGAGATTGAGGGAGAGATTCAGACGGAGATTCAGATAGATATTATTAACTCTACGAGACAACTGTATTATTCTTTGTGTGCTCATGTGTTTATTTCGCATTCAACATTCATCATTATTAATTGGCACATTGTACTAAATGTTTACCGGTACAAGATTTCCCCATACTCTGTAAATTGATGATTTGTAATTATATTTCTTTTGTTTTGTCATTGTATTATTACTAAATTAAATCTTACTAATTGTAATTGGCAACTGTTTTTGCGTGTCGTATCTTTATTATTGTATTTCTCTATGGTATCTTCCTTTGTTAGGCACTGTTTGAACGAGCCATAACTTAAAACAATAGATTAATTTCTCACATTAGAAGCCAGTGCGTAACACTTACTAATTAGTTACTACTGAATGGTGTGCCCGAATCCATGAGTACTTTGCATGTTGGAAAATGGCAGAGGTTTCTCTAAGAACAATAACACTAGTTTTGTGCAGAATGCCCTGACATTTTCATAAGAGACTATTTTCCATGAAGGCTTTGAAGGCTAAAACGTGTTCAAACAATAGGCAGGAGCAGGCAATATTAATGACTTATTGATGTGAAGAAGAAGCTATTGTATGAAGAATGAATTTTGATTTTTTAATCTTAGAAAATACCTTTTTGACCAACTCTATTTTAAAAATAACCTTGCAAACATATTCGGAATTTCCCGGACTCGTAAACACTAGCAGCAATTTTAATAGGGATTCTTTAATATTGTGTTAATTGTTACGATTTACACAATATAATCAACATACAAATATATACAAACATTATAAAAATCACAATTAGACTAGTCGGAGAAGTACAACTGAAACCGTCAAGGAGGTTCACAATATAGATTTGAGAATATGGAAAACGTGCCGGCCTCATTAACACTAAATTTTGCTGTGATGTAGCGGGCCGAAATGTATGTTGTCTTGTGGGCCACGAATGGCCCGCGTGCAGGGAGTTTGAGACTCCTGCATTAGATGATTAATATTCACGATGATCTCATTTTTTATAAAAATGAATGTAAATATTGATACTTTCCCCATCATTTTCGATGTATGCAGAATGTATGCGTGAACTAATTTCAAAATATCTAAATATTTCAGTCTCGGCTTCGGTTTCGGCCGAAAGTCTCATTAAGCATTTGGTTTCGGCTTCGGTTCTGGCCGAAAGTCTCGTTCAGTTTTTGGTTTCAGCTTCGATTTCGGCCGGAAGTCATTTTTAACTTTCGGCCTAGTTTCGGTTTTGGCAGAAATCAGAAAATCATTTCGGTCGGTCTCTAATCATGTGATGTATAGAAATCCCCCAGTTGTCATCCTGGGCTGCTGCACCCTTTCGCCCGCCCTACTGAGTCAAGATAATCCCAGAGCCCGTGGATTTCATACCAGCTATTATCCGCAACAGACCGACCTCGCTGTTAGATTTCCAGGCCACTAAAAAAAAAAACTGCTAGATGTAATGTTTTATTCCTGTCGTTATCTAGTCTTCGGCTATTGACATACACAAAGACGATGCCCTATTCGAACTCGTATTCATTCAGATACAAGGGTCATTTGTTTACTGTGGGCAAAGATGGGGGAGAGAGGGATTCAATCTATTCAAATCTGTAGAAGAAAAGACACGATATAAGAAAAAAAACAACATTTTTTTTGTTACTATTTTGAAAAATCCATTGAACAGAGATTTCTTTACAAGAAGGACATCTAAAGACGCAACAATGAGGATATCAGACGAGATCAAACCGGAGATAATTGGAAGCAGACAAATGATTGCTATCTGCCGTTGTCGTTAGGGCAAAGAGAATCAGATATGTATCTAATTTTTTCTCAAAGTTGGAATATTAAAAAAAAAAGCCACTGCCTTATAATTTTCAAATAGGTATAACTGGAACTGTTGAACATTTTAAGTCCATCCGTTAATTTATCCACGACTGAAGATATTACAAGTGTGACGTTATGGAATGAATGTTACGGAACGCTAGATGCTATTGTAAATTATGTATCCTGTTTTAAGATTTGGCTCGTTTCTTTGAACAATACGTAAGAAAGGATTGAAAAGCAGTATACAAAGAAAAACTTCACCAAAGTAAGTGATATTAACAATATTAAATTGAAATATAATATTAAATCTATTTTTTTTAAAATACAAAAGTAAATAGACAGAAATAAAACTATATTAACTTACAGCAAGTCAAATTGCACCGTCCTCGAAAGGCACACATATTAGTACACACAAACACACAAAGAGTTGATTAAAATCTTTTAGGCTCCTATTAATAAGTCTCGTGTCGCCCAAAAAAAATCTCTTGCGGCTGGGAAAGTTTTCGGCTTATTTATAGGGAGGGAGTTAGAACCCTCCAGAAAGTTTTTTTTAGAAATTACTTCCACCGATAGCTTTCTTTAGAAACAATTAGAACGTATTCGCCCGTAAACACGTTTTTCCCAATCAAGGGAGGGGAGGGTGAGGTCGAGCGTTAAAGCTACACAGTTAATCAGTGACGCCAAATCAAAACAAAATAGGGGAGGTGGGGTTGAATGCCATGGCTTGTGGGGAACAAAAAAAAAACTAGATCAACACACAGGTCATGACACTAGGCAAAGAAATGTGCATCCTGCCTTACAGCCGAAACAGAAAACCTTCAGGTGGGGTTGGCGTTGTTAAAAAATGCGGTACAGGAGAATCAACCTATGCCAACAAGAACACCGTGCACACGTTCTGGAACAGAGGAGGTAGGGTTTACCTGTTATAATCGCTAAACATCCTCTCAAGTTGATTGCATAAAATTAAGTGTTTTTTTTTATTTTTTAAATCGGGAAAATACTGAAACAAAAATGTTATTCTCAGTCCAGGAAGTGCATCACACCACAGAGTGAGCATGAGTTGTGTCGCACCTGTGTCAGTTTTGTTAAGCAAGTGCATTCAACTCGTTGCCCCCAATATTCAAGAACACTTCCTATCAATTAGCACCATAAAAATAATGAGACTTTTTGTTCGATCCAATACATCTAAGAAGCTTAACGTTCTTGATGGGATATATTTTTGTGTCTACATATAATTCATTGGCAAGCCTTTTGTACATTTTTTTTGCATTTACCCTACAGACATTATTACAGACTCACATATTATGGATTGAGCTATTTCTAGCCCCGGAATTTCCTGAAAGTTTTTTTTTGTACAAAATATTTTGTAGAATCCATTACCTTATTTTCTTTATATTTTTCATTCAGTGGATGTGAAATTTTTAAAACAAATCTTCATTTCTTTGGAAAATGGAAAAATTAATTCTATCCCTGCTGCACTGGCTGCACGTCTTCGGATAAAAATGTACATGAATTTAAAAACGATTATTAGTTCATAAATGACGTGGCTTTGTTTAAAAAATGTTATAGCTTTAGTTTTTCCAAATCTATGGTTATATGGCCTGTTTGTTATATAAACCCAAAGCTAACATTCATTAGTCTGCAATGATACTTAATTAGTGACTGGTCAATGGGTTACAGCAAGGGGCGTCTCCAGGAGGTCACTCCAGAGAAGTGTCCAACAATAACAGGGCTATCAAAGTATTTTGCTACAAGATGTATTTTGAACGATACCCGTCATGTAACCCATTAAAAGTAAGTCTAACATGGGCTACCAGAGTAGCTGGCCACCTGATGTATTTGATTTTATTCTAGACATATCACCCACTAAATAGATGTCTAAGATGATCTTGCAAACTATATAGATGTCTAAGATGATATCACCCACTAAATAGATGTCTAAGATGATATCCCCCACTAAATAGATGTCTAAGATGATATCACCCACTAAATAGATGTCTAAGATGATATCCCCTACTAAATAGATGTCAAAGATGATATCACCCACTAAATAGATGTCTAAGATGATATCCCCCACTAAATAGATGTCTAAGATTATATCACCCACTAAATAGATGTCTAAGATGATATCCCCCACTAAATAGATGTCTAAGATGATATCACCCACTAAATAGATGTCTAAGATGATATCACCCACTAAATAGATGTCTAAGATGATATCCCCCACAAAAAAGATGTCTAAGATGATATCACCCACTAAATAGATGTCTAAGATGATATCCCCCACTAAATTTGATGTCTAAGATGATATCACCCACTAAATAGATGCCTAAGATGAACTGTAACGTGGGAAAAAAAGCCACAAGGTGAATGTTTAAGTCAAAGAAATGTTTCTATATTTTTATTTTTATTTTTTAAAATGAGAACAAACATGATGTCCTGGGCATGGCAACCGATGGACACGTCATAATGATGAGTTGAGATAAATGCTGAGATAATGGTGCAAAAATATCTTTAATCTAAGAAGATTTTCATTACCCCCCCCCCCCCCCAAGTCAAAAAGAAGAAAGAACAAGACAGCTTTTGTTTTTAATGCACTCGTAGAAAATTCGTTGCCCTTGTCTGAGAGCACTGATAAACGTATCTAGTGTATCATTATTTGTGTGTGGTAATTTGAGATCATCTTTATGTGTTGCTTTGTTTTGCTGCTTCAACATAATGATGGAATGTTTCAAAATGAACGCATTGTCATGTCAACAAAAAGTTGTCTACAACATAGTTCAGCCTAGATCACTGAACAAGACTTACTGTTTCCTATATTCAAAACTTACCACAAAGTAGTAAATAAAAGTCGTTATTTTAATTTGAACTTTCAAGGATGACAACGCACTCGAAAGCAGATGAAGAAAGTGCTCTGAAAGAAGCCAATCAAAAAAGTCTCTGCTAGGGTCCCACGCCGAACCGTTAAATACTTCTTCTGGCACTCGGTGTCCAGGGGTATACAACGCTGGAAGAACAGACCTCCCTCCTAAATGGTCTTTTACAGGAAGAATCAGAGCAGGGCCATTGGAGGAAACATTAAAGAGGGTCACACCATGAGTTAACGCACTGTACCTTTGTGTCACCATTGTGGAAACATTCACATGCTAACAAAACTCAATGAAACTATAACATGAATTTGAAAATAAAATTACTTTATTTTTAAAAAAAAATGTTTTCAAAGAAATATTTTTTTTTATGTTTAGGGCTACACTCTTTTAAAAGATGCTACATTATTATCGCTGAAAAATTTAGATAAAAAGTGATCGATGATTTTAGTTAGAATTTGAAGGCCACGTGGCCAATGTACAATCGAATCTCGGATACTGCTCGGGGCGATTTTTCTCCAATAAAAATGAAATGAACGGTTTTGGGGGATGTGCAGTGGTAAAGAGATCTTAAACTCTTCTTCTATTAAACAATAAAGAATTGGTGTGGTGACCGACGTCATCCAGATGACAACACTCATTTTCAGTAAATGAAGACCACGCTCAAGCTGTGTGAAGGGAATTAATCAGCTACCTCACTCGTAAAAACAATTTGCTACAGAAACGTCAACAAGAAAAAAACCAAAAAATGTCAGCCCTGAGAAGAGAGAGCTCTTCTTTTCCAAGAAGAGCAGAGAGCTCTTCTTTTCCAAGAAGAGCTATGAAGCCTTGTGGCCAAACCCAGGCTATACTGGAAGCCTTGCGGCCAAACCCACGCTATACTGGCAGCCTTGCGGCCAAACCCAGGCTATACTGCAAGTCTCAAAGCCGAAGACCATTTTTTCTAAGGAAACAAATATAGGCACGTGGAACTTCAGAACCATGTGTGAAACAGGGAAAGCAGCGCAGATGGAAGCAGAAATGAGATCTTACAAACTTACACTGCTTGGCATCTGTGAAACAAAATGGATGCAAGCTGGACAAATAACTTTGGCCTCTGGGGAAATGCTAATGTACTCGGGGCATGAGGAGGAAAATGCTCCACACACGCAAGGAGTCACTTTGATGTCAAGGAAGGCACAGGATGCATTGATTGGTTGGGAAGCCCTTGGACCAAGAATAATATCAGCAACCTTCCGAACCAAGAAAAACAAAATAAGGATGAACATAACACAGTGTTAAGCACCCACCAACGATGGTAAGGAAGAAGAAAAAGAAACATTCTACAATAGACTGCAAGCAATAATAGAAAAATTCCCAAATAGAGACCTGAATATCTTAATGGGAGACCTTAACGCCAAGATTGGAAAAGACAACGTGGTTATGAGGAGAGAGGAATGAGAACGGAGAAAGACTAGCAGACTTCTGCGCAACAAATGAGCTTGTTATTGGAGGAAGCGAATTTCAACATAAAAACATCCACAAGATAACATGGGTGTCCCCAGACAACAAAACGTAAAACCAGATAGATCACATATGTATCAGCAAAAAATTTAAAAAGTCTCTACAAGATGTAAGAGCAAAAAGAGGAGCAGATGTCACATCCGATCATCATCTGGTTTGGGCGAGAATCAAGTTAAAGTTGAAGAAGAACTGGGAACAGCCAACTGCTAAGCGAACCAAATTCAATGTAACACTTCTGGCACATGAGCACAAAAAAAGAAAAATTCAGTGTCACCTTAAGGAATAAATTTCAAACACTGGAAGACCAAGCAGAAGATGACCAAGTAGAACACAAATGGCAAAATATAAAGATGTCTGTAACACCCACTTGCCAATAAGTTTTATGACCAGTGAAGCGGAAACACAAAGAATGGCTCTCACGAAACACACTACAAAATATAAAAGAGAGAAAGGAAGTGAACAGCAGCCGGACCAAGGCGGAGAAAACGATAGCACAAGAGAAATATAAAGAAGCAAACCAAAAGGTAAAAAAAGCATTAAAAAAGATAAAAATGCCTACATAGATGGCCTATCATCAACAGCAGAAGAAGCAGCCAGGGAGGGAAACTTGAAAGAGCTATACGACATAACAAGAAAGCTGTCAGGGAGATACGAAAGGCCGGAGAGACATGTCAACGATGGAGAAGGTAGGCCAATAACAGAAAGGAAGGAGCAACAAAATAGATGGGTGGAATACCTTAAGGAACTACTAAACAGACCCCCACCCACAGATGCACCAGACACACAACCAGCAAATGAAGACTTACAAATAGAAGAAAGCGCACCAAATAAGGAAGGAATAGCTCTGGCCATCAAGCAGCTAAAAATAGGGAAACCACCGGGACCGGATAACATCACAGCAGAGATGATGAGAGCTGATAGAGATACGATACTCAACATGCTGCACCCTCTGTTTGAAAAGATATGGGAAGAAGAGAGAGTTCCAAAAGATTGGAAAGAAGGATACCTCATCAAGATACCAAAGAAAGGGGATTTCAGCAACTGTGCCAATTATAGAAGAATCGCACTGCTGTCTGTACCAGGAAAGGTCTTTAACATAATTATTTTGAATAGAATGAGAGCTGCATCTACGAGATCAACAGGCTGGCTTCCGCCAAAACCGATCATGCACAGATCAAATCGCAACACTAAGAATCATTGTAGAACGGTCCATCGAATGGAACTCCCCACTATATATACATTTTATAGACTGAAAAAGCCTTTGATAGCCTGGATCGACAAACCTTGTGGAAACTTCTTCGGCACTATGGAGTACCAGGGAAACTAGTCAGGATCATTCAGAGTTCTTATGAAGAAATGACATGCAGAGTGGTCCTCGAAGGTAGACTCACAGATTCGTTTACAGTCGAAACAGGAGTCAAATTAAATCAGAGGATCTATTAAAGAAATTCTATACATTTCCTTACCTGACGGAATTCTTTAGAGCAAATAGTATGTATTCGAACGTACAAATCCTTTTCCAAATCCAGGGCGGGGTGGGTTAGGAATGACAGCACATTTATGCGGTGACGTCCATACCAAGGCAATGCTAGGGGAGACAAGTGGTGATCACTAAAATTAGGCCTACACATAATATGTCATGAAAACTTTCTATCATTTCGCTCCATCTTGGCGAATTTCAGACCACTGCGTTTTTAATTTAATTCTTTATTTGTTTGTTGTTTCTTGTTTCGTCTTGTCCGCCGAAGAAGGCTTTTTTTCCGAAGCGTTCTCTACTTATCGTCCAGCCTTTTCATTTCAAGCTTCAACATACCCTTTTTCACTATTTCCCGTCAATGATTCCACACACTGCAAATGAATGACCGCCTGGCTGGAAAAGGCGCTAGATGACGCTAGATAATTTTCATTTTTAATCCCATTGTGCATTCATTACATCACAAACGTCGTTCATTTAATACATCACAATCAAACACAGACTAACGTTAACACAGAATATCTTGGTGAATGACGCAATGAAATGCACACAGATCAATACTGTTGTCACCACAAATCTATTCTGTCTTCAGAAGATCAACTAACCCCTGTGTTTGTGCCCGTCATATCTAAGTTTGTCAACTGATTAAAAAGAATAAACCACAAAATTGATGTCCGGTTTTCTAAAAAGTTAAGTGGTGAACTTCATTATGGCGTAAGCTATAAATAAAGAAATCTACAGAGTCAATTAGTGAAAATGTAAAGCCTCAGATATCTCCACTTTTTGTTCTCTCTCTCTCTGGCCTATAATTACATTTGAAAGTCAGTACAATTACTGAAGTTTGGGGCAAAAGAAATAAAAATAAAAACGACTAACGTCATGTCTGTTCCATTTTCTGAGCCAGACATAATACACCCAGCACTCGATCTTCTCTCGGTCACTTCCAGCCAGTGGCAGAGAGTTGAGTCCCAGAAAATGGCCAACTCTTTAGTCAGACCAGCAGCTATTTTAGCAATCCTTCAGCTTTACTCTAATTAACTTTTGGCTTAGGTGTCAATGTGTGGTGACTTGTTGGTCTTACTGTTAATATGTGGTGACTGGTTGGTCTTAGGATCAATACGTGGTGAATGTTTGTCTTACTGTCAATACATGGTGACTGGTTGGTCTTATTGTCAATCCATGGTAACTGGTTGGTCTTACTGTCAATACGTGGTGACTGGTTGGTCCTACTGTCAATACATGGTGACTGGTTGGTCCTACTGTCAATACGTGGTGACTGGTTGGTCTTAATGTCAATACATGGTAACTGGTTGGTCTTAATGTCAATACGTGGTGACTGGTTGGTCTTAATGTCAATACGTGGTTACTGGTTGGTCTTACTGTCAATACGTGGTGACTGGTTGGTCCTACTGTCAATACGTGGTGACTGGTTGGTCCTACTGTCAATACGTGGTGACTGGTTGGTCTTAATGTCAATACGTGGTGACTGGTTGTTCTTACTGTCAATACGTGGTGACTGGTTGGTCCTACTGTCAATACGTGGTGACTGGTTGGTCCTACTGTCAATATCTGGTGACTGGTTGGTCTTACTGTCAATATGTGGTGACATCAACATCAAGAAAATAGGACGGTAACGAGATTGATAAAAATGACAATGATAAAAAAAAAAATTCTAAACTTGTTACACATATACACTAATTTGGTAAACACTCTTAGACATTTTTGAAAATTAAAACTTGTTCTTAGGGAAGTCGATACAATCAAATGCCTAAAAATGTTTTTAGAGTTTAAAAAGACGCAAGGATTTTCGGCGAAGAACAAGAGATTTGGCGGTAATTTCACTGAACGGTGCGCAGCGACATTAAGTTGCTTCATGGTGAAAGAAGAAACAAGAAAATTTTCTATTTCTGTAGCTTTCGCGTGTATAGCCTTTATTATCGAGTATAGCAACAACTTTGTTGCACGGGGGAAAGAAAACTCATTCTGACTTTAAATTGCCTTTCAAGCTCGGGCTGTTTTATGCCACATTTTGAAAACAGTGTAAAACAGTTCAGGTACTTGGTGAGTGCACGATGATTGTTTGGGATGAGTGGGTATCACAGCTCACGGCGGGTGAATGGATGGATCGACGGAACTCTTCAGGACATCGGGAGAAGTAAATGCCTTATGGATAGGATTACCGAGATACTTCAGGCAGACACTGCCCGCCTTTCTTCGGGAGGCGTGCCGATGAGGTCAAAACCTGTCTTAAGTCATCTCCCCTATGACCCAAATTCAAAGACCGATCCTTGCGTGTCAACTTGAGGGTCCATCTCATTAGCTATCTAAATGCAGAAGATTTCTCAAACTTCCATCTCCAAATAGGATATGGGAATTTAAACGCATCTAGCGGCAGGTTACACACTCCAAGGTATTCTCTGCGAATTTGCCATTGATCTAAAGACAATGTGTGAAGAGGAAAACTCAGATTTGATAAGTTTCCACTTGTATACTTTGATATGGCTAAAGGAAAGAACTATTCTTACACTCAAAACCAAGACGTTAGCAAGCATGAACGAGTCTTTATTGGATTACCTTTCCACCGATTAGTGAATTATAAGTCTGTTGTTGAGTTATAAGACATGGTTCCCTAGCCGGAAGAGTTGCCCCACTCTTTAATGATTCTATAACATAATCTATGTCTGAATTTTCATACTCCTATCAAACTGCTGCGTAATCTGAACCCCCTCCTCCTCCCTCCCACACACACACACACAATTTTGTAACGGCACCAGGCTTCAGGTTAAATCATTACATAGAAATGTCCTTGAAACAACCATCTTCACAGGCTGTGATGCGGGGGCATCAGTCTTAATTCCTATGATTCCCTCCAACGACCAATTTTACTTTAAGCAATTGAATTTTCCTGTCAAAGTCTGCTTTGCCTTGACATTTAACAAAACCAAGGTAAGACTTTTTAAGTGGCTGGAGTGGATTTAATGAATGACTTTCTCTCAGCACCATATTTTGACAAACATCAATTTCAGTAGACGTCCTTCGGAGCTCAAGAGGTGAACGAAAGAAAATTTATGGCCACTTTTGAGGTCCAAGGACAAAAGTTTATAACAGAATTGAGAGTGTGCTGGCAACTATAAAAACAGAAACGGGAATTCGGTATAACCTCTTTCCTGTTGTAAAACCCTGGTCAGTTGGTCCATTTCAAAAAAAAAGTATACACACATAAAAATATTTTAAATGCAGCAATGAACAATGTTCCGGACGGAGGTGAATTTAATGATGTGATTTAAGCGGACAAAATGTATTTTAAACAAACTAAATGGAAGTTTGAAATAGAAATAAAAAACAAAAAACATCTGAATCTCCCCAAATCAAACACACCAAAACAAGTTTAATATTTTGTTGTTAAGATGCACACTACCACTGAGTGGGTGAATCGTAAAGGGTCACCAAAGCTTAAACGAACTTTGTACAAGTCTTCAAGAAACACGACCAAATGAATTTTAAAGAAAAATAACTTGAATGAGCAAGGGATGATATGTAACAAATGAGCAAGTAATGATATGT
Organism: Lymnaea stagnalis; assembly: GCA_964033795.1. Taxonomy (NCBI): domain Eukaryota; kingdom Metazoa; phylum Mollusca; class Gastropoda; family Lymnaeidae; genus Lymnaea; species Lymnaea stagnalis. The sequence continues at coordinate 388,608 of CAXITT010000212.1, read as the reverse complement.
GAAAAATGAGCAAGTGGTGATATGTGACAAATGAGCAAGTGATGATATGTGAAAAATGAGCAAGTGGTGATATGTGACAAATGAGCAAGTGATGATATGTGACAAATGAGCAAGTGGTGATATGTGACAAATGAGCAAGTGATGATATGTGACAAATGAGCAAGTGATGATATGTGACAAATTACACCGTTTTGCAAAAGAAGAGAATATGACGAAAAGGAAATGGCGGTGGACTGGAAACACGCTTGGGAAGAAATACATACTTAGCAGGCGGCGACTTGGACGTCTCAGGGGAACAAAGGGCGTGGTACGGCAGAGGTTACGGGGATATAGGGGCCTAAGGACCCCACAAGAGACCAAAGAGCAAGGGAAGGCGAAGTAAACAGGGAGAATGTGCCTAACGACGTCACAAGATACACAAGAGCGAGAGAGCACGGAGTGAAAATGAGGATGGCCCTAATGACCCACACAAGATACCGAAGAGCAAGGGAGGGCAGAGTACGTAAGGATAAGGCGCTTGGGGCGATGGGAATCGCAAGGAGAGATTTTTGAGAACTTGGTGTCAGATACAAAATAAAAAATATATAAAGAGAGCAATCATGGATGACCTCTTCCCTTAATGGTTCGAGCAGCAACACGATGATAAGGTCCCAAAACCTTCAACTGTGTTTAGACAATTTTAATTAAATGGACTTTTTAAAAAAAATTCTTATTTTTTGTTCTGAGATTATGGTCAGCATCTGATAATATGACTTTTCTTTACAAAAATTATTACTATTTAAAAATGTGAATATCGTATTAAATTTCACTTTACACACTCAGTGCTTAACTGAGATATGATTCATGCACCACAGGAAGCGGTCTTTGAAGACACAGGCGTATACAATGGTCTCATTAAGGTCTCTCTTTTTTTTTTGGAGGTTAAAAGACGCATCAACAACAACGGTAATAAGCTCCGAGCTGCGTTTCCGCCATGTCAGCGGGTGGTGGAGTTTGTAGTCGTCCTTCTGTGAGAGTTGTCCGCCCCACCCCCTACCCACCCATCTCCAAAAGAAATTGATGAGTGACGCATTTTTTTACTGTTGGAGATAAGGTTATTTTTTAATGGGGTGGAATGGGGGGTGGGGGCCTTGTCCTTGAACACTTCTTTCTAACGTTCTTATAAGTCTCGTGCGCTTGACTTAGTCAGTAGCTTCGTAATAAAATTATTTGCCAGCCTGGCTGACTTGGCGTGAAATCAATGTGCCACTTCGTATTCCCAGTAGTGGGCAGTTTCATTGGGCGCTTGTTTCAACTTGATGCTGTCTGGACTTGGGGAACATCATCTCGGACCCGCTTATTGAATTGAAAGTATTTCTACGCGTTTCTCTGCAGTGGTCGGGGCGTAAAAAGGCAATTAAGGTTGGCACGTATGCTCACTCATAAAAACAAACAGTTGTTACATGTGCTCAAACAGTCATTGTGGCACGAACACTCACTCAAAAAAACAAAACAAAAAACAGTTGCTACATGTGCTCAAACAGCCATTATGGCATGTACACTCACCGACATATATTATTACATGTACATTGTACACGCATTGAATGGCTATTTTAACAAGTACATTCATTGACATTCATTCTCAAGTGTACAGCACAGCACCTAGCATGCACTTTGACAAGTACTTTGACAGTAACCAATTTATGCATGTACAAGCACGGCAGTACCTATATGTATACTCACGGCCATTCCTACATGTATAATCACGGCACGGCCATTCCTACATGTATACTCCCGGCCATTCCTACATGTATACTCACGGCCATTCCTACATGTATACTCACGGCCATTCCTACATGTATACTCACGGCCATTCCTACATGTATACTCACGGCCATTCCTACATGTATACTCCCGGCCATTCCTACATGTATACTCACGGCCATTCCTACATGTATACTCACGGCACGGCCATTCCTACATGTATACTTACGGCCATTCTTACATGTACACGAATGGCGATTCCTACACGTACACTTGGTTTCATTACGGCTTAAGCCTGACCCTTTCCCACTTCTCCCATTTATTTGAACCTGGGACTTCTCCCATTTATTTGAACATGGGACTTCTATTTTATAGGAAATAGTTATTATAAAGTTGATTTCCCCGCTGTCGTTGAACGTTCGGGCAGAAAAACATTTTTGAAATTATCTTTTATATAAATATANTGTATGTATGTATGTATGTATGTATGTATGTATGTATGTATGTATGTATGTATGTATGTATGTATGTATGTATGTATGTATGTATGTATGTATGTATGTATGTATGTATGTATGTATGTATGTATGTATGTATGTATGTATGTATGTATGTATGTATGTATGGCATCTTTCCGTCTGCGGGTGACGATAGATTATCTTTATTGCTTGCAGCTCTTGGTGTGGCTGGTGAGACCAATCCTCGAGTGGCAGTCTCTGTTACATTTCCCACACACGAACGCGGTGGAGCAGTATTTACCGGCCTTCCTCCTCGCTCTTTTTGCAGCTGTTTCCGCCCTGTTTTGATCCTCGGCATGTAGTGATCCTGCCTTCACGATGCCCATGAGGATCGATCCTCTGCCAACTCCTCCCAGTTTGAGATGTCGATGCTAGAGGACTTCATGTCTCTTTTGCATATGTCTAAGTATCTCAGACGAGGCCGTCCAACTGACCTTTTCCCTGTCGCCAGCTCGCTGTATAGCACGTCCTTTGGTATGCGACCAGGTTGCATTCGCTTGACTTGTCCAAGCCAGCGGAGGTGTCTTTGGATTAACATGGCTGGGAGGCTACACATGTTTATTTGGGAGAGGACATCCGTGTTGGGGACTTTGTCTTGCCATTTAATGTCAAGAATGTGGCGCAGGCATCTGAGGTGGAAGCCATTGAGCCTTCTTTCGTGTTTAGAGTACGTGGTCCACGACTCGCATCCATACAGAAGTGTGCTCAGTACGCAGGCCTGGTACACCTGCAGCTTAGTTCTTGTTGTTAGTTTGGCGTTTGACCAGACTCTTTTCTTCAGTCTGGCCATAACAGTTGCGGCCTTCCCTATCCTCCCACTTATCTCATCCTCCATTGAGAGAGTGCTCGATATGTTGGATCCCAGATATGTGAATCTGTCAACAGTATCCAAGTCGTAGTCGTCGATGGCGATAGTGGAGGGAGTCAGCGCCCTGTGCCATAATGTTAGTATTCCATGAAATACTGTTATTCAAGTAATTACCAACTAACGTTTAAATGTTAACATAACTGCGCTGTCTTATACTCGCCATATTGGAACTGCTGGCCAATTCATTGACCATTTGTTATATCATTCAAAAGTCAACACACTTTGATTTTTTTTTCAAAATCCGATAATTTTACTCGCTTCTTGGTTTTCATCCTATCAACGTAAATTCTGTTGAGTTTCTCTTTACTTCAGATTTTTGCTCCATTTCACTGATCAGCCGGAAGTATGGCAAATAGACCGCAAGGAATTCTTGAGATGTCAAATCGTTTCAATGTTATAATGAAATGACCAATACATGCAAAGAATTAAACTTTTAAAATTAAAAAAAAATATTCTCTTAATTACATGAGAATCAAGCGGTCTGACATTTTCTTAGAATATTCTCAATGACATAACAAAATGATGCAAAAAGAATTTTTCCGGTGTTACGCGTCATATTTGTTGTTTGCACTTCGAGCTGACAATGCGTTTGCCGCTAAGACATCTTGTATTTATATATCGTGACAAACCAAATACCTGCCATCTCCGGTTTGAAAAGTATGCACAAAATTCATCGTCACATCATGCTAGTTTTTTTCAATGTGTAAACTATTTGAATTTATTGACGTGGCCCCCAGTCCAATGTCAATGCAGGGTGCCCGGATTATCACTTAGATCGTGAGGGGGGGGGGCGTTAAGGGGAAGCGAAATTGTGGTAAGGGCCTTGGGTTGGTTACTCAATGAGCCTTTCCTAAAAAAAATGTTGATACATTCAAAATGTATGGATGCATTTTGGTGCATACCTGAATTTAGGTGGGTTTTTTTAAAATATTATTTTATATTTAATCAGAGAACCATAGAAGAGATGCTGGTGGAAATGTTGGTGCACCTTGACCTGATTGTGTTCATAAAACATACTTTATTTGTTCAATGTTACTTCAAAGTAAAGTTGTTTTACACATTTTAATTACAAGTTTAATTTATTCCACTACTTCATCAAAAAAGGTTTTTTAAAGAAAAAAAGAAAAGATATCTTGGCGTCCTCAAAAGACTAAAATCTGTATAATTCCCACTTTGATGACTACCATGCTAATTTTTTTTTGACTTATAAAACCTTTCTCTGCTTCCCTCCTCGTTACGACCAGTAGCAGTTTATTCTTCCTCTCTTCCGTCCCATTTTCCTGTATTAAATCTGTCGCCTACTTTACGTTCTGTCACATTCCTCTTTGCAGACAGCTCGGATGCTAAATTGCAGCTAAGAATTTTATTTTTGTTTTATATTGTTTTTACTGTTGTTTGTTCGTCGAAGACGGCTTCTGTACGACCAGTTCGTTCTTTTGTCGCGTCCCAATTTTCAGGGTTTCCCATACTTTGTTTCGTTCATTTCCTTTTACCCAAACTGATTGCAGTCGCCCCCCTTATTACCACAGTTTTTTCAGGCTTGTTTTCTTTAAATTAACTACTGTTATTTAATTATCATAATTCTTTGAAATTAGTCTGAATTGAAAACTATTTCTAGAACTTAACCAATGTTTGTAAGAGTAACTTACCTTGTCGATTAGCAGTAGGTAATAATTCATAACAAAATTATTTAAAGAATGCGTGCTTCATTTAATCCATCATTGCACTTAATTTTCGTTGCACTTCATTCCTTCGCTAGGCAATACATGGCTTCATAAATATAAAGATAATTTGCGGTTTTGGCGCCCCCTGGTAAGGGAGTCCGGGATGCCGCCTATTCCCCCCCCCCTACTTTGAACTGTCCTGATTGCAGGAAAACTTTGAAATGACGTGTTTTTTTGTTTTTTTTTAAATCAGCGGAACTGCTACAAACTTTTGGAACTCTTCTCTGAAAATTCCTACATTCTCATAAAATCTGATTTTTAATTACATTCATTAAAGTATGCTGTAAACTTTAGCTTCTAAGAATTCTCAAAACCTATATGGCCAATTTTTTTTTTAAAAAAAGGTTAAAATCGCTGACCTGATTTTTCACATGAAAAGTCCCCATTTCGTGTTTCCAAACAATTATATACAACTCTCAGTTAAATGGTGAAATAAATGCAAGATTGGAAATTGCCTTTATTGAATTTTTCAATTTTTTTTTAAATATAAAAAAAACAAAAAACTTTTCATTGGATAACGTTGGAGCGGTAAAAATAGTCATACAGATGGTTAACAAATGTTAAACGGGTGGACGTTTTCCTTACGATGCAATGTAGTAGTTGTTTCCCTTTCACAACGTTACTACGTCACAGAAAATTTTCTCCAGCTGAACGTCTCAAAAACAAAGGAAATGATTGTTGATTTCATGAGGGGGAAACACCAGATGACAGATCTCAACATTAAAAAAAATCAAAGTGTAGAGAAAGTGGAGGCATACAAGGACTTAGGTGTCACCATTAATAATAAGCTAACATGGCACGATCACGGCCAAATGTTGCATAAGAAATTCAACCAAAGACTCTTCTGCCTCAAAAAACCTGTACAATTTCGACATAAAAAATGAAAGAACTATTTGAAGAAAGGTGTTTTTGTAAATCTAAACACATTTTGGATGATACATTTCAACCTCTTCATCCTAGATACTTAAGATTGGGCCTTTCTGGACGAATTCTTTCCATCAGGGCTTGGACTGAAAGATATACACATTCTTTTGTTCCCCAATCTGTACGAATTTACCGGCGTGCTCCCTCTGAAGTCACGCGTCTTCATGAGAACTAATAAGTCCCCGATTTTGCTAAGAGAACTCACTGAACGGCTGTTTGAAATAATTTATTATAAATGTCTTGTGTTCAAATTGTTTTATTTATGTGCTGAAAATGTATAATGCAATCAAAAAAGATTTCCATTTATTTGAATCAATAAAAGTATCTCACATCATATTTCCGGTTACTACGTCACATCTCTAGGTACTACGTCACATCTCCAGGTACTACGTCTCATCTCCGGGTACTCGGTCACATCTCAGGGTACTACGTCACATCTCCAGGTGCTACGTCACATCTCTGGGTACTAAGTCACATCTCAGGATACTACGTCACATCTCCGGGTACTACGTCACATCTCCAGGTACTACGTCACATCTCTGGGTATTACGTAACATCTCCGGGAATCACAAAGGACGTCAAAATCTGTTATCTTTGAAATTTTTTATTACAGTAACTCTTTTGAATTTTTGTAATGTACTTAGGCTTTAACGTAAAATTTTGATCACAGCAATAAAAAATCGTTAATGTTACGTGGATTTAACCTGAGAAATTGGACTGTAATTTATTAATTACAATGTTAATTACAACGGATGAAACTCTATTTGAACTTGTTAACAAGAAATCGTTCATCGAATAGTATAGATACATGTTTCACAAAGATGTTGCCTAGTTTTAGCTGGAGGCTATATTTTAATCGTGCAATAACTTTACAGTCAACCATTCTGATGGACATTTACAAAATGGCGTGCACCGTCCTCTCCTATGTACTTTACGTTAGAAGCCCGCCTTCATTTAAGTGAAGTGCAAGGATGCTAAGAATAATGACAAATGCAAAAAAGAAGACCAAAAAAAAAAAAAAAAGAAGAAAAAAACACACACAAGTTAAGAACAGATTGTTATAATACACAAACCATTTGAAGCGATGTCAAGATTTGATGCGACGTCTGTAATGGATATGCTGCCAAGCAGAAAGTTATGAGAGTCCTTGACTCTTGATGGAGATTGGATATTTGGCTGTAGGACGTTAAACAGCTTCAGTAGAAAAAAATTTAACGCTATACTCGAAAGGTCCTCACATTGTGGATCGGCGAGATCTTTTCAAAAACTTGACAAATTTTTTATTAGCTAAATTATTATTTTATTTAAAGACGTCAATTCGGAACGTAAAATCGATCTATTGATATACCGTTTTACAATCTGAATTTTCCTTAAATATATTTACAGGCTCCCCAAATGTCGAAAGTTTTGGAAACACTGCTCTACAATAATAAAGTGTCGTAAATATCCAACTGGTTGAGTGGGATTTCAGGGCTAAGATAATGTTTTGTATCTACTTTGGTGCAATGCTAACATCGAGTGTCTCAAACATCAGCCGTTCATTTCCTTTGAATCCTTACATGGTCCTGGATCTCCAAGAAGACCTAACAGCTCTTTGCTAACAGTATTCAAACACAGATTTCATAGACCTGAACTGAACCCATCTCGCCTAAATGAATGCCCAACCTTGATTGGATGAGAAGAAAAGCAATCAGGAGAGAGTACACGTCTGAGTTTATTTTAGAGTGGGTCATGTTCGAGGTAACGTTGGTTTTTTTTTTTTTTTTTTTTTTTTTTGGCAGAATTTCAATCGGCGGTTGTGGGAAATTTTTTTTTCGGGCCGGGGAAAAATTGCTGTTTGGGAGAAATAAAATTCGAAAACCAGGGTAAACAAAAAATTTTTTTTTTTTTTTTTTTTTTTTTTTTTTTGGGGGTGTTTTTTTTTTTTTTTTTTTTTTTTTTTTTTTTGGCAGAATTTCAATCGGCGGTTGTGGGAAATCTTTCTTTCGGGCCGAGGAAAAATTGCTGATTGCGAGAAATCAAAGTCGAAAACCAGTGTACACAAAAAAGAAAGTATTTCTGTAATTAAATGAACAATAAAATAATTTGCAGTGTCTTTATGGTTCAACTGTAAGGAAGTACAGGATTTTCTTTAACTGAGCAAGGTTAATTAAGTGTGGATCAAGTATTTTGAGTGATTGAATGCTCTGTTGGTTAAAAAAAAATAATTAAAATTGAAATAATTGTATAACAACCAATTAAAAAATTGTGTTAGAATAACTTATCACATCTTTTTGACTTACTAATGCATCAGTAATTAAACAATTTGAAACTCCGTAAAGACAAACCATTTTTTTATCCTCAAACCCTTTATATAAAACTCTAAGGTAAGGCAGACATTTGAGACAAATTAAATGAAGTAAAGAATTAGGCCACCTTGACAAGCCAGGGATAAATTGCATAACATCATGTAATATCTTCCCATGCATTGGGGTATACATGGTCAACACCGTTTGCAGTATTTGGGTCAGTGGGGTGTCCACATGTATAAGAATAAATGTAGTCAGTCTTGTATAGAAATAGCAGTCAGTTGAAATGTTTAGACAACAGCTCAACTGATTTCTTGATGTTTTACATAAAGGACAATATGAAAGCAGATGTTTATATTTTAAGATCAACGTTGAATTTCATATTCTCTTTATTGTATTTAAATTTGTGTGGGAATTAAAGGCAAAATTAATTTGTGCCACACACCCACACTCATCACAAAGATGCCACATAATCTTCACAATTATTCATCAGACACATCACACACATGCTCCTTACACATTTCACACATTCATCCGTTGTTGTTTTTTTTTTTAAATTTGGTAAGAAAAATGGTACCGGAAGTAATAATCTGGTATTGTAAGTGCAATAATGATGACGTTATTAGTCGGGTTTTGTCGTTAAATTGTGCCTACACAAAAATATATATTTATTAATTTTTGTGATAAAACAACCGAGTCAGTGCGGATAAATTGTTTGGAGATCTTGCTGCACTCAGGCACATGGATTGTGTGGGGGGGGGGGAAAGTTCGATCTTTGTTCGTGTTGATCGTTGACTGAAGGTGGACGACATCGCGACCTACCCCAGCTTGAAACATATGGTCTAGTCTGGCCCAGTAATAAACTCCCATTAGATTTAATTTTTCGAGACAGACCAGCCCTTTGTCAATTAATTTCATCATATCTGAAAAAAGGGCACAGGGATGGAGTTGTTTTGAATTCCTCATTGCGTTGATTACACAGAGTTGACTTGACCTTTCCCTTCACTATAACTATGGTGTTATAACCTACACAGACTTGACGAGACAATAGTCGTCTCTATAGCTCTGCTGTATTTATCTACACAGACTTGACTTGATCATGCCCTCGGCTCTTAGACAATATTTCTTTGTTATCAATGAATAAAGATTAATTACCGTCTTGACTGTTTCGCGGTTGTATCCCCTTGGTCCAAAGATTTAATGAGAGCGAATAGGTTGATATGAATGTTTCCTGTCACTGGCACATTTGTTTGAACTGACAACAAGGAAAGAACGGCTGCCCTGTTAACTGTAATTCACTTAGGCCACGACTTCGTCCTTGCTATGATAATTGCTTGACAACTGCTTTAAATTAAGTGTTGTGGGCTTGTCACGATTTTCTGACACCAGCTGCTCCAACCAGAGCCATTCTTGCACCCCAACGGGCGCTTATTTTTTTTTTTAAGCCTACAACTTGCAAGTTCATATATTTCAGAAGTGAAAATTTCCTCCAGTGGCGGAATTATCAATAGGGTTAGTGGTTACACGCGAGCAATGAGGAAACAGTGACGAAAGCAGAATGGAGGACCCGCAGTGGTGGGTGGTGTTTTTTCCTCAGCTTCGGGGGGGGGGGGGGGGAGCCACCGCCCCCCCCCCCCCCCCCCCTCCCCCCCCCCCCCCCCCCCCCCCCCCCCCCCCCCCCCCCCCCCCCCCCCCCCCCCATCCTAAGAACGGCTATGCTCGTACGAATTTACATTTTGATGCCCTTTTTTTTCCTCTGGCTTAAGTCTATTTTATCTTGTTATAGTTTGGACTTTGATGGTTTGTTTCTTTGTTTGTAGATGGGTCGATCGATCACAGGAAAACCCAACAATGGACCCCAACCAAATTTGACATGATCATTCCTCCTGACCTACCGGAGCTTCCTGGAAAATTTAGTTATCATCCCCATTTCACAAAAGCTGTAATTTTTTTTTTTTAAATTGTAAAATGTACCGGGTAAAGTGTCTTTTTAAATATAATTTTCAAAGACTTTCGAGGGAAGTTAACATTAATTTTTTTGGTACTTTTTTTAAATATACCTTTATTCAGAACTTGTATTAATTGAATGAATTCGTTGGTCCTTTTGTTTAATCCACGCATTTTAACTTAAATTTGTATGCTGTGTGGTTTTAACAAAAAATTAGACGTTAGAATTATCCCATTGTTTAGGGGGTTTTCACGTTTATAAAGGATGCATTAGGAGACTTAGGGGTTTACATTCATGGGTGTTCTTTAATGACTTTTTATAATAAAATGTATTATATTGCAGATGTGTGTGGGTGTAAAAAAGTGGGAAAGCGTTAGTTTGTGATTCGGCCATAAATCAGCATTGCGTGAAACTACGTCACTGAATGGATGGGTGCATTTTATAAGGATATCAAAGTATCAAAGGAAACATTGGTTACACACGAAATAACGCTTAGTCTGAAGAAGATTTCACATTTTTTTAAAATAAATACTTTATCATGTTGTACATTCGGTGAAAGCCTCTTAAATTTCAAACACAAGAGGTTTTTCTACATATTTTTTTCTACCATCAGATATTGAGTTGGTATTGAGTTAATGATGTCCTATTCATGGTCCTAGTGTTTCTATGATTTTACTCAAATGTTTTGAAATCAGATTTAAAGTCCCATATGATTACAGGAGGCTCTGAAATGTAATTTCTTCATAATAAACAAAACTGTACAAGAAGACTCGAGTCAAGAAGCTTCTACGTCACTTGTTGCATCTAGGCCAGTGGTCGGCAATTCACGGCTCTTTAGTGACCTGAGTGCGGCTCGGCTAGTCGGCCAAAAAGCGGTTTTGACTCCGAAAAACATGGTTCTTGACAGGTTCTTGAAAAGAAATGTGGATCTCAATTTTTTTTTTTAAATTGCCTTTTGTTGCTGATTGTTGGCTATTTTAACTAATGAGTTTTCCTTCCACTGATCTAGGCCAAACTTAGTGAACACGCTTTTCACTATCCCTTTTAAAATATCGGTGGATCTTAAATCCAAATTTATTTTGAATAAAACGATTTATCGTTTGTGTCTTTCAACCAATTTGTTAAAATAAAGTGTGTTCTTTTACCCAACCTAAACTACTCACTGCTGTAAAAGATTAAAGATTAAATTCTTTTGGCACCGTGGAACCCCCATAGCAAACGTTTAGTAGGCAAAATATTTGTAATTCCTTCCCATTTTAAAAGGTATCATTTGAACCACTAACTTGAATATTTATCTGAATGATTTGTTTAGCTCACTTATCTTAGGGTTAGCAAAAAATGGCCCCTTATGAACGAGGATCATATTTCATTTTAATGGATTAACGGTCACACCTTTTGGCATTGGTGAATACCTTTTTTTTAAATGAGACATCTTTTTTTTTTTAAAATTGATATGGTATTTAAATCCAACTTGATTATAATCTGAAAGGAGCTAGGCCGGAACTTTATGTTTACAAGAGTTGTTGTAAATCGGTCGTTTGATATTAGTTTTAAATGGTAATTTTGCAAGTGTTTTTGACAGGTCCCTAACTATACGTGTACGCTGATAGCTCCGCCATGGCCGGTCCCAAGCCCGGGTGCAAGAATGGGGAGGGTTGGCGTGAGGCCAGCTAGGAGGAGGGTTGGCGTGAAGCCACCTACTTCACTTGTAAAAAAAAAAAAAAAAACGGCTACAAAAACATCAAAAAAAAAAAGAAAAAAAAAAAAAAATGGGGAGGGTTGGCGTGAGGCCAGCAAGGAGGAGGGTTGGCGTGAACCCCCCTACTTCACTTTTAAAAAAAAAAAAAAAACTGCTACAAAAACATCAACAAGAAGAGGAAAGAAAAAAAAAAATTTCAGCCCTGTTCAGAGACGGCTATTCTTTTCCAAGAAGAGTTATGACGCCTTGCGGCCAAAGCGAGATTATACTGGAAGCCACAAAGTCGAGAACCCTTCTTTAAAAGGCAATAAGTATAAGCATAGGCTCGTAGAATGTTAGAATCGTGTGTGATACAGGAAAATCGACATGAGTTTCGTCAGGAATAAGAGCGTAAAAACTCAACCGCTTGGTATCTGTGAAACAAGATGAACACACGCTTTACAGTTAACATTGGATTTGGGAGAAATACTAAAGAACTCAGGGCATAAGTAGGAAGATTATCCACAAACAAAAGGAATCGCAACCATGATGATACTGAAGGCACAAGGGCATTGACAGGATGGGAAGCCATTGGCACAAGAGGCATTGACAGGACGTGAAGCTCACGGTCCAAGAATTATTACGGCAACATTCTCAATCAAGAAGAAGAAAATAAATATGAATGTTATGCACCCACCAACGACAGCAATGAAGATGAAAAAGAAGCTTTCTACAATAGACCACAAACTGCACTAGACAAAATTATTAGGTAGAGATCTAAGCGACTTTTCAACACATACTTGATGTTATATCAAATTTCTGATTGTGTACCTCCAGACAAGTTCTGTTGAAGGAGAATGTTAAAGGAGAATGTTAAAGGGGAGGATAAAAAATGTGATTAGAGAACAACTTCGCACTCTCAGTGTTTTTCAGTTTGTTTTGTCATTTCTCATTGATTGGACTGAATGGATGGTATACGAGAGAAAATGTCCCGTGATGCAAACAGTGCTTGATCAAAGGGGACCATAAAAAGATAGAGCTTTGAAATTTAAACTTTCAGTGTTATTTGAGTTATGAAATACCAGAAGAAAAAAAATCGATCCTTTTCTGAAACGACTAAACAAAAACAATTTAAAAAATTTTGGATGAAGCTTTTTGTTTTGTGGAAATTGTGATGAGCAGATGGGACTCCATGAAAGCCAAGCCGAAACTGCAAAAGGTAATTTAAAAAAAAATATATTTGAAAGAAGGCGTCAAAAAGTCCGTAAATTACCTTAGTTCTGTCGCCTTGATCATTGGCTGTAACTCAATACGTTATAATACAGAGGTTTCCAACTGTCTGTGGCAAAACAATCATGTGCCGGTGGCAGTGTGGTGTTGTTGTTTTTTTTTTTTTTGTTTTTTTTTGGTCACGCAAAAAATAAGCTTAAACAAGTTTCATATAATCTTTTTTTAGAGTTTAAAAGAGCCACAATGTAAGGCACGCGTCGACGCTAGAGTCTGATCTTTCTGTCACGCGAGCGGTTAACATTCTTTGACATGGGCTGTTACTCTGCTGTCACATAGGCTGTTCATCTTCTGTCACATGGGCTGTTAATCTTCTGTCACATAGGCTGTTCATCTTCTGTCACATGGGCTGTTAATCTTATGTCACATAGGCTGTTAATCTTCTATCACATAGGCTGTTAATCTTCTGTCAATAGGCTGTTAGTCTTCTGTCAATAGGCTGTTAATCTTCTGTAACATAGGCTGTTACTTTTATGTCATATGGGTTGTTACCCTTCTTTCATATGGGGCTGTGCATGGTTATGGCAGATGACCACTGTGCCTTTAGATATAAATGAGCGTTTATCGTGGGATTCCCTGGCTTCACCTCACATTTCGTTGTTACACTTTGGATGTTTCGGCCAGGGGGGGGGGGATCTATTACAAGTTAATCCACCGACACAAGCATTTATTCAATATATAGGAATGTGCCTTTTTAATTCTTAGGGCATTTCCTAATTAGCTTTCGTTGTTCTTAATTTTATGCTGCACTTCGTAGAAAAATTAAGTGAATCTAATCAAGATATAAAAAATAATTTTAGTTTGAATTGTTAAGTATCAATTTGCTTATATTTTCTATGGTATGCAAAAGCAGAACAATCTGTATTGACCCCAAAAAGGAATCACAATCACCAACAAAAAAAAAAAAAAAAAAAAAAAATTTTGCAAAAACCCTCAAACAAAAAAAAAAAAAACAAAAAAAAACCACAAAAAAAAAAAAAAAAAAAAAAAAAGATTTTGCAAAAAGCTTCTAACATAAAAATGACAAGCTATAAAGATGGTTTTCTTACATTTGTACCCCACTCAGTAAGCTGACTTGAGTAGAGTTTATTTGACGTGGTTGATCTTCGCTAAGCCCATTTCCCTCTAGGTTCCCGTTATCCCAAGAGCTGAGATTGCGTACACAGCTTAGTATAAATGTTAGTTATTTAGAGTCTCCTGAGACAAAGTTTTCGTTGTTATGTGTTGTGATCGCTCCGGCGTTTCCCCCACTCTGATGCCAGAGAATCCAAAATACTCTCAATGGCCTTTCTTATATGGATGAATTCAGTTTTGAATACTCTTCATGTCATCTGTCAAAAATTATAGTAGGCGGTGTCATTGTATGAATAAAGATACCCACCCCACACCCCCCACCCCACACCCCCACCCCACACCCCCACCCCACACCCACACCACACACCCACGACCCACACCCCCCCCCCAAAAAAAAAAAAAGAAAGGAAAAAAAAGAAGAGATTTTTAAAATTTCTTTGCTACGCAAAATCTTGAATGTCAATTGAAATAAAGACTATGTTCTATAAAATTTCATGCATCAAACGTGCAAAACACACATCGAAACACACATCGAAACACACATTCGAAACACACATCAAAACACACATCGAAACACACATCAAAACACACATCGAGACACACATCGAAACACACATCAAAACACACATCAAAACACACATTCGAAGCACACATCGAAACACACATCAAAACACACATCGAAGCACACATCAAAACACACATCGAAACACACATCGAAACACACATCGAAACACACATGGAAACACTCATAAAAAGAAATACTTGTAAAAAAATGTAGAGATTACGAGAGCTACCCGATTCTAGAATTTATTGGTAATAAAAATGTCTTTATATTTTTTTTTTTGTGTGTGGCTATAAGCACGGGTCTCATAACATAAATTTTAATCTTTTATTAACAGTGAGTTAAACCTATGGCTTAGATACATGATCTGATTCAACAAGCTCTAATATCCCACACAAAAATTACAAAACGTCCTGGGTCTTGAGAGGTAATCAAATGAATCCATCAAGCTTTTACCCTGCGCTTACAACAAAAGTGGGTTCTTCATGTTTCGTTTTAGTCGGCTTAACTTCATTTAAGACAAGAGTTCACATACTTAAGACATGAGACGAGGGCGAAATGTCCCCGGTCTCGATGGACCACGGCGTCTTTGGTCCGCAGCTTTTTACAACCATCTTGTCTTGTGAACTGCAGAAAGGGATTATCTGTCACGACCTCTTCATTCTAAGGGATCCTTGTACGCGATTATCTGTAAGGCCAACGCTTAAGTTGGTCACCTGATAGCTCAGGTGTAAATTTTTCATAGCCAAGATACTGCTCTATAAACAAAATAGTTCAGCCGAGTCATCTAACACACAAGGGGAACTCATGCGCAGACTCCTGTCCTGTGACCTGAAGGGTGCACGCCCCTTTCAGAGTATAATCAAACACGTGAATGGCCACCGCCTTCGTGAGGAACCCGAAATGAAAAAAGGGGGTCCCACTGTGACGTATTACCATCATAGGGCACCAATGGCGCATTCAATGGCGATGCACATCACATGACGATTGGACAATCTCAAATCTGGAGACAACATTGGGGGGGGGGGGTCTCAGGGCCCAAGAGAAGTAAGCCGTAGGATGTCAGGAGACCATGTAAATATGAGCCCTTTAGGATGTCAGGAGACCATGTAAGTTTCATCCCTTAAGAATGTCAGGAGACCATGTAAATTGCCATCCAAGCCGTAGGATGTCAGGAGACCATGTAAATATGAGCCCTTTAGGATGTCAGGAGACCATGTAAGTGTCATCCCTTAAGAATGTCAGGAGACCATGTAAATTGCCATCCCTTTAGGATGTCTAGAGACATGTAAATGTCATCCCCTTAGGATGTCAGGACATCATGTAATTATCAGCCTTTTAGGATGTCAGGATAACATTAAAATGTCATCCCTTTAGGATCTCGGGAGACCATGTAAATGTCATCCCTTTAGGATGTCAGGAGACCAAGTAAGTATCAGCCCTTTAGGATGTCAGGAGACCATGTAAATGTCATCCCTTTAGGATGTCAGGAGACCATTTAACATCAGCCATTTCGAATGTCGGGAGACCATGGAAATTTTGGCACAAATCATGACCAAAAAACCCACAAAGATGGTAAGATTCGAGACGTTTCAAATCAATAAGAATTTTATAAAAGGCGTATCTAAGATGGGTCATGACAAGAACGGGACCTATTCAAATAAAACGTCAGCAGAACGACCCGCACAATGTTTAAATTTTATTTCTCCCTACTCCCTCGTGGCAAACATTATACAACAAACAGGCCAGAAGTTCGATCAGGTTTGAATTTAAAGGTGTTTGCCGCCAACATTATATACAAATAAAGATTCAAAATATCCAGAAAAATAAACGTTAAACTAAAATGTTTATTTTTTTATGTTTCTTATTTTTAAATTTTATTTTTATTTTACTCAAACCGCTCACTCAGGGTCAAATAGAATCTTCACATGTCATTATGTTACCTCCCACTTGATTAATTTTTAAAAAAAAATTCTTCTTAAAATTCTAATAGAAAAGTCTTTGATCGCATCCTAGATACGTACTTTCCGCCATAAATATGCATCTATGCATCTATGCCTGGTAGGGATAAGGTCATCGGGAGGCGTGCGGGGGCGAGGTGGGGCGGGTGAGAGGCCACTAATTAAAACCAGTATTGACTTAAGCATCCTCATTGGTGTTTCATTTCTCCTGACAAGTGATATCGCAGGTTAAAACTTTTCAGGACCGTTGGCGAGCCTGGTCTATACCCAGTGGCAGCTCTTTTTGCAGACAAATGGTGCCGGTATCGTCCTTTGATAGCGGAATGACAGAAGTCGAGGACACCGAAGGCTGCCGAACGATAGTGGGGGAGGGGCCCGGGGAAGGCCTCTTTTAGCCCCTCCCCATAAAAATTGTTATAAATAAAAATGCAAGGATTCATTTTGACGCATAGCCGAAATGAGTTGTGCAGCATTCTTCACTTTGAATCGGTGATCAACAGAAGAGATGACAGAGGGGATTTATGTCTTCTGGGTAAACTTTAATCAGCTTTTCCTTATCCCGTAAATACATTCCAATTTCAGAAGATGTTAAAGTGACATTACCTGGCACATCATTCATATCTCCAATTTTACTTACATTAAAATATTTAGATATTTATGAATGTTTTTTTTAAAATTATTATTAAATCCTTTACATTACCTTAACTTTTGATCGCGGGTGGCTGGCTGGAAAAGTCTTCGGACAGCTAATTGACCAACTTCACGTCAACTTATTGATATGAAAAGAGGCACATACACTCGTTGTCAATTTTTCTGACCTAATTGTAGGTTGACCTCATTTCTGACGCATCAACCTTGACTATTAATAAAGCACGTATTCTGATTGGTTACATCTGTGGACTAGTGACGTGGTATCGGTTTATATGCTTTTTTTTTCAAAATGGTGTCACCCCCCTGAGATGGTGCCTCCTGATGTGGTCCGCACCCCCCTAGCTACGCCCCTGGTTGCGAGCCTTGAGAGGGAGGGGAGCACTGATTTGGATCCTTATAGAGTGCGGTACTTGTATCCATGTTTCGTCAGATTGTCATCACCACCCACACAATGCTCGATTTTGCATAATTTAAAGTACATGTGTCAACCTCAAGGCCCGGCGTACAATCATGTTTTGAGAGATCTTGACCGGCGTACAAGCATGTCTTGAGAGATCTTGACCGGCGTACAATCATGTCTTGAGAGATCTTGACCGGCGTACAATCATGTCTTGAGAGATCTTGACCGGCGTACAATTATATCCGGCCAGAGAGAGAATTTTCAGCAAAGTTTTTTTAAATGGCCCAGCTATATAAATCCAAATTCCTCAATTAGCAGCCTTGTCGAACGATAGGCTAACTGAGAGCGTTCTCGCTTCGATCAGAATAAGTGAAAACAAAGTTGCGTAGTGTGTTCGTCGCTACAGTAACATAGCAGCGTTCAGTTGCTCGTTTCGACTTGGCACATAAGAAATGAAAGTAGTGTAGAGCCCGGATATTACATCACCTTTCCCCGCTACGGCCAATGTGATATCACTCAAGAGTCTGTCGGTAGATGCACAATCTTTGTAAAAAACCAAATCCAGCCTTAAAATGGTCAAGGGAAAAGTTGATCCTAAAACTAGAGCCTTTCAAAGCCGCTGGAAGCCTGAAAATATGTTTACTGATACGGGCGGTAAAAATGTGTGTCTAACGTGTGGAGACGAGATAATGTGTGGCGGTGATCAAGGAATATGATCTGAGACGGCACTTCGAGACAAAACATCAAGACAAGATAAAAAGCCTGAATGCAAAGCAGAAGCTACAGAAGGTAGAAGATTTGGAGAGAAATCTAATATCAAGGCAGACGTTTTTCCACCAAAGCAAAATCACAAACTGAGAGCTGTTGTGAAAGCAAGTTTTATTGTGGCGGAGGAGATCGCAAACACAGGCCGACCATTTACAGGAGAGTTTCTAAAGCATTGCATGATGAAAGTGTGGACGTCTTGTGTTCAGACCAAAGCAGATGTTCGCAAATGTAAGCCTTGGCAGAAAAAAGGTTGATGAACGGTTTTGAGAGATGGCCACTGATGCGAAAA
Organism: Lymnaea stagnalis; assembly: GCA_964033795.1. Taxonomy (NCBI): domain Eukaryota; kingdom Metazoa; phylum Mollusca; class Gastropoda; family Lymnaeidae; genus Lymnaea; species Lymnaea stagnalis. The sequence goes on along the minus strand of CAXITT010000212.1, from coordinate 369,925 downwards.
CGCAGCTGCTCGAAAAAGACAAAAACTTTGTTGCATTCTCACTTGCTCTCGATGAAATTAATGACATGACATGCCACTACACAGCTCGCCATCTTCATCCATGGAGTGGACTCCAGTTTGAATGTTACAGAATAATTATTTGAAATGAAATCCATGCATGGGACAACGACAGGAAAAGACATTTTTGACAACGTATGCCAAAATTTAATCAACATGAAACTTACTTGGGACAAACTTGTTGGACTTACAACATGTTGAGCACTGGTGATGTGCGGTGAAAAAAAAGTGGACTAGTTGGAAGGATGCGGTTAAAGATGCAGGGAGAACTATACTGGTAAATTGATAGCATTTCACTGCATCATACACCCATGATCGCTGTGTGGTAACGTCCTCAACACTGAAGGTGCAATGAGCACTGTAACACAAACCGTCAACTTTATCAGAGCCAAAGGTTTAATCACTGCCAGTGTCAGTCTTTTTTGCAGGAAATAGACTCAGAGTTCGGCGACAGCCTTATCATACAGAGGTGCGGTGGCTAAGTCGGGGAAAATTTCTTATTAGATTTTTCCAGCCGATCGAGGTAATCTGTCAATTCATGATCAACAAAGGAAAAGATTCCTCAGTTATTCGGGATAAAAAGTGGAATTGTGAGTTGGCTTTTCTGTCTGACATAAACACTCATCTCAACGCCTTGAGCCTGCAGCTCCAGGGACGGTACCACTTGATCATTGGTATCCATGATGAGGTGAAGGCATTTCAAGAGAAACTGCGCTTTACGGAGACACAAATGCAGCAATGCAACTTGCCTCACTTTTGTTTTTGCCAAGCAATGTTGAAACAAGTCAACGCTATGGTGTTTCCTACTTTGCCCATAAACTTGGCGAGTTCGCGCAACGCTTTAGTGACTTTGAAGTTCAGAAAAGTAATTTCGAGCTGTTTCGCAACCCATTTGTCATAGAAGTGGAAACTGCACCTGTAAATGTACAGATGGAGCTAATAGAGCCTGAGTGTAATGGGACACTAAAGGCAAAGTGCGACACAGTTGGGCCTGCACAGTTCACTCGTTTCAATCCCGAACCGATACCACAGCTTCGTCTACATGGGGCTTGAACCCTGAGCATGTTGGGTAGCACATATCTGTGTGAGTAACTGTTTTCTGTGATGAAGATAAACAAAACATCACACAGGAGTCGTCTCACCGAAGAACGCATGCAGTCCATCATGAGAATCTCAATGACACAGAATAGTACTCCAAACGTAAACGCATTTGTAGTCAAGAAAAGACGCCCCCCAACACCCCAGCTCTGGACAAATTCGGACAAAAACAACGAAAATGTCTACGCCAATGTTTTTTTTTTTATTATTAAAACTTGTTTCTGTTTTAATTTGTATTAATGTTTATAAAAGATTACATTTCCCGCTCATTGAATGTTTATCCTGTTCGGCCCGCAACCTTACGTGTGATGTGAGTTTTTGCCCCGATGCCAAATTGAGTTTGACTCACCCCCCCCCACCGTTTTAAAGGATTTATCCCAAAAACTTTGTTGTTAGGATTGTTTAATATTATGTTGTGTTTATATTCCGAATGATTGTTTCATGCCTATTTTGCCGTGATGTCCTAAACACGTTTACATTGCTTGATCGTTAATCCGGGCATGGAATCGCCCCTGGACCTATTTAGGATGAACAATTTTATATTTGACTGGCACACATTTTTTTCAAAATTTTACCCACAAGGAGAGTTCCGATGAATTCAAACTGGCACGCTTATTTGATTTGATATCCGTTCTTATAATACTTTTAAAAGCCCCCATTCTATTTTCAGGCGAAAATCTACTCCGTGTAGACCAGTGGTTCTCAATCCTCCTAATGCTGCGTCCCTTTAAGACAGTTTCTCATGGCGTGGCGACCCCCCAGCCGCACAATTACTTTCGTTGCTACGTCGTAGCTGTTAGCAAATGTGTTTTAAGATGGTTACAGGCGACCCCTAGCAAAGGGTCATGTGACCCCCAAAGGGGTTGCGACCCACAGGTTGAGAACCGCTGGTGTAGACGGTCTACAAATACTTGGTCGATGGTAGTAATTGGACTGAATATAATTGAAAGGGTTTTCAATTTTCTTTGATTGGATAGGAATTTGTGGAACCATGGGAAAAAAAATTGATTAATATCTGTCCCGACAAAAATATTTTAATTTTTTTTTTATTTTTGAGTATTTTTTTTCAAGCACGATTAACAATAATAGATGTAGGAATCTGCCGAGATTAAGCAATGAGTTGTGTTGGACTATATACATATTAGACTATATACATATTAGACTGTATACATATTAGACTATATATATATATTAGACTATATACATATTAGACTATATACATATTAGACTATATACATATTAGACTGTATACATATTTTTTAAAGAATAAAACACTAGACTTGACAACCAATATATATATATATATATATATATATATATAAGTGCGATCACATACTCATAACCCAAACAAGCAACACCCCCTTCCCACAGACACCACACAGCACTTATCACCACACCCACACAAACACCACACAACGGGCTTAAAAGTTTAAAACAAAGTCTACCAGTGTATCATTTACATTAAGAAAGATTATTTTAATTTATAAAATAGCTTGATCAAATGTGGGAAACTTGTGTTGGAATAATGATAGGTTTTCCCTACTACCTAATGAAGTAGGCATTTCTTGAAACCACACTGTTTTTTTTTTTTTTTAGAGAAATTCCTCTGAAAAAACCTCTCTTTTTTTTTTTTTTCGCTACTTGCATTAAAAAAAAAATACCTAAGTTATTTTGACTTTCGATGCTACGTTATTATTTCGTGACATTTTGTATCCCGTTTCTTCGAGGTCGATGTATGTTGCAATGTTTGGTTCTATTGTGTAATAAACGTTACAGGTTTTTATAAGGTGCCGGTTAATCTCTATGTTATTGCTGGACAAAATATCTATATATTTGATATTTCGTTTTTTTATATAATAACACAGTTTTTGATATAATTTAAAACTTAGTCAAAAACCAGCTTTCGATTTACAAAAAAAATGTAGAAATAAGCTCACCCACCCACGAGTTCACTCAACAGCGAAGCAGACGCGACCAGCGATGATAACGTGAGCGACAGTGTCAACTCGCCTCCGTCGACCCAGGAGTAGACTCGATGTTGGCCCAACTCAGTCACAAAGAGACGATCAACGCCTTTCAGGTGACCACCTCACAAGAAAATGATCAACTGAGCGAAAATATCTCGTGAGTAAACAAAAGAATGACACTCCATCAACGCATCCATCTACAAGAAGGAAGTCCAAGGAGAAAGAAAATCTTTAAAAGACCTCAAAAGGTCTCACATAGACCATGTTTTACTAGACCGCTCTGTATATAAAAAGCGCTGAGTTGGAAAGAGGAACAAAAAATTCATGGTTGTATTCTCCGAGTCAGAAAAGGGTAAAGAACAGATCCTTTAGCCGGGTACGATCAGGGCATGAAGAATCAGTATTAACTTAAATTTGGACCTAAACACTGGTGGGATTCGGCAGAACCGATACTAAATTTTAGTTGAGGCACATTTTGGACTGGAATAAACTAAAGATTTTGTTAAAATATCGAATTTCACGAAAAAAAGAAAAAGACTTCAATGCCCGTTCAATTAAATTCAGCGCACTCTTGGAAGAGTTGCTCCTCATAATGGCAGAAGCTGCTTAGATATTTTTGCGTGGCTCAAGGAAACTTTGCCTTGAGGAGGAGTGAGCTATTCCCTCCCCCTTCCCAATAAATCTAGCTGTTAAATCTGCGTGACTTAAGTGGACTTCGCCATGGAAAGTTTGTTCCCCCATAATTCAATCTACTGTGAAATCTGTTCGACTGAAGTGGACCTTAAGGACATTGCAATTAGTCGAACTATCGCCAATCAATAGAGTGCTGATACCAAGAAAGGAAGTCACAGTTTGCGTAGTGCTATAGCCTCTCTCAGTTCTTGTTGAAACAATTATTACTTGTAGTGAGTACAATACCAAGAATTCTTCAGGGAGTTGGGGGGGGGGGGCATACAAGGAAAGTGAAAGGGTGAAATGAGACGGGGCGCACTGACAAAACCTTTTTTGTTCTTGTTGAAACAATTATTACTTGTAGTGAGTACAATACCAAGAATTCTTCAGGGAGTTGGGGGGGGGGGCATACAAGGCAAGTGAAAGGGTGAAATGAGACGCGGCGCACTGACAAAACCTTTTTTCAGACGGAGGCTTTTAGTCGACACCCTCGTTATTTTTGTGTGTCTCATTTCCAACGTTCACTTACTTGATGCAAAAGTGTGTTGTTTTCTTATAGTTTCATTGACGTCTCCGAACCAAAATCACATTTTTTACGACACAAAAAAAAAGAGATATATCAAAGACGTCTGAAAGTATGATGTGTGACGTGACGTACGTTGTCTAGGGGTCGGTCCCCTGCGTACTAGCCACATAACAATTTTTCAAGGGTCTAGAACCCCTTTATATCTAGCTCCTACAGAGCTGACTCTTGCTCCAAGTATCAACAAACAATTCAGGGGTTCAGGTTTTCTTATTTATTGGCTATGTGTGCCTAACAATGGTAAACTTTATTAGAAATAAGCTCTGGTGTTCAGAATAAAAAAACTCCACATACTATACAAAACAGTTAAAGTTACACAAGTCATCTTCCATCCGTAGAAAAAACTCACTGCCTTCACAAGACAAAAATCATACACCATATCCACAGCACTCGCCACTGTTCACTCCTTAAAAACTCAACTCACACACTCTTATCCTCACGTGGTTCCTCCCGACACAGCACACCGGTCATACCTTGACCGAGAAAATAAAAAACCCGTGGGGCACACGGGGAAAAGAAACTCACCCAAATTAACATTAGAAAAGTTGACACAGAAAAACTCACGCGATCTGACCGTGACATGATGGATGTGAATCCAAGACGACAAAGACACAAAGAGTTTGTGTACACCAAAAAAAATTGTGGGGATGCTTTGGCAGTTGCTAAACGTTGTTCTTTTTTTTTAAAGTTAATCTTTGTAATACGTAAACCCGTTTTTTTTAACCGCATGTACATCCAAAACTAAGTGGCCAATATTTTAAAAGCCCCCCCCCCCCCAACCCCCCCCCCCCCCCCCCCTCCTCCCCCACCCCCCCAACCCCCCCCCCTAAAAAAAATTGGGGGGATGCTTTGGCAATTGCTAAACGTTGTTCTTTTTTTTTAAAGTTAATCTTTGTAATACGTAAACCCGTTTTTTTTAACCGCATGTACATCCAAAACTAAGTGGCCAATATTTTAAAAGCCCCCCCCCCCCAAACCCGGTCGCCCGTTACACTTCGTTTCCCATATCCCCAAATCCCCCACCTTTTGACATCGAGCTCTTTAGACCTCCTGTCCATTGACCTCTGCACCACCTCATCAGTTACTCTCCTCTCTGTGCCCGCTACTCACCACTAAATACTTAGAAGTAACACTGAATCCACTTTCCAGTAACTCAACGCTAGAAAGCTACACAATCAAAATTATGATAATAATAATAATAGTAGTAGTAGTAGTAGTAGTAATAATAATAATACAATTTAGATAGCAAGGATTGTTCGTTATTTTTTCTAATTCTTATTTCAAAACCAAGATTTGTACAACGTGAAACTCCCATGCACATTGCCCTTGTACACCCCAAAACATCAAACAAAACGCTGCACATTAAGTTTACACGCCAACGGCGTGTAAATGGGGAGCTGAAGGCATTGTTCTCTCTTCTTCTTCTTATATTTGAGGGGCCTACGATCAGTGTGTTGATCATTCTGGCTCCTGGTTTAAATTTTAGAGTTTGCCTTCTCTTAGATGGGTTGCCGTCCAAGGCTAACGAGTCCCATCCGCCCGGGGTGCTTGGGATGTTGGCTTTGGTGGGGATTGAACCAGACCACCTGCTATTTGGTTTGAGACAGTTTAGACCCCTCGGCCATCCAGCACCCACTCTCTGTGTTCTCAACACACGTGTCATGAAATTATATGTTCTTTGATGAAACAGCTATTAAAGTATTTTAGTATTGAAACGTTCTCCATTTTCTTACAGAAAAATCTCTGATAAAAACCTGCTCATCTGCATCGTGTGTGTTGAAATGTCTGCCTTAAGGATGATGCGATGTTTTCTCTGTGTTTATGACACCAAGAGCAAGCGTTAAGTATCAACTCTGCTCAACGGGCTTCTGTATACGTCGCTCAAATCTTCTATCATTCTTGTTTAGTGTGGGGAATTCTGTAAAATATTTAGTGACAAGCTTTATCAAAGATCTTCGTGTTGTAAATATTGTGTTGAGAGTTAGGACATTATGAAAATACCCTGCGGAGAAGGTCGGATCGCGTTTGTCAATTTTAATAATCATTACCATTTTTGTTTTCGAAACATTTGAAGCTTTGTGATTCATTCGTATTTTAAATTAGGGACATCCGACTTCTGGCTTCTTCTGTTCAACGTATTCCCTCCTTTGTGTGACAATGTCGCTTGATATGGGAATTAGCTTTCTGCATCTGAGTTTTACACCGATATCAAAGTCCAGGATAACCTCGACTCCAACCCGGACGAAAAAGCTTATAGAGTTGAGTCCCATGTTAATGTCTTTTTTAAAAAAAAAAACTGGTATTCCACTTGACGTGGGCGTTACTGGTTTGGTAGTTACTGGTGTCCGACATTTCTCTGGTTACTGCTCATCATTATAGTGGGAGAGTTTTGACCTACTGCGGTTTGATGACGGCTTGTCGTTCTAGATTTTGGTCTGGTTATGACAGCACGACTTGAGATAATACGGCCGATTTGATTTCACGACTTGTGAGAAGAGAGCGAGATCGACCATAAATCCAGATGACCTTTTCCAAAACATAAATGTCAAGTGTATTTTTTTTAAACAACACATTTATAACAGGCAAGTAATTGAATGGATGAAATGTTATATCTCTACGCTTCCAACACGTCTCAAAATATTTTCTCATTAAAAAAAAATATTTGGAGAGTTGCCCCACGAGCTTATTTAAGAAAAAACATAAATACAACTGAAGCTCGTGATAATGGGGCATAGGTCACAAGTTCAAGCAAAAAGAATAACCTCACACAGAGCCCTAGAAGTAGATACGACTTTCGTCACATCTTTTTTCTTTGTCTTTTAAATTATTTATAGATTTTTTTAATGTATATTATTTTCTAAAATAAAGTTCGGGATAAATTAAATTAAATTTAAGGAATTTAAAGCGCTTTGTAAGACGAATTTATTATGGACGCTGCTTAAAAAAAAATCGAATAAGCTGTTAGACCAGTGGTTCTCAACCTTCCTAATGCCGCGACCCTTTAATACAGTTCCTCATGTTGTGATCAACCCCCAACCATAACATTATTTTCGGTGCTACCTCGTCACTGTAGAGTACATGTGTTTCCCCGATGGTCTTAGGCGACCCATGTGAAAGGGTCGTTCGACCCCCCCCCCCCAAAAAAAAAAGGGGGGCAGGACCCACAGGTTGGGAACTGTTGCGTTAGACAAATGGAGGATTTTTTTAGATTAGGCCATCCTCTTCTCGTTAGTGACAGTGCAATATGACACTTTCAGACAGCCAGTGATGGAGAACTGTCTGCGGATAGAATTGTCATGTGAAGCAATAATCTTATCAGAATTTAATGCAGCGCTTTAGGGGGGAGGGCGGGGGGGGATCTATTTCTCAATCTCTCTCCATACACTTGGTTGATGGGTGTCATCAACATTGTTTAGAGCTTTGAAAATACAAAACACAGAGTTATAGAGGACATGGATCTTTCCATTGGGGAATCGCAGAATGACCTGAGCATTCCGATAAAGAGGACTACATTTAATTTTTTTATTTTCACATGTCTTACATGAAGCCTTACATGTTCATACAGTTTGGCCTTCAAAATAGAGTTTACAGTGCAAGAAGCATTTAGTTTTAAATCCATGGACTGCGGTATCTCATTTCTCGATTCCCACACGTTTAACAAAAATGCACTCGATTGTTTTTTTTTCTGGAATAAGGAATTTAAAAAAAAAAAAAGACAAATTAAATCTAACTCCAACACCCAGGATTAAACTTTTTTAAAAATATTCACTCATTCCATTGATATGTCCAAATGGAGTCTAATCAAATGGTGGTTACGATACGATGATACGATCTATAACTTAATTTTTTTCATTTTCCCCGAAAGACAGAGTTGTATGGAAAGCGTTCTTTGTGAAATAATTAAGTAAAGTATTAGACTAGTGGTGTCTTTAATATGGGGGACGGTTGAAATCCGGTTCAAAGTAAAGAAAAAATAATTACACTTAATGTGAAAGCTTGATTTTAAAATAAACCTTGCAAAAAACGAGTGTATCTGCTAAAATCCATCCACAAACAATAACGAAAAAATGACGATTAATAAAAGTTTTTGTTTTTTTTAATCTAAAGAGTTTCAACTAGCTGTAGTCATTTAATTGATCTGGTACAAGAGATCTTCTTACCGTCTGCGTTTCTAATTTATTTTAACATTTTACGATGCCCTCCCTTTTTAATTGAAACGGTTGTAAGTGATTGAGGTATTCGGCCATCTTCAGAAGTCAAACTGTCTGTCTGACTGTAGGCCGACAATCTGATATTCCTTATTGCTCGACGTCTTGCTGTCATCGTATGCTATATGACTTATAACTCTACGTAAACTGCCCACAGCTGCATGATGATATACTTGTCCTTTATTTCCAGAAAAATAATTTTCAATTAGGCCTAGTCAAATGTAAATAGTTTTGCGGAAGAAAATCTAGTAAAATGGGAATATTTATATAATTATTTTTGCTTTATTTTTTTTCAAAAATAAGATTTGGAACTCTAGGTTTTTTTCAGCTCATTAAATTGTAACAGTCATTTTGATATATCGTTATCATGCTCACCAATGTTGTCGTAGACAAAGGGGAATAATTTTGAATGATCCTAGGGGAATGGTAATATTTCCAATATTATTTTTGTTTTAGTTTGTTTTTTTTTTAAATTAAGGAGACTTGGACTTTTTCAATTCATTCCTTGTAGTAATTCATTATTATCACGCTCATAAACATTGTTATTTACGACATAACACACGTGTGTGTATATCACTGGTTCGTATAAGACTAATGTAGTAGGCATACAGTGCAGAGCTTTCTACTATTATGATTTTGGTGACCAATTTAATTGTCTTTTGCGATTCTCCGTCGAGACCCGCCAGAGCAATATTTTAAAAGACCCGGCTAAAAAAATATTCCCCCCCCCCCAAACCTATAAGGGTGAGGGAGGTTGGTCGCTGAGTGAAATACATGCGTCATAAAGACGATGTGTTAGTTCTAGGCTAAATATTAATCCAGTGATATCTTGCCAACTTTTTTATGAAAACACAAAACATTAGAATGACGATAACCGCGAAATGTTTTGGTGATATTTGTATGGCCTTAATAACTGATATTTAGGTAACAACTTGCTCTTTTAGAGCCACAATAAGCTATTGTAGATGTATGTCTAGGTAGCGTTGTACTTATATTATAAAAGCAAAGGGTTGGAGTTTTGCATACACTTTGCTTCTTCCCCGTCACAATTTTCTCTAAACATACTACTTTACATTTAAAGAAATCTAAGTTGCTTTTAAATTAAAATGGCAAAAGCCAAAGTACTCATTAGACTTTTATTTAATAATATTCACGATGATCTCATTTTTTAATAAAAAATAATGTAAATATTTATAGTTCCCCACCCCCACCCCCTCATTTTTTTTATGTATGCAGAATTAATTTTGAACGAATTTCAAAATATCTAAAAATTTCCATTTCGGCTTCGGCTGAAAGCCTCGTTAAGCTTTTGGTTTCGGCTTCGGTTTCGGACGAAAGTCATTTTTAACTATCGGCCTTGTTTCGGTTTCGGCCGGAATTAGAAAATCACTTTCGGCCGGCATCTACTATCTACAGTCGCCATCTCAAATTTTGCATCTTTAAATTCAATCCCCCCCCCCCCAAACCCCCACAAGATCTTGTATTCAAAGCCATTATTCCTAGCGTTTCAACGTTACACTCTGTAGCCAAAATGTTTTATTTTACAATTCTTCATTCCAAATGTCACAACTGTGTGTAATTTTGCATCTTTAAATTCAATCCCCCCCCCCCAAACCCCCACAAGATCTTGTATTCAAAGCCATTATTCCTAGCGTTTCAACGTTACACTCTGTAGCCAAAATGTTTTATTTTACAATTCTTCATTCCAAATGTCACAACTGTGTGTCTCACACTGTTTATTTAAAAAGCGCGTGGTAACAGAAAGGGCTGACCTTTAAAAGAAATCTGAGAATGTCTTGTCTCTCACCCTCCTTCACCCCCCTTTAGTTTTATTTCCAGACACATTTTTCTTCGTAGTTAATTTTTTTTTCCCTTCCGATCTTTCCAGACTTCTTGTTTAAAGAAAACATTATATCATTGATGACAACAGATTTGTCTTCACATTTGGTTCATTGTCATTTTTTTTTATATCTATGGGCTTAAAGTTCTGGCAAAAACTGTCCCCATTATAAATTTGAGATTGGAATGAAATCTAACAATGTTTGTAACTTAATGTTTTGTTTGTATATTATTTTTTTCTGAGCAGGAGGTCTCAACCCATGAGGCGTGCACCTTTGGAGTCAAATGATTACATAGAAGAGGTTTATGGGTGACATAAATTGATTCGATGTGCACAATGTCAAAATGTCATAATTAAACTTTCATAGTCATCACCAGATTATAAATGGCGTCCATCGTGGGTTGTGGGGAAAACTTTGTTTGCAAACCCTTCCCTGAGTAAATTAAACACATCACATGTCTTTCATGGGTCTCCAAATGTTTTTTTCTTTTAATTTTTGGGGGTAGGGGTGAGAGGTTTTCTGAAAATTTGAAAGAATTTGTTGTCATCCGCAACGAGTCAATGTGCCAAGTTTCAGCTCGATAGGATGACGAGAAGTGGGTCATTTAGCTTTCCGAAGATTTCGCCAGAAAACTCACGAACAAAGGCAAAAGTAATATAGATGATTTAAAATACGTTATTATTTTGTAGGTTTGAACACAAAATACGTAATTGAGCATAGATATATTCATAGAACGTTGAACGAGAAATTGAATAACATCCGAATCGTCAACAACCCTGAATGTAGTTTTGGTAGTGGGGAGGACAGGAAACAAGGGTGACCACTGGCAGACGGCGAAGAGTGCATTTAAATATAGAAGGTGGTAATACATGTGGGATCAGCATTGCTCACTCACTCATGTACACTTTTCATCGTTTTTTTGTTGTTGTTTCTTTTCTTCCTTAAGTTCCCAAAAGCTACAGACCGCCCAGAAGCTAAAGACCGCCCAGAAGCTAAAGACCGCCCAAAAGCTAAAAACCGTACAAAAGCTAAATACCGCCCAAAAGGTAAAGACGGCCCCAAAGCTAAAGACCGCCCCAAAGCTAAAGACCACCCGAAAGTTAAAGACCGCCTCAAAGCTAAAGACCGCCTCAAAGCTAAAGACCGCCCAAAAGCTAAAGACCGCCCCAAAACTAAAGACCGCCCAAAGCTAAAGACCGCCCAAAAACTTAAGGCTACTCAAGGCTAGAGGCGCTGAACAAATAAATCCCAGTTGTTAGGCGGTAAGGTTTTGGCTACAAAGAATTGTCATTATATAGATTCAAAAATTCTAAAAAAATTGACTTCTCCATAACTGTAATTTTTTCCATTATGAGTATGATGTGGCAAAGTGCCACTTAATAGCAATAAATAACTCACGCCCTTGGTGTCATTTTGAAAACTCTAGGTAAGCCCCCCCCCCCATTCCCCCAGGCTGTATGGTAACAAGAAATAAACTACTGAAAATAAAAGTAGCACAGGCTGTGTGCTGGACCCTAACCTCTTGTTTGGTCTCTCGTGTACGGCGAGTCACCATCCCGTGACGAAAACTTGACGTTGAAGTCTTGGTAATTGGATGGCGAGTGACCATGCCTTGCCCAACGTGTGAAGCTGACGTCATTGTACGGTGACTGACCATGCCATGACTAACACGTGACGCTGACGTCATCGATACCGTGTGTCCTCCATCAGGCTGATCCGATGCGACCCGCTCATTTTGAATCGATAGAGACGACTTGCAGCAAGGACCATTGTTTTTAGTCACTCCACCGGTCCACCTGCCCGCTTCGTGAGTAAAATGCATATTACATCAACGTATATCAACTTATTGTGTAAAGTAAAGAGTAAATTTTTAGTATGTGAATGGGATTGGCGATTTATGTTCATTACTGATCATGTTGAGTGTGTTTTAGTTTCCTGACTTTTGTCAAGCTCATTGAAAGTACCCTTTAGAAATGTTATCACCAAAGTTAGACATAAGTCCGAGTACCATGTCTGTCATAGCTATACTTTATATCAGTCTAGTTACACACGGTGGGATCCACTAAGTTTCCAATAAACTTGGCGTGCACACCGGTATCAAACTGACAATTATACTTTGCGGTGCTGGACTTCAACATACCGCCATGCAATGTAGAAATAGTTATATCCTTGTAGTAAACGTACCACCATGGGGAAAAGTTTGACATAGACCCACGTGTGCAGCATTGATATTGTTATAGTCCAGTTTCATTAGTGTCTAGCATTGTAAATTAGTTCAATCATAGAGAGCTCATGCTCTCCGTGCTTAACATTAGGTACAGGATGTTGTGCGAATCTAAAAAAATATTGGGATTATACTGGACGCTCTCGCTCCACACATAGTAATATTGAGATTATACTGGACGCTCTAGCATCACACATAGCAATATTAAGATTCTACTGGACGCTCTCGCTCCACACATAGTAATATTGAGATTATACTGGACGCTCTCGCATCACACATAGCAATATTAAGATTCTACTGGACGCTCTCGCATCACACATAGCAATATTGAGATTATACTGGACGCTCTCGCATCACACATAGCAATATTGAGATTATACTGGACGCTCTCGCATCACACATAGCAATATTGAGATTATACTGGACGCTCTCGCATCACACATAGCAATATTGAGATTATTCTGGACGCTCTCGCACCTCACATTGTAATGTTGACATTATACTGGACGCTCTCGCATCTCACATAGTAATATTGCGATTATACTGGACGCTCTCGCAACACACATAGCAATATTGAGATTATACTGGACGCTCTCGCACCACACATAGCAATATTGAGATTATACTGGACGCTCTCGCACCACACATAGCAATATTGAGATTATACTGGACGCTCTCGCACCACACATAGCAATATTAAGATTCTACTGGACGCTCTCGCATCACACATAGCAATATTGAGATTATACTGGACGCTCTCGCATCACACATAGCAATATTGAGATTATACTGGACGCTCTAGCATCACACATAGCAATATTGAGATTCTACTGGACGCTCTCGCATCACAAATATTAATATTGAGATTATACTGGACGCTCTCGCATCACACATAGCAATATTGAGATTATACTGGACGCTCTCGCATCACACATAGCAATATTGAGATTCTACTGGACGCTCTAGCATCACACATAGCAATATTGAGATTATACTGGACGCTCTCGCACCACACATAGCAATATTGAGATTATACTGGACGCTCTCGCATCACACATAGCAATATTGAGATTATACTGGACGCTCTAGCATCACACATAGCAATATTGAGATTATACTGGACGTTCTCGCATCACATATAGCAATATTGAGATTCTACTGGACGCTCTCGCATCACACATAGCAATATTGAGATTATACTGGACGCTCTTGCTCCACACATATTAATATTGAGATTATACTGGACGCTCTCGCATCACACATAGCAATATTGAGATTATACTGGACGCTCTCGCATCACACATAGCAATATTGAGATTATTCTGGACGCTCTCGCACCTCACATTGTAATGTTGACATTATACTGGACGCTCTCGCATCTCACATAGTAATATTGCGATTATACTGGACGCTCTCGCAACACACATAGCAATATTGAGATTATACTGGACGCTCTCGCACCACACATAGCAATATTGAGATTATACTGGACGCTCTCGCACCAAACATAGCAATATTGAGATTATACTGGACGCCCTCGCACCACACATAGCAATATTGAGATTATACTGGACGCTCTCGCACCACACATAGCATTATTGAGATTATACTGGACGCTCTCGCATCACACATAGCAATATTGAGATTATACTGGACGCTCTCGCACCACATATATTAATATTGAGATTATACTGGACGCTCTCGCATCACACATAGCAATATTGAGATTATACTGGACGCTCTTGCACCACATATATTAATATTGAGATTATACTTGACGCTCTCGCATCACACATAGCAATATTGAGATTATACTGGACGCTCTAGCATCACACATAGCAATATTGAGATTATACTGGACGCTCTCGCATCTCACATAGTAATATTGAGATTATACTGGACGCTCTCGCATCACACATAGCAATATTGAGATTATACTGGACGCTCTCGCATCACACATAGCAATATTGAGATTATACTGGACGCTCTCGCATCACACATAGCAATATTGAGATTATACTGGACGCTCTCGCATCACACATAGCAATATTGAGATTATACTGGACGCTCTCGCATCACACATAGCAATATTGAGATTATACTGGACGCTCTCGCATCACACATAGCAATATTGAGATTATACTGGACGCTCTCGCATCACACATAGCAATATTGAGATTATACTGGACGCTCTCGCATCACACATAGCAATATTGAGATTATACTGGACGCTCTCGCATCACACATAGCAATATTGAGATTATACTGGACGCTCTCGCATCACACATAGCAATATTGAGATTATACTGGACGCTCTCGCATCACACATAGCAATATTGAGATTATACTGGACGCTCTCGCATCACACATAGCAATATTGAGATTATACTGGACGCTCTCGCATCACACATAGCAATATTGAGATTATACTGGACGCTCTCGCATCACACATAGCAATATTGAGATTATACTGGACGCTCTCGCATCACACATAGCAATATTGAGATTATACTGGACGCTCTCGCATCACACATAGCAATATTGAGATTATACTGGACGCTCTCGCATCACACATAGCAATATTGAGATTATACTGGACGCTCTCGCATCACACATAGCAATATTGAGATTATACTGGACGCTCTCGCATCACACATAGCAATATTGAGATTATACTGGACGCTCTCGCATCACACATAGCAATATTGAGATTATACTGGACGCTCTCGCATCACACATAGCAATATTGAGATTATACTGGACGCTCTCGCATCACACATAGCAATATTGAGATTATACTGGACGCTCTCGCATCACACATAGCAATATTGAGATTATACTGGACGCTCTCGCATCACACATAGCAATATTGAGATTATACTGGACGCTCTAGCATCACACATAGCAATATTGAGATTATACTGGACGCTCTAGCATCACACATAGCAATATTGAGATTATACTGGACGCTCTAGCATCACACATAGCAATATTGAGATTATACTGGACGCTCTAGCATCACACATAGCAATATTGAGATTATACTGGACGCTCTAGCATCACACATAGCAATATTGAGATTCTACTGGACGCTCTCGCACCTCACATAGATTCGGATTTTTTGTTTATATTTACCCTTTGGATACACGTGTTCGGTATACTATTATAATTAATCGTTGTTGCCGTCAACTTGATCACACAACATTGCTGTTTATGAAAACTTTGTGTATTGTTTAATGCGTGTGTTTGTCATGCTTTGGAGAATTGTTGCATCTAGAGTTATCACACGTGTTGATCAAATTACGGTCATGCTATACAACATAGCCTTTACAACATAAGTTTGTACAGAATTATCCCCTTTGTCTCTTGCTAACTATTGATTCTTAGATATTTATCATGCTGTAAATAAACTGTACTACGTATGAATCTTTTCATAAATTGTCGTTTTTTTTAAATTCTTATTTCTTTGTCCACACATACTCTCAGAACAACAAAAAAAATAGCTTTAGTTCTCAAGAACTGATTTCCTTGTATTTGTAGCTAAATTTAGAACTACCAGCCTCACGACTCACCCATTCGACACACGGCTACAGTAGAGTGACATCCAGACTATCCAGATAAATTATAACCCCGTGTGAACAGTTTCATATAACAGACTTAAATAATAGTTCAGCCATTTTTATTTTGAAAAATAACACATGTGAAATGTTTGTTTACAAAAATTCAATGAAGGCGGTAATTAGGTGATCTGCCAGGGGTTTGTCTTTGATCTTAGTCAAAATGATTGCGCAAAAACTCTCGTCTCTTCACTCATTCTTTCAAAACATGACTACTGTAACACTCTTCTCTCAGGCATTCCTCAACACCACATAGACAAACTTCAGAAGGCACAGAACTCAGCATGCAGACTCATTTTTAAATCAAAGAAACACGACCACATTCAACCACACATGCGGCAACTCCACTGGCTTCCAATATCCTGTCGCATCAAGTACAAGTCTGCCAATCTATGCTTCAACTATTTCACTGACCCTCAATTTCCTGTCTATCTCTCTGAGCTGTTGCTTCCTTACATCCCCACAAGACAACTACGCTCTTCAACTGACAACAGAACCCTCTCAATCCCAAGATCCAAAACTAAGACCATCGGTGAACGCTCCTTCTACTTCCATACGCCCACATTCTGGAAACAGCTCCTCTTCCACATCCGTCATTGTGAAACCTCGTCCACTTTCGAAAAGTTCCTTAAAACCCATCTGTTTAGGTCCGCCTATGACCTGTGATGCACCCTCCTTGCCCTGCCTCATTTTCTGTCTCGGGTTGATCCTGTATTTAAGTATATGCCAAAACGTGCCAAGTGTACTTGTTTGTATAGCCATTTTAATGTTTAAGCTACTGTTTCTATAGTGATTTCTCACATTGTAGTTACCATTCTAGTGTCCCTGGTTTTTCATTTTTATTTTGCTTTAGCAGTTTAAATAGTTTACATATTTTTTAATAATTGTAAGGCGCTTAGAGCTGTACGGTAAGCGCTATATAAAATGCCTAAATAATAATAATAATAATAAAATGATGCCTCCCTCCCTTGGGGGCGTGTAGTGTAACTTTCAGTACTCGAAATCAAGAGTCAAATTGTTTTTAATTGCCTCACCCCCCCACGCCCCCACCCCCAAACATTTTTTTTCTCCTTAACACTTATTTTCAAACGTTGTTAGTGGCTAGTTTTTTTTTCTCCACTTTCAAATACACGAACAGCATTTCTTTAACAAGAAAATCATTTTAACAAGAACATCACTTTTACAAAAAATCCTTTTAACAAGAACTTTACTTTAACAAGAAAATCTCTTTAACATAATTAGTTTATGTTGTTAGTATTTCATTTTCTAGATCACAACCTGGCGTGACCTATGACCTATTTAATGGTTATTGTACCTTAAACTTACTCCCTTCCTTCTCCCTCATGATCACCTATCTCTTCTCCAATGATCTTTTCATTTTACAAAACTATAACCATCTTTACCAAATTAAAACTTCAGTTTTTGTCTCCGCCCCCTCCCCCCCCCCCACATCCCATGAGTTACTCCCGCCACATCCCCCCCCCCCCACCCCCCCCCTTACCTACCCCCCCCCCCCCTTTTTCGCGTTTGATGCTCCTACACAACTTCTTTCTCCCTCGTCTAACTTCTCGCTGCTCTCTGATGTTGCCTTTGAGCTTCGGGTGTTTTCTAAAGTCCATACTCACATGCTGTTTGGACGTGCAATGAGGTGGCAGCAAGCAAAAATATTTGAATTTACCCGAGATCCTTTGCCATCACCTCTGCCTACCGACCCATCGTTTCCTTCAGCTGTGACCTCAGTCAATGGGGAAATAAGGCCAGCGTCCTTACAGGTTGGTTTGTGTTTCAAATTCTCAAGACACATAGCGCGGCCTGGGGTGTTGACAAAGCAGTCAGCTGTTTGGGTGGTGCTTTTTTGAGCGTGGGTTGTGCTTTTTTTTAGCATGGGTTGATCTTTTTTTAAGCGTGGGTTGTGGAGTTGACAGTGCCTCAATTGGTTGTTGATAACATAAGGACCTTTCAGTTTGGGATCCATCCACCAACCGAACTATGACGAGAACACACACACATTTAAAAAAAGTGGCCTACCGCCGTGTCATCTCATTTACTTGTACTTCAAAACCAAACACTTCCCAAAAAAAAAACATGCAAATCATTTACTAGAGAAAACAAGCGACATAAAAATTATGTTTTCCTTGACAAAAAAAAAAAGAGGGAGTTGGGGGTGGGGGAGGCAGAAAATGCATTAAGATATCACCCTCCAAACATCATTAGACCACGTGACAATTATATCTCACGCAATGCAGCCTTTAAAACATTTGAATAAAATACCTGGGCTGGTGCAAAGCATCTTATGAATGTGAGCGTCAATTTACATGTTAGTCTCATTGCCCGATTGTTTCAGGCACGACCAAATCAGGTTGTAAATACATAAATACGGAATGTTGTTTTTTAAACACATAACCCCACCCCCCCCCCCCACACACACACACTTTTTTGTGTGTCCCGGGGTGGGGTGACTGGAAGAATTTTGGGTAACTGGAAGGTGGGTCGAAATTAAGACGTTTGGACAGATCAGTTATATAGTACACTTTTTCCCCGTGCGTAAATTTTCTTTGACTTCGCTTTAGACTCCTAGCAGACAGTAACGTTTGTTGTGGGCGTGGTTAAATCTCTTTGATGTATCTTGTTTACTACCGACTTCCAATTTAACATGGTTAGTATGTCTACTAGTATCTTGTCGAAGGTTCTTGATTGATTTAGAAAAATAAGGGCGTTTCTAGACGCGTCGGTAGACCCATATATATAAAGGATTGGCAGGCACAGAGAAGGACGGAGATTGATAGAAATTTATAACTTTACGAGACGTGTATTATTCATTGTGTGCTCATTGTGTTTATTCGCATTCTTCATTCATCATTATTAATTGGCACATCATTCTAATTGTATACCGGTACAAGATTTTCCGATACTCTGTAAGTTGATGATTTGTAATTATATTTCTTTTGTTTTGAAATTGTATTATTACCAAATTAAATCTTAGTAATTGTAAGTGGCAACTGTTTTGGGTGTCGTATCTTTATTATCGTATTTCTCTATGGTATCATCCTTTGTTAGGCTCTGTTTGAACGAGCCATAAAATTAAAAATAAGAGATTAATTTCTCACAATTGAAGGCAGTGCGTAACAAGTGGTTCTCAACCTTCTTAATACCACGACCCTTTAATACAGTTCCTCATGGTGTCGTGACTCCCCAACCTTAAATTTATATTCGTTGATGCTTAATAAATATGTGTTTTCCGATTGTCTTAGGCGACCCCAGTGTAATGGTTGTTTCCCCCCCCCCCCAACAAAGGGGTCACTGGGAGGTGTGTTAGCTTGGGGAGGGGGGCTTTCTAACCACATACAAATCAATATATGCGGAAGTGTAGACAATAATTACTATTTATAGAGTGGAGAGGGAATGAGGAAATACATAAAAGATGCATTTTCTCTGAAATAAGACATATTTATTCGGATTATCCCCGAAGGAATTATCTTCTGAAAAACGGCATCAAGAAATATAAATATGATTATCTGACGTAATGGTTGCGGTTTTATGTACTCAGCTGAATGTCTCAAGGAGACTTAAGAAGTCGTTGCCGTGTCTTTACTTTAAGCGACAACGACATAATCTTATAGATTATTAGGCAAACGCACATCCCCCCCCCCCAATGAAATGCCACCTTCTGGCCCTAGAATTTCCCCTCGCACCCCTGAGAGTACTACTGCAGGATGGAAAACCATATATTCATTTTTTTAAATAAGCTTTTGAAAAAAATTTAATATCAAAATATCTTCTAATTGTTTAAAAGCGCGATGAGATTCCTCAAAATACCCAAAGTACGAGAAGTGGCCCCAATGATGCGTCTCTACTTTCGGTAGATTTCAAGTGGTTAAATTCTCCACTCACTCAACTGCATTTGCAATAGAATGATTTAATCAGTACCACACGCGCACACACAAATCTTAGCGACTAAGCTCCTGGTAGTGTGCACATTGCCTTATTTTAACTACGTGTCATTCAAAAGAACTGCGCTACCTTTGATCGCCGTTACTTATGTTATCCTGTAAGGAATCATCTGTCGATTGTTTTTTTTTAACAGAAACGTTTCGATAGTCAAAGTTTGTCTCTTTTGGGTTGGGGATGAAATATTTTCTTTGAATTTTATTGTTTTAGGTAAATTAATTCTTTGAGGAAATGTTTTCTTAATTTTTTTTTCAACATGCGAAAAAAAAAACAACCCCTTCCACCCTTACCCCATTTCATTTTTTTTTTCTAAAACCTTGCAACCTATGACCTTCTCAATAAAGATCCATGTTTAAAAATAGATTTTTTCATAATATAATTCGTATTTAATATTTCAATTGCGTATGTTCTTGAAATGTTTAAAATGATATCAAAATCACTTTTGAATCTTTTTTTTTATTTTTTCAGCCAAATGGAAGTTACGATTGAAAACTAAGCAAAGGCCAAGTTGAGAGAAAACGAAATTAAAATGATTGCCACACACCACGACGCACGACCAGAGGACTTCCTGGTGTTATTGTTACGAAACTAATTCATTACATAAGTTGGATTCGTTCAACAGATCCGAGGAAAACAACAACAACAACATTAACATCAACAACAACAACAACAACATCAACACCATGTCTTTCACAGGAAAACTTTGTCGTATTCAAGGAAACAGATCATGAAGAGATAATCTATTGGAAAAATCAGGGAAGTGCCAATGGAAAAAGTTTCAGGATTCAAGGCGACCGAAAAATCTCCGACCTCCAGGTAAAGAAGGATTAAAGACTTCAAATCAAAGATGCCATTTAATTTTCTTGCATGTCTAAATTAAGAACCCCATTAGGCGACTTGACATCTTTGCTGGATTGTTTATATCGTGCGAGCTCCAGGTTTAATGTAACTAACATTTTGATTAGAAATTCAGACGTGTGTAGCCCCGCAGAAGCAACTGAAGTGTCAAAGGCCATGTCGGGGCTGGGGAATAATTTTTTTTGAAACATTTTGTCTAGTGCTCAAAATTTAAAAACGCACCAGATTGTTAAAATCTACTTAAACTCAAAGTTTTAAAGAAATAATAAGCATTCACACCTTTTAGTACATGTCAGCACTCCTTTTTCTTTATGTAATTTAAAGCTATTTCGTGAATATATAGAATTCAGAAAATACATATTCTTTATCAATATAAATTTATCAAACTGACATAGAGGACATTTAAAAAAAGAAAACTTTAAAATTGAAACAAAACCTGAAATTGTCACGTTTATAAACGCGGCCATAAAGCGCCTAGAAATAGTGTTACTGGCAGAGGTATTTGTTACATCTTAATTGTGGGACTTTACCAATGACTAAAGTCACTATCTTCCATGTACATTGTTTCTTGATTGTTTGGCAGTTTCAAATGGGACTTCATAACATACCGTGCCATATTGCGTAGACTACTGACATACTGCATGGACTACTAACATACTGCATGGACTACTGACATACTGTGTGGACTACTGACATACTGCTTGTACGACTTACATACTGCATGGACTACTGACATACTGCGTGGACTACTGACATATTGCATAAACGACTTACATACTGCATAGACTACTGACATACTGCATGGACTACTGACATACTGCACGGACTACTGACATACTGCATAGACTACTGACATACTGCATAGACTACTGACATACTGCATGGACTAGTAACGCATTTGATGCAAAAAAATTCTTAAAGATTTATGTAACTTATATGACATCCTAAAATACATAAATAGTTAAATAATAAAAAGTAATTCCATCTGGAAAACTGTTAGTTCCAACGGTCTACGGAGAAATTGTTAGTTCTGACGGCCTACGGAGAAACTGTTAGTTCCAACGGTCTACGGAGAAACTGTTAGTTCCGACGGCCTACGGAGAAAATGTTAGTTCCAACGGCCTACGGAGAAAATTTTAGTTCCAATGCCCTACGGAGAAACTGTTAGTTCCAACGGCCTACGGAGAAACTGTTATTTCCAACGGCCTACGGAGAAACTGTTAGTTCCAACGGCCTACGGAGAAACTGTTACTTCCAACGGCCCACGGAGAAAATGTTAGTTCCAACGGCCTACGGAGAAACTGTTAGTTCCAACGGCCTATGGAGAAACTGTTAGTTCCAACGGCCTACGGAGAAACTGTTAGTTCCAACGGCCTGCAGATAAAATGTTAGTTCTAACAGCTTACGGAAAAAATGTTAGTTCCAACGGCCTGCGGAGAAACTGTTAGTTCCAACGGCCTACGGAGAAAATGTTAGTTCCAACGGCCTACGGAGAAACTGTTAGTTCCGACGGCCTACGGAGAAAATGTTAGTTCCAACGGTCTACGGAGAAAATGTTAGTTCCGACTGTCTACGGGGAAAAACTTAGTTCCGACGGTCTACGGAGAAAATGTTGGTTACGACGGTCTACCGAGAAAATGTTAGTTCCGACGGTCTACGGAGAAAAATGTTAGTTTATTTATTTATTTATTTAGGCATTTTTATATAGCGCTTATCATAAAGCTCTAAGCGCTTTACAATTATTAAAACATGTGAACTAAGTAAAATAAAAATGAGACACTAGGATAGTAACTACTATTCTATAGAAACAATGAAAATGGCTATAAAACGAGGACACTTTGACACTTCAGGATCAACCCGAAACAGAAAATGAGGTAGGGCAAGGAGGGTGCATCACAGGTCATAGGCGGACCTAAACAGATGAGTTTTAAGGGACTTTTTGAAAATGGACGAGGTTTCACTATGACGTATATGGAAGGGGAGCTGGTTCCAGAACGTGGGCCCATGGAAGCAGAAGGAGCGTTCACCGATGGTCTTAGTTTTAGTTCTTGGGATTGAGAGGGTTCTACTGTCAATGGAAGAACGTAGTTGTCTTGTGGGGATGTAAGGAAGCAACAGATCAGAGAGATAGACAGGAAAGTGAGGGTCAGTGAACGAGTTGAAGCAAAGATTGGAAGACTTGTATTTGATGCGAGAGGATATTGGAAGCCAGTGGAGTTGCCGCATGTGTGGTTGAATGTGGTCATGTTTCTTTAATTTAAAAATGAGTCTGCATGCTGAGTTCTGTGCCTTCTGAAGTTTGTCTATGTGGTGTTGAGGAATGCCTGAGAGAAGAATGTTACAGTAGTCAAATTTTGAAAGAATGAGTGAAGAGACGAGAGTTTTTGTGGCATCAACGGAGAGGAGGTGTCAAACTGTAAGTTCCAACGGCCTACAGAGAAAATGTTAGTTCCGACAGCCTACGGAGAAAATGTTAGTTCCGACGGTCTACGGAGAAAATGTTAGTTCCGACTGTCTACGGGGAAAAACTTAGTTCCGACGGCCTACGGAGAAAATGTTATTTCCGACGGTCTACCGAGAAAATGTTAGTTCCGACGGTCTACGGAGAAAAATGTTAGTTCCGACGGCCGACGAAGAAACTGTTAGTTCCAACGGCCTACAGAGAAAATGTTAGTTCCGACGGCCTACGGAGAAAATGTTAGTTCCGACGGTCTACGGAGAAAATGTTAGTTCCAACGGTCTATGGAGATAATGTTAGTTCTAACGGTCTGCGGAGAAAATGTTAGTTCCGACGGTCTACGGAGAAAATGTAAGTTCCAACGGTCTACGGAGAAAATGTTAGTTACGACGGCCTACGGAGAAAATGTTAGTTCCGACGGTCTACGGAGAAAATGTTAGTTCCGACGGTCTACGGAGAAAATGTTAGTTCCGACGGTCTACGGAGAAAATGTTAGTTCCGACGGTCTACGGAGAAAATGTTAGTTCCGACGGTCTACGGAGAAAATGTTAGTTCCGACGGTCTACGGAGAAAATGTTAGTTCCGACGGTCTACGGAGAAAATGTTAGTTCCGACGGTCTACGGAGAAAATGTCAGTTCCAACGGTCTACGGAGAAAATGTTAGTTCCGACGGTCTACGGAGAAAATGTTAGTTCCAACGGTCTACGGAGAAAATTTTAGTTCCGACGATCTACGGAGAAAATATTAGTTCCAACGGTCTACGGAGAAAAACGTTAGTGCCTACGGCCTACGGAGAAAATATTAGGGCTGACGGCCTCCTGAAAGAAAAGAGTCATACTAAAAAATGCCAACAAAGTGTTGTCGGTGTCACTAGGAGGTGACAATCAACTGTTTTCAACAGTCCGGTGATGACTTACACATCTCTTAGAGTGGAGAACTTCTAACAACCCCCACCTTGAGGCTTTACTCATATGAGAGGAACAGCTCAGTGTAACTCCATTGAACCGAATCGGCGTTGAAAGCTTTCATGCTGTCTGTTCAAAAACGTCTTTGCCACACGATATTGGTGAGACGATGTTCGCGCTGTATAGAGGGAAGTTTAAAATCGTAGTATGGGAAGCCAGATAAAATACTAAACAGCACATCGCAAGTATCAACCAAGAACTTTTTCAGCGAACAGGACTATCGATGAGGAAAAGGATGACAACACATTACTTTTTAAAGATGAAAAAAAAATTATTTTTTTTTAAGTTCATTAAATTTTGTTTAAAAGAATATTTTAATTTTACATTTTTTTAAAATGGAAATTTTTTTTCCAACGTATTTAGTTTTTAAATTGTCTTTTTATATTTATATATTCAATGAAACAAATAAATTTATTGATAAAATACATCATATAAAAAGTTGTCATCCAGTATTAAAATCTTGAACCCCACCCCACCCCAACCCACGCACCCATCGAAATCCTGTGTAATACGTTTTGATGTCATCGCCCACATTTCTCTAAAGTTTATGACATTTAAAAATAAAAGTTTTTTTTTTTTTTTTACAATACTTTGGAACACTAAATAACGCAAATAACTGCCTCGGATGTTAAAACTCCTGTCATATCCATTTCAAAGTCGAAATCATTCGAAAAGAGATCAGATGGGATTTTTTTTCCAATTAAAGAAATGGATTTACTTTATTTATTATTTTAAACTAGCCAACATACCCGGCATTATGGTTATGAAATGCTTGCTAACCAAATTTGGCCTACATTCAAGGACGTTACGTGAGCAGGGCAGGGTGGGGGCATTTGCCTTCCCCTCCCCTCGGGAACAAAACCTGAAATTACGTTCCTGTCTAGATGCAACAATTTTTTGGAGAAGATTGAGCTGTAAAGAGAGTTAGAGAGTTGGCTATATTAGGAAAATCAAGTCTGAAACTTCGTTGGCTCATTTTGGAACTTTCTAAGCGTTTTTTTTAAACACTTTAATTCTGATTTCATTACATTCGAGAAGCACCACATAGACTTATAGAAAGATAAGTAACATTAAAAGGATATTTATATAGTCTTAAAACTCTTATTTTTAAAAAAAAAAGAATGTAAAAGGTGGACCTTCAAGAGACTTAAGTGCTTTCATCCATCAATTCACGTAGAGATGTAGAGCCTTATATTGTTATCTAAGCCTATTGTTATTCATAAAGCATATGTAGGGGAAAACGAAACTAGCCTCTAAATTTGTTGAATAGGATGAGTCTAAAACCCTAAAGTTTTTCAATGTAGGTTTCAAATGCATGTTTATCAAGTTTTGTCTTAATCTTTATATTAATTGTGTTATTATTTATATAACCCATGTAAGAAAAAACGAAATGTGGGCCCTTCAACCCTGAATGGGATATTTTAAGAAGATAATTCAAACATCGTCAGCATTTTCTTCTGGATAATTTAATCGACTAATCCATGTAGAAATGTATGCGGTACGAATATTAAAATATGAACATGTACATAGTGGATCATTTTTGTACCTTAAAATTGCATGGATAAACATTTGAAATCTTTTTGAGAGATATTCTACATCTCAAAATTGTGACCCAGACACACATCTTTTGTGTTGTGTTTTCTCTCCGATTGAATGTATCTATAAAGCCGCACCGACACTGTCAATTAGTTATTAATAGTATTTGAAAGCGCACCATTCTGAATAAAGGCTTATTTAAAAATGCGTACATCAAAAATTAATTATCTTGAACGACTCAGATTTTTATAGAGCCTCATTTTCATCTCATTTGAGGATAATATTTTTTCTAAAATCTTTACTCTATACCAGTGGTTCTTAACCTTTCTGGGGGTACCGAACCCCACCAGTTTCATATGCGCATTCACCGAACCCCTCTTAATAGGAAAAATAACATATAATTTTTTTTCTGATTTTTTTTGGACCTCCACCGAACCCTTGAGACTGACTCACCAAACCCCTTGGGTTAGATCGAACCCAGGTTAAGAACCACTGCTCTATACATTTTATAATTCCTAATTAAGCTGGGATAAAGGGATTTTGACCAAACTTTCCACGAACGACTTATAAGTCCGGGGCAATGACCCTGTCAAATTTGATTGCCATCCATTGTTTTGTGTTCTTGTTTGTTATAGAGAGCTTGTTTACATAATATTTCTCGTGCGTGCCCTCTGATTGACCCCGCATGAGACGCTGTGTTCACAAAGGGGTGTGGCTTAGGTCTTTGAAGTGGCTTGTTTACAATCGGCTTCCAATTACGCATTGGGTAGATTGTTTTCGGGTAATTTCTGGAATATACTCCTTAACCCGAGATATGTAAACAACACGTCATAAGCCCTTCTCGAAGCATCTTACTCTACATATATATAAGGGATTGACAGGCACGACGACGGAGATTTTTTGAGATAGATTCTCTTAACAATTACGAGGCGTGTTTTATTCTTTGTGTATTTGTGTGCTCCTACTTATATGTGTTTATTTCGCATTATTTATTGGCATCATTATTTCTAATTGTATTAACTGTGTACCGGTACGACATCTGCCATACTATTATTTATTGGCATCATTATTTCTAATTGTATTAACTGTGTACCGGTACGACATCTGCCATACTGTAAGTTGAAGATTGTAATTTTATTTTATTTTATTTTGTAATTATCTTAAGACATAATAAATCTTAATTAATTGTAACTAGAAACTGTTTTGGGTCGTATCTTTAATATTGTTGATTATATGGTATCGTCCTTTGTTAGGCACTGTTTACAACGAGCCAATTAAAATTAAAATAGGAGATTACTTTCTCCCAATACAAGTCAGTGCGTAACATTGTTACAAAGTAGCAAATTAAAATACATCCAAAGAAACTAGCAAAGAAAGTCATGATGAGCTTTGTGTAGCAGATCATCTATAATATTAATCTCACATTCGAAGACGCATTGATCGACTTTTATTTGGGAACGATGTGACCTCAACAAGTCATTTGTTGATTTGACGACAACATTATTCTGATTCTGATATTATAGAGTAATTTGCTGCATCCATGTACTGGCATATGTGCAACGGTTGGGGAAGCGATGTTGCTATCCTAACGGCTCCTAGCAGATGCCAGGCCAGCCTTGAAGCTCTCGGGTGATGTCGAGTCCACGGTGGCATTGTCCAGTTGGTTCCAAGCAATTATTGTTTGTGAGAAGAATGAATTTTTTATATTGGACTATGTTACACCGAGGCACGGTGAATCATTTACTATTGTTCCAGATGTCACTGCTCATGGGGTAGTCATAGGTGAAGTCAGTCTTTATTGGGCGTTTGGCTCTGATTAAGCAACCTGGCTTCTGCGGGTTGAGATAGGTGTTAGTCGGAATGGCCGGCACTAGCCCTGTGATCACTTTATAGAGAAATGTTAGACGGAGCTTTTCTGAGATACGTTGCATTCGCGCCATCTTGTCCACGACTTGCTTTAGATATGGGTCCCAGATGATCGCACCATATTCTAGTAGCAATCGGACGAGTGCGAGATAGGCATTTCGTTTGCAGGATGTTGGGCAGTGGCGCAGATTTCTTCGAATGAAAGCAAATGTGGAAAAAAAATGACGAGCGTGGGCCGATACTCATTATGTACAATGCGTTGCAAACCAGAACGAAAGCTCTGGGAAAAAAGACGAAAAACGAAGTTTAGTATTCCATGTTAATGATGGGCGAGTGGCGTGCAATTCAAAAAAGCAAAGACAACCAACATATTTATTTACTAAAAAAGTTAGCAGAGAAGGCGACGTTAGCAAAAAGATAGTTACATCAGACCTAGTGCGCACAAACTAAGCAGCAAAGAAGTTAGTGAGATTAATGAGACTGACGATTGGCTTTCAATTTCAAGATATCATCAATGTTAGGTTTGGAATAGCCGCATCCAATCAAAAGAATTGTTTTAAAATGTTCATTAATCTCTCTCGTTCGATCTGTTGACTTGACATACTTTATTTTTGAAAATGTTTGCTCACAGACATAAGTTGTTCCATGCATGCTGCAAACGGATGCTAACTCTTCCGTTATCGGAAAGTCCAAATTGACACCACTAATAAACACAAGAAGTTGTGACAGATCAGTAGATTGATCCAGCGCCAGAGAAAACCACAGCAAGTCCCCAGTCTTCTAACGTATCTGTAGCACTATGTTCTCTCCAAGTTCTTTTGCTCTCCGCACAACTGAACATGCCAAGGGGCTGCTCGTTCCAATTACAATTTTTAATGTCCCCCTGTGTTTCCAACACTCTTCTTTCTCTCACCCATTTATCACCCAGCTTGTGGTAGTTATCAGACTATAATATATTAGCGGGAATAGGCTTAATGGAAATAGATTCTTATTTTATAATTTTTTTAAACCAGCTTTTTTACCAAAATCAACAACCTGACGTTACTTGGTAGGTTTTTTTAAAAATGATGTCATCATTTGTTAATTAATTCTTATTTAAATGCACCTTGTTTTTCGGTGATCTGAGTTCGAGTTTTGAACCACGTTAAATTTCAAAAAAAAAATTATTTTTACCCCTGATAGACTGTGAAAATGTGATCTGTACGTCCACTCAATATAAATTAATATCAATAGCAAATAAACGTCTGCAAAAGACAGTGAACGCAGATTGTATTTTAAACGTTGGTCATCTACTCTTCGTAGTTAACTTATTTTCGCCAGCTTAACTCGATCCCACTAGGCACTGCGGTGCGAGTACTTATTGTATTCATTTTACATAATGTATGTTTATTTATTTATTTACTATTAAGACACCGTATTGTACGATTTTGGGATATTTTTCGGTTTTAGAAGTTCGAGAGTAAAAAAGGTCAGCAATAAAAATCTAGATATAATAATTTAAAATTGAATATGGTAAATTAAGCCAGGAGGTCTCCGCACGTGTGAAGATCTCCTAGTATTCTAAACATAATGTTTAAATTTAATTTGTTCCACAACATCTCGTGCTCCATACGTTTCATCAAGCAAGTTCAAGAACCCGAGGGGCTTATAAACTGGCCTTGTGGGCCGTAGTTTGGTGACCCCCTGAACTAGAGCAACAACAACACACACACAAAATATTATTATTTTTTTTTAAACTAAAGAGTGCATTGACCACAAGGACAGTTTGCTTGTTAGTCTCACTACCAACCTTTACATCTAAACCAATAAGTAAGATAATTATTTAAACTTACATCGTACTTAAAGTTCTGAAAGCAGAACAGCATCGGAAAACTGCATCAGAAAACATAATATACATTTCCCCTTCGGGAATGTTTTGACTAACAAAATGTAGCCCATCTTCCATTCTTTTAATATATTATTCTCAGTATCCTGGAGATCAGTGCGCAAATAGACATTTTGATTCAGCTGACCTTTCGCACTGTTTTCCCAGTGGAGCACTGGATTTTGGACAATAATCCCGGATAGTCGTGACTTGAAACCAATACATGTGACGCCCACTAAGTTATTAATTTAAAACAAAAAGATTGAGCACACCTGATATCAATGCATATATATTTCTTCGAGTGGATCCTGTCCGCCCACTATCGTTGCGCACCGTGATGCGCTCTCACTCGCAGCTTTCCTTGTCGTGCGCTTGATCACGTTCGCCCCAAATGCATTTATATATAATCTATAAATCTAAGCATTTGTGGATGTACGGAGCGTCGCCTGAATTTATTATTACACATTATGCACAACTCCCCGTATTTTACACGCGTAACATGGTTGCGTTGTCCCAGCTAATAAATACAACAGCTTAAAAATATGCAATTACAGACAGAAAAGTTCTCATTGTACCAAGAAATATTACCCTTTTTTTTTGGGGGGGGGGGGGGGGGGGGCATATCCATTATTTTTTATAAATCAGGGGAGATCAACCCTTTTGGCAGGCGGCCCGAATTTCAGTAATAATATTTCCTGCCGGGCCACGCACCGAGTTTTTGTTGTTAATTAAAGTAAACAAGCAAGCAATCTACAGCTTCGACCACATCGTCGCTTCCCAGTAGGTGAGATCGTGGTCAAACGCTTGCCTGGTTTAATTTGAAAAAACAACAAAAAAGAAGTAGGTATATTAATTTTTTTGAAGAAAATAAAACATAACTGAGAATCAAACAAATTTAATAGAAAATTTTTAAAATATTTAAAGTGAGACATCTAACTTTGTTTGGGCAGAACTCATTGCATCAAAATTGATCTCCACTGATCTTGTCACTACACCCAAACAGTTTTCCAAATGAACACCAGTAATTCCTATTCTCGCGTGTGATTTAATGTGCTTCGTATGACTCAAAATATGTTCACACGCAGAAGTGTTTCCAAATAGTGAAACCATCGCTATAGCATTTTTGTGAAACGGATGATATTAATTTATCCTTGTCCAAATACGTTTTACAGAACTCTTCCAAAACCAACTTGATGGAATTCCTCCCATAACTCTGTATCACATCAGATTCCACTATGTCCCATTTGTAATCCACCTAATAATAAATTCACGTCTAGCGCGAATGGCATTGGGGGCAAATGCACAAGAAAGCACAAGCTATTGTTGTTGTTGTTTTTAAATCCAAAAATCGGTTTTCAAATTCGAGGTTGAAGTCAGATATCAAAGAATGGCACCTCTTTGTCTTTAAACGCTCGGATACTTATTGACTTGTTGGCAAAGAATGATTGTATTTCTTACTGGAAATCAAACAATCTTTTCAACATTTTGGCACGGGCCAGCCTTACTTCATAAAGTGTAACGTCATTATAACCTGAGTCCAAAGACTTTAGAAATACTCGGAACTGAAGGAGATTCAACCCGTTGGACTTAATGAAGATCACTTTTTTGACGACCATTTTCATGACATGGTCCATTTGAGGGACGACGAACAAAAATTTAGCATTGTACTATTACCGACTTTGGAAGCCTCGTGTTCAATCAATGTTACTAAACCTTCGTGTCTCCCAACCATTGCTGGAGAACCATCCGATTCAAAGTCAATGGAACTACCTCTAACAAATCTCGTGACTTAGTAGTGTCCTTAGGTGGAGACAGTGCCGTTAATTATTCTTTTTTTTTTTTAAATGCGCATTAGCACCCCTGACAAAAATTGCCGGGTGGGCAGCATTTGCCATATCTGTAGCATTATCTGCCATATCTGTAGCAGCATCTGCCATATCTGTAGCAGTATCTGCCATATCTGTAGCAGTATCTGCCATATCTGTAGCAGCATCTGCCATATCTGTAGCAGTATCTGCCATATCTGTAGCAGTATCTGCCATATCTGTAGCAGTATCTGCCATATCTGTAGCAGTATCTGCCATATCTGTAGCAGTATCTGCCATATCTGTAGCAGTATCTGCCATATCTGTAGCAGTATCTGCCATATCTGTAGCAGCATCTGCCATATCTGTAGCAGTATCTGCCATATCTGTAGCAGTATCTGCCATATCTGTAGCAGCATCTGCCATATCTGTAGCAGCATCTCCCATATCTGTAGCAGCATCTGCCATATCTGTAGCAGCATCTGCC
This sequence comes from Lymnaea stagnalis, assembly GCA_964033795.1. Taxonomy (NCBI): domain Eukaryota; kingdom Metazoa; phylum Mollusca; class Gastropoda; family Lymnaeidae; genus Lymnaea; species Lymnaea stagnalis. Next base: position 337,871 of record CAXITT010000212.1, on the reverse strand, counting down.
ATATCTGTAGCAGTATCTGCCATATCTGTAGCAGTATGTGCCATATCTGTAGCAGTATCTGCCATATCTATAGCAGTATCTGCCATATCTGTAGCAGTATGTGCCATATCTGTAGCAGTATCTGCCATATATGTAGCAGTATCTGCCATATATGTAGCAGTATCTGCCATATCTGTAGCAGTATCTGCCATATCTGTAGCAGTATCTGCCATATCTGTAGCAGCATCTGCCATATCTGTGCTTTCATCCAATGCTAGAGCATAAAATATTAAATCGGATTCTCGACTATTCAAATTATCTTCAATATCATTTCTCTTTTACTTGCCTAGCAATAGCCTGACGCGACTTATTTTTGAAAATCCTTCTTCTTTCTGAACACAGAATTTCAACGACGCTCATCCAGACATTCCTTTCACCATTTTACCATCTGAATATGGCTTCAATTTTTTTGCTAGTATCGTGGCTACTGCATAACTAACTTTAATATAGCATGTTGACTCTCAACTTGCCCTAGTAAATATATTTTGTAGTGCAGATTGTTTTTTTTTAAAGTCATTTACTTGTTCTTGTTAGAATTTACCTTTGTACTTATTTTAAAAAAAATTATGTTTATTCTCGCAGTGCCGTTAGACGTTATACTCTTTCAAAACAGAAACAGATGCTTTGCATATCAAGCATATGTGCTTTGTTTTAATTTCTTCGAAAAAATAGTTTATAGTTTACCTGTCTTGAAAACTTCTTTATTCTTAATATACCTCAAAAACCTATGAATTTTTTTTTAATGCGAGATATTTCAAATTTCAAATTTCTCTTAGCTATAATTTTAAAATATTTTATACGAACGACTCATGATGCAAATGATCTTTTTGTAGTATGTACAATAAAGTTAACATTTATGTTCATTTGACCAAGATCCGTGGGCCGTATCATGACTTCCGGCGGGCCGCATGTTGGCCACCCTTGATATAAATGATATTATAATTTTTAATTTGAAAAAAAAAATGTTATGATGTTAAATTTAAAAAAAATCAATGTCACATTTCGTTTGGTGCTAAAACTATCATGATACAATCTGTATCATGATGGAAGCACAATCATTAGCAATGGTCCTATCATGATACAATCTGTATCATGATGGAAGCACAATCATTACCAGTGGTCCTCAGCTCATCAATTATTCTGAGGATCCTTTGGGGATTTGGTTATTTTGTTTATCGCACATAGCTCTAAACATCTGCGTTCAGGGGGGGGGGGGAGTAAAACATCTGCGTTCAGTACCCGTAGTGATTAGAGGAAAAAAGAAGGAATGAAAATAGGGGGTGGTTGGGGGGGGGGGGCTTTTTGCAATTCATCTGGGGAGTAAAACATCTGCGTTCAGTACCCGTAGTGATTAGATGAAATAAGAAGGAAGTAAACTAGGGGGTGGTTGGGGGGGGGAGGCTTTTTCCAATTCATCCTTCATCACGGCCCCCTGGGTAGGTAGGCTACTATTGTCCTTAGCAACAAGCCAGCCCATTGAGCCGACATCTGTTCATTTGAAAGTGCATTTACTATGGGGAAGCCCCGTTTTATTTACCCGTGGAAAAGGCAAAAAAAAAACAAGCAAAATATTTTAAAGTAACCATAAACATTTATTGTAATTTCTTTTTTTCATTTAAAACATATTCACATTGCAACTTAGCGTTGCATGACGATCTTCTTTATTCTGTACGTTGCAGTGTTGTCACGTTGCCTGGTTTAGAATTTCTAGGAAAGTCAACATTTAGAATCAAGCCCTAAATTAAACAACCCCTTAAAAAATAATGGATTAATGGGAAGAAATGGATTGATGGCTTGTTGCGTTGCCATGGTAGGAAATGGATTGATGCCTTGTTGCGTTAACATTGTAGGAAATGGATTGATAGCTTGTTGCGTTGCCATGGTAGCATATGGATTGATGGCTTGTTGCGTTGCTATGGTAGAAAATGGATTGATGGCTTGTTGCGTTGCCATGGTAGCAAATGGATTGATGGCGTGTTGCGTTGCAATGTTAGGAAATGGATTGATCGATTGTTACGTTGCCATGGAAAGAAATTTATTGATGGCTTGTTGCGTTGACATGGTAGGAAATTGATTGATGGCTTGTTGTGATGCTATGGTGGGAAATAGATTCATGGCTTGTTGCGTTGCCATGGTAGGAAATGGATTGATGGCTTGTTACTTTGCCATGGTAGAAAATGGATTGATGGCTGGTTGCGTTGCCATGGTAAGAAATTGCTTGATGGCTTGTTGCGTTGCCATGGTTGCAGATGGATTGATAGCTGGTTGCGTTGCCATGGTAGCATATGGATTGATGGCTTGTTGCGTTGACATGGTAGAAAATGGATTGATGGCTTGTTGCGATACTATGGTGGGAAATAGATTGATGGCTTGTTGCGTTGCCATGGTAGGAAATGGATTGATGGCTTGTTGCGTTGCCATGGTAGCAAATGGATTGATGGCGTGTTGCGTTGCAATGTTAGGAAATGGATTGATCGATTGTTACGTTGCCATGGAAAGAAATTTATTGATGGCTTGTTGCGTTGACATGGTAGGAAATTGATTGATGGCTTGTTGTGATGCTATGATGGGAAATAGATTGATGGCTTGTTGCGTTGCCATGGTAGGAAATGGATTGATGGCTTGTTACTTTGCCATGGTAGAAAATGGATTGATGGCTGGTTGCGTTGCCATGGTAAGAAATAGATTGATGGCTTGTTGCGTTGCCATGGTTGCAGATGGATTGATAGCTGGTTGCGTTGCCATGGTAGCATATGGATTGATGGCTTGTTGCGTTGACATGGTAGGAAATGGATTGATGGCTTGTTGCGATACTATGGTGGGAAATAGATTGATGGCTTGTTGCGTTGCCATGGTAGGAAATGGATTGATGGCTTGTTACGTTGCAATGGTAGAAAATGGATTGATGGCTGGTTGCGTTGCCATGGTAAGAAATGGATTGATGGCTTGTTGCGTTGCCATGGTTGGAAATGGATTGATGGCTTGTTGCGTTGCCATGGTAGGAAATGGATTGATGGCTTGTTGCGTTTCCATGGTAGGAAATGGATGATGGCTTGTTGCGTTGCCATGGTAGGAAATGGATTGATGGCTTGTTGCGTTGCCATGGTAAGAAATGGATTGATGTCTTGTTGCGTTGATATGGTAGGAAATTGATGATGACTTGTTACGTTGCCAGGGTAGAAAATGGATTGACGGCTTGTTGCGTTTACATGGTAAGAAATGGATTAATGTCTTGTTGCGTTATCATGGTAGGAAATGGATTGATGGCGTGTTGCGTTGATATGGTAGGGAATGGATGATGGCTTGTTGCGTTGCCATGGTGAGAAATTGCTTGATGGCTGATTGCGTTGCCATGGTAGGAAATGGATTGATGGCTTGTTGCGTTGACATGTTAGGAAATGGATGATGCCTTTTTGCTTTGCCATGGTAGGAAATGGATTGATGGCGTGTTACGTTGCCATGGTAGGAAATGGATTGATAGCTTGTTGCGTTGCCATGGTAGGAAATGGCTTGATGCCTTGTTGCGTTGACTTGGTAAGAAATGGATTGATGGCTTGTTGCGTTGACATGGTAGGAAATGGATTGATGGCTTGTTGTGTTGACATGGTAGATAATGGATTGATAGCTTTATGCGTTGACTTGGTAAGAAATAGATTGATGGCTTGTTGCGTTGACTTGGTAAGAAATGGCATGATGGCTTGTTGCGTTGACTTGGTAAGAAATGGATTGATGGCTTGTTGCGTTTACATGGTAAGAAATGGATTGATGGCTTGTTGCGTTGACATGGTAGGAAATGGATTGATGGCTTGTTGCGTTGACATGGTAGGAAATGGCTTGATGACTTGTTACGTTGCCAGGGTAAGAAATGGATTGATGGCTTTTTGCGTTGACTTGATAAGAAATTGATTCATGGCGTGTTACGTTGCCATGGTAGGAAATGGTTTGATGGCTTGTTGCGTTGCCATGGTAAGAAATGGCTTGATGGCTTGTTGCGTTGACTTGGTAAGAAATGGATTGATGGCTTGTTGCGTTGACATGGTAGGAAATGGATTGATGCCTTGTTGCGTTAACATTGTAGGAAATGGATTGATGGCTTGTTGCGTTGACTTGGTAAGAAATGGATTGATGGCTTGTTGCGTTGGTATGGTAGGAAATGGTTTGATAGCTTGTTGCGTTGCCATGGTTGGAAATGGATTGATCGCTATTTGCGTTGACATGGTAGGAAATGGATTGATGGCTTGTTGCGTTGATATGGTAGGAAATGGATGATGCCTTGTTGCTTTGCCATGGTAGGAAATGGATTGATCGATTGTTACGTTGCCATGGTAGGAAATGGATTGATGGCTTGTTGCGTTGCCATGGTAAGAAATGGATTGATGTCTTGTTGCGTTATTATGGTATGAAATGGAGTGATGGCTTGTTGCGTGGACATGTTAGGAAATGGAACGATGGCTTGTGGCGTTGTTGTTGCTGTTTTTAAAACCAAGAATTAATTTTATTGCGACAGTCTCATTATATTTTTAAAAAATCAAGCGTTTAGTGCGACAACAAACACAACTTTAACGTTTCTTAAATCAGAGTTGAGCTGCACTTTGCTTCCGCTTTAAAGGTTCGTCTTCTTTTTATGCCATTTAGTTTTTGTTGTGTTGGCTACTGTATGCATGACGTAATCGGGTTTTACATATCTAGGTTAATGACATTTGGAATTATCCAGCATTCAGTTCCATTGCACCTCCTTGATATGTTGAAAAAATACAGGTTCTTAAAATATTTGCTTAACGACCCTTCAGAGGTTTGAGCAAGATTTCTGAAGCGAAAGTTCTAATTATAAACATTCCGCTTTGAGATTTTTTTTAAACAAGATGCGCTTTCGAATTTAGAATAATTTTTTTTTAAACTCAGTGGCGTGGAAAATTTCCAGCGCAACAGAGTGAACGATCTAATGCCAAGTGGGACCCTCCTCTGAGCAATCCTGAATTACGTGTCCATGGGGAGAGTGAGGATACTCAGCCTTGTATTAATTCCAGACAAGTAGTAATTTTAAAATAAATTTCATGAAGCCCAGCTAGAGAGATGTTAAGTTAGCCCCCTTTGTCTTACAAATATCCATGCCAAGCAAGACATGTGTTAAGTTAGCAACCTTGGTGTTACAAATATCCATGCCAAGCAAGACATGTGTTAAGTTAGCAACCTTGGTCTTACAAATATCCATGCCAAGCAAGACATATGTTAAGTTAGCCACTTTGTCTTACAAATATCCATGCCAAGCAAGACATGTGTTAAGTTAGCAACCTTGGTCTTACAAATATCCATGCCAAGCAAGACATGTGTTAAGTTAGCCACCTTGGTCTTACAAATATCCATGCCAAGCAAGACATGTGTTAAGTTAGCCACCTTGGTCTTACAAATATCCATGCCAAGCGAGACATGTGTTAAGTTAGCAACCTTGGTCTTACAAATATCCATGCCAAGCAAGACATGTGTTAAGTTAGCCACCTTGGTCTTACAAATATCCATGCCAAGCAAGACATGTGTTAAGTTAGCCACCTTGGTCTTACAAATATCCATGCCAAGCAAGACATGTGTTAAGTTATCCCCATTAGTCTAAAAAATATTCTTGGCAAGTTATAGAGATGTTACGTTGGCCCACAAAGCATTAAAAATAACAATGGTAAAATATGATGCCGGAGAAATAAAAGAAACAATCTCTCTATTGGTAATTATTATTCTTTCGAAATTAACTGAAAACACAGATAATCTTTTAACTGTCTTTTTTTCAGGACTTTACTTTATTATTATTATTTTTTTTTTAAATATATCTTTATCCATTATTAATAACATTATGCTACTCAGTTAAAGACAATAATTGGAATGTGGAAAGACCCAAATATTTTCCTTATCATTAAATCTTTGGGCCCTTAAAAGTTAGAAGGAGAAGAATTAAGCACGCTGCAATGACTTCAAGCATGAAAAACATTGACGGCAAAGAAGAATGCCTCGTCTTTATCGGTGAGTTAGAGGAGTAAAACATACTATAGTTAAGTTAGAAGAGTAAAACATCATATAGTTGAGTTAGAGAAGTAAAAAAAAATTCCTATAGTTCAGTTAGAAGAGTGAACATCCTTTGTCAGATCACTGGAAACAGTGAACAAATGAGTAGCTAAAGCATTTTGGCACCAGGGTGGGGGCGGGCCCCTTACCAAAACAAACTCCCTCAAAAAACCTCAGAACTTAGGGGAAACATGAAACATAAGGACATAATCAGTGTTGGCGGGTGAGCGAACATCCCAACACCCCGGGTGAACCGCACACACCACGCCCCCCCCCCCACCTTTCTTCCTACACAAGTGGCTATGTGTGTTGTGGCTAGTTGTCCACTTCCTGCAAACAACCCCCTTGCACCTTGACAGGGGGACTCGACATTTAATTGGCCTACACCCAACTCATCATTGTAGCACTCTACAGGCTTCCAAGTAGTTTCTCGAACTCACACTGAAAGACTTCACTGATTAAAACGGAAGATTTCCTAATTAAATCAAACAACCCCTATAAACAAAGTTTTTTCGTACAATTTCTTCGTGCCATATAATTTAGGGCCATGGGGGTGGGGCTGACAATTTAACAAAACATGCACACAAGTAACGCACTTTATAAGAATCCCAGTTAGTGCTCCCCCCCCCCCCCCAACCCCCCAACTCCCATATTTTCAAGCTCGCAATCGCACATTTTGTTCACGTCCGCAAACTATATTAATATTATAATGACCCACCCACTTTTAGGCCGCAGATTTATTTCAGCAAATACTTCAGAAAAACAAAAGAAAATATCATGCGCCAAAGACACTTGCGATTTTTAAAAAAAAAAAGAATCTCATTTAGCTTAGTTATCAGGAAATTTATTTCATGAAATCAGAGGCATCATACTTCCTTCATCTTCCTTTGAAAAAAAAAAATTGATTTTTGTGGGGTTGGTTTTGGGGGATAATTTTTTTCCACGCACCAGAAAAAAAAATGCGCATTCCATGTCCCGTGTGACCTAATTCCTAACAGGTCCCGGGTCGGCCCATGTTTGGGTGACCACTGATATACGATAGCTAAATTAGAGTGTTTCAAACTAGGTGACGGACCCGATAATCACCACAGAGTGGGATGGCATTGAGAGCACGAGATGGAAGACGAGGTGTCATCAAGATTTCAAAGCCTTGTGTCATTAACCCTGCCACACTTTATATTCACTTGCAGGGCTGCCGCGATATTTTTTAAAATCTTCATTAAAAGGTAACGTCACGAATTTATTATTATATTTTAAAAAGATCTCACCTCGAATCACCCTCAATTACCTGAGAAATGTTTATAGTTCGTAGTATTACTGGCTTATATTTGACATGGGGCAGGCAGTCAAATGATTAAGGAGGAAAAAAACAGTCAAAGAAAATAAAAACACTCACAGGAAAAAAGTAAACGGAAAAAAGTTACAGAGAAACTTGTTAATTAAAGATTATTTCATTTGGAAATACAAATAAATGTCTTTTTTTTTATAAACTGAATATCGGTATTCGGAAGTCAACGATGGCTCATTAGGATCGTAGTTCGATTCTCGCTTTGGGTTTAAATGTACGTGTGTTATTTGCAGAGCAGGATTTACGTATAAGCTACACAAGCTACAGCTTAGAGCCCCTCCTAAAATAAAATTGTCCGAGTGAGGAATTGTAATGTGTACTAAAATATACTGGAGCATTATTTGTCCCAATGCCATACGTCCGGGACGTCTTATACTCTTCACCAATGTTCCCTTTTAGCTGCGCAGCCGCGCAGCTTTCCCACACACGCCGCGTAGAGGTTTTGAGTACCGCGCGGCAAATTTCCATGTAAGTGTGTGTTTGTGTTTGTGGGCTGTAAAGCATTGCACACAACTGTGTAATTTAGCACACGAACCAACAAACCTTAGAGGGAACATTGCTCTTAACCCAATTTTAGTTTAGTGATAACTTTATCCAGACTAACCCCGAATGCCCTCAATGTTGTCAGTGCGACGATGGGCCAAAAGATACCAAAATTCATTTGTTTAACAATCTTGTCACAATTTACCAGCATGCTGCTCCAACTGTTCTCATAAAAAGAATTTGATATTATTATTCATTTTACTATGTTTTACTTGCAGGCTTATCTATTCCTTTATTTATGTGATATTCATCAATCTTGATATAAGTAAATGCGTCTGATGTTCATATTTTCTTCCTATCAATTTTCTTCCGTTGACTTTCCTGTGACTCTCACCATTAAACTCCCATGTGGAACAGTCTGTGGATCACTGTTTAAGCCACACGTGACTTTGATTATTGACTCAGGTCAAAGTTCACTTCCACCGAAAGCCTCGAAATGGACTGATTGGTTCGCTGGCGGCATAAATTCCCAAGTACCATAAGAATAGTTATTGCCCAACTAATAATGTCCCCTTTAAGGATGCACTTTCACTAATTAAATTTTTAGCCTTGATAAAATTGTTTTTCAAACCATAGCTCCCTGGTGAACCAGTAAGACAACATACTTTTTTAAAACGAACTTTTTAAAATGAACTTTTTAAAATGAACTTTTTAAAATGGACTCTTTAAAATGGACTTTTTAAAATGGACTTTTTAAAATGGACTTTTTAAAATGAACTTTTTAAAATGGACTTTTTAAAATGGACTTTTTAAAATGAACTTTTTAAAATGGACTTTTTAAAATTGACTTTTTAAAATGAACTTTTTAAAATGGACTTTTTGAAATGGACTTTTTAAAATGGACTTTTTAAAATGAACTTTTTAAAATGGACTTTTTAAAATGGATTTTTTAAAATGAACTTTTTAAAATAACTTTTTAAAATTGACTTTTTAAAATGGACTTTTTAGAATGGACTTTTTAAAATGGACTTTTTAAAATGGACTTTTTTAAAATAACTTTTTAAAATGGACTTTTTAAAATAACTTTTTAAAATGGACTTTTTAAAATGGACTTTTTAGAATGGACTTTTTAAAATGGACTTTTTAAAATGGACTTTTTAAAATGGACTTTATAAAATGGACTTTTTAAAATGGACTTTTTAAAATGAACTTTTTAAATAATAAAACGAGATGGTAATTGTTTTTATCAAACAGCTGCACTGTTATTAAACGCATTCCATTTGAACGGAAGTTAGACCACATTAAAAATAAATAATTAAATTGCCACCGAATCAAAATTTCACTATTTACACTACGGGGTAAGATCACGAAACAAAAAAAATAATTATTTATCTTCGGAGAGAAATGGGTTGGTGCATATCATTTTCAGTCGCTCTCAGAAACCGAGAGAAATCTCTCAGAGATTTAAGAGAGAAAAAAATCGTGACTGCTATATATATGCGAAAATACATAGTTAGAAGATATATTTTACGAAAGCACTGTCTAAAAATTATGGTAACATTACTTAATGCGATGTGACGTTTTCCGGTCTCAGGAATGACAAAAGCGAGAATCCACATTTGATCCAGCTAAAGCCCTCTATAAATGAAGTTGTGAACAAATGTGTGTCTCTACAGCCCTTCACGGAGATATTAATACGCACCTGAAAGTAGTTCCCAGAGCAAATCATGTGATACGTATAAATAAATGCAAATAAAATGCCATATGAGCTTAATATGTTTGTAATAAATAAAGACTCATTTTGAAATATTATTGATCCATGCATTCAGCATATTAGATAAGCCCAGAGGATGTTAACATATTGCTTATTTGATCAAGTCAATTATCATGAAATGCCGCACACTTGCAAGGTATATATATATATACAGAATAAGGTGAGACAGAATATTATCATAAGGTCTTGTGTCTCGTGAGACAGAATGTTATCATAAGGTCGCATGTCTCGTGAGACAGCATATTATCATTATATAGTGGACATGATTTGGCTAAATGCTCAGGGGCATCATAAGGTTCAGAAAATCTCTGCATGTCTAAGTGGCTTTTTTTTTTATTTAAAGGGGTTTTGGGGGAAAGGGGGGGGGGGGGAATTGAACTATGTACTCTACCAGCACCCGAAGCCAAAAACAAATTAGATGCTGCGTTGAAATGCTGATTTGAAAAAAAAGTTTTACCACAGATGAGAAACATAGAAAATGTCTTGATCGGGAAGATGGTTTTATTTGATTCTTTTATGTTTTAATTTTAAATAAATCCACCACAATGGGTAAATCAAGGCCAGTTCTATAAAAAAAGCATGTTTTTAGATTGGTGTTTTAAGAATTAATAGTGTCTACCGTAATGGGTTTATCAAAGATTTGATTGGATTACTACAGTGCGTGAGCTATCAAATTGTAAATAAAAGCACAAAGGAGATAGACCTATTTGATCCACCTGTTAAGTGTCCATTAGCCACTACTTTATTTGACCCAATTGTTAAGTATCCATTAGCCACTACTTTATTTGACCCACCTGTTAAGTGTCCATTAGCCACTACTTTATTTGACCCACCTGTTAAATGTCCCTTAGCCACTACTTTATTTGACCCACCTGTTAAGTATCCATTAGCCACTACTTAATTTGACCCACCTGTCAAGTGTCCATTAGCCACTACTTTATTTGACCCACCTGTTAAGTGTCCATTAGCCACTACTTTATTTGACCCACCTGTTAAATGTCCCTTAGCCACTACTTTATTTGACCCACCTGTTAAGTATCCATTAGCCACTACTTAATTTGACCCACCTGTCAAGTGTCCATTAGCCACTACTTTATTTGACCCACTTGTTAAGTGTCCATTAGCCACTACTTTATTTGACCCACTTGTTAAATTTCCATTAGCCGCTATTTATTTGAACCACTGTTAAGTGTCCATTAACCACTACTTTATTTGACCCACCTATTACGTATCCATTAGCCGTTACTTTATTTGACCCACCTGTTAAGTGTCCTTTGGTCGCTACTTTATTTGACTCACCTGTTAAGTGTCCATTGGCCACTACTTTATTTAGCCCACCTGTTAAATGTCCATTAGCCACTACTTTATTTGACCAACCTGTTAAATGTCCATTAGCCGCTACTTTATTTGACCCACTTGTTAAATGTCCATTAGCCACTACTTTATTTGATCCTCCTGTAAAGTGTCCATTGGCCGCTACTTTATTTGATCCTCCTGTAAAGTGTCCATTAGCCACTACATTATTTGATCCTCCTGTAAAGTGTCCATTAGCCGCTACTTTATTTGACCCACTTGTTAAGTATCCATTAGCCACTACTTTATTTGACCCACTTGTTAAATGTCCATTAGCCACTACTTTATTTGACCCACCTGTAAAGTGTCCATTAGCCGCTACTTTATTTGATCCTCCTGTAAAGTGTCCATTGGCCGCTACTTTATTTGACCCACCTTTTAAGTGTCCATTATCCGCTAGTTAATTTGATCCACCTGTTAAATGTCCATTAGCTTCTACTTTATTTGACCCACCTGTAAAGTGTCCATTGGCCGCTACTTTATTTGACCCACCTGTTAAGTGTCCATTAGCCACTACTTTATTTGACCCACCTGTAAAGTGTCCATTAGCCGCTACTTTATTTGATCCTCCTGTAAAGTGTCCATTGGCCGCTACTTTATTTGACCCACCTTTTAAGTGTCCATTATCCGCTAGTTAATTTGATCCACCTGTTAAATGTCCATTAGCTTCTACTTTATTTGACCCACCTGTTAAGTGTCCATTGGCCGCTACTTTATTTGACCCACCTGTTAAGTGTCCATTATCCGCTAGTTAATTTAATCCACCTGTTAAATGTCCATTAGCTTCTACTTTATTTGACTCACCTGTTAAGTGTCCATTGGCCGCTACTTCATTTGACCCACCTGTTAAATGTCCATTAGCTTCTACTTTATTTGACCCACCTGTTAAGTGTCCATTAGCCACTACTTTATTTCTTCCTCCTGTAAAGTGTCCATTGGCCGCTACTTTATTTGACCCACCTGTTAAGTGTCCGTTATCCGCTAGTTAATTTGATCCACCTGTTAAATGTCCATTAGCCTCTACTTTAATTGACCCACTTGTTAAGTGTCCATTAGCCATTACTTTATTTGACCCACCTGTCAAGTGTCCATTAGCCACTACTTTATTGGACCCACTTGTTCAATGTAAATTAGCCACTACTTTATTTGACCCACCTGTTAAGTGTCCATTAGCCACTACTTTATTTGACCCACCTGTTAAATGTCCATTAGCCACTACTTTATTTAACCCACCTGTTAAATGTCCATTAGCCACTACTTTATTTGACCCACCTGTTAAGTGTCCATTAGCCACTACTTTATTTGACCCACCTGTTAAGTGTCCATTAGCCACTACTTTATTTGACCCACTTGTTAAATGTCCATTAGCCACTACTTTATTTGACCCACCTGTTAAGTGTCCATTAGCCACTACTTTATTGGACCCACTTGTTCAATGTAAATTAGCCACTACTTTATTTGACCCACCTGTTAAGTGTCCATTAGCCGCTACTTTATTTGACCCACTTGTTAAGTGTCCATTAGCCACTACTTTATTTAACCCACCTGTTAAGTGTCCATTAGCCACTACTTTATTTGACCCACCTGTTAAGTTTCCATTAGCCACGACTTTATTGAACCCACCTGTTAAGTGTCAATTAGCCGCTATTTTTTTGACCCACCTGTTAAGTGTCCATTAGCCGCTACTTGATTTGACCCACCTGTTAAGTGTCCATTAGCCACTACTTTATTTGACCCACTTGTTAAATATCCATTAGCCCCTTCTTTATTTGACCCACCTGTTAAGTGTCCATTAGCCACTACTTTATTTGACCCACCTGTTAAGTGTCCATTAGCCGCTACTTTATTTGACCCACCTGTTAAGTGTCCATTAGCCACTACTTTATTTGACCCATCTGGTAAGTGTCCATTAGCCGCTACTTTATTTGACCCACCTGTTAAGTGTCCATTAGCCGCTACTTTATTTGACCCACCTGTTAAGTGTCCATTAGCCACTACTTTATTTGACCCACCTGTTAAGTGTCCATTAGCCACTACTTTATTTGACCCACCTGTTAAGTGTCCATTAGCCACTACTTTATTTGACCCACCTGTTAAGTGTCCATTAGCCACTACTTTATTTGACCCACCTGTTAAGTGTCCATTAGCCACTACTTTATTTGACCCACCTGTTAAGTGTCCATTAGCCACTACTTTATTTGACCCACCTGTTAAGTGTTCATGAGCCACTACTTTATTTGACCCACCTGTTAAGTGTCCATTAGCCACTACTTTATTTGACCCACCTGTTAAGTGTCCATTAGCCACTACTTTATTTTTTTTTAAAGTTTAAAAATAATTTGGAAACATTAGCAACTTCTTTGTTTTATTTGGTCTATGTAAATATCAGTGGAGAATTGTGAATGTCATATCGAAGGTGTGCATGTACCTACAGGTTGTGCATTTTTCGTCTACACCAAAACTAAAATTATTGATCTTTATGAGATCTACTGCTGTTGAGGAACATATTAAGAGAAGAGAGAGAAAGAGAGAGACAGAGAGGGGAGAGGGGAGAGAGAAACAGGTAGCATGGCGAGGTTGTTGTCAAGAGAACAAGATCTATTCATTGAAAGATGTGCGAGGTTCGATGGATCCGGTCATCTTCAAGCCCATTTCGTAAAGTCGTTGGCGGAGATTGCGAGGAGCTAACAACCGCCACTTCTATGCAGCTACATTTCGTTTGTTTAAGCAAAACCCTAAAACGAAAATGTTGAACGAAATGGTAATTCAATACGATCGAAGGCATATGCAAATGAGGAGGAGAAAAATCTAAACATTTTATTTCTCAAGCAGCCCTCAGCTGCAGCGGTATCTACTGCATTCTCAGCGTGGTCGTAAATTTTGGTTTGCTTGTAGAAAATCAAACCATGCATCCAACCAAATTTGACATGGTCACTCCTCCTGACCTACAGATGGTTCCTGGAAAGCTTGGTCATAGTACCTTTATCCCAAAAGATACACTTTTTAAAAAATCCTAAATGTAGAGGGTAGAGTGTTTTTTTTTTCTTATTTATATTTTAATTTTAAATATCTCATTTTCATTTTGAATGTTTTCGAGGGACATTCAAATAAAGCTACTTTTGGTGCACGCATGTTTAAAAAGCCTTTTATTCAAGACGGTGCGCGTTCAAACATCTATTAAAAGAAGGTTTTCGGTGCGCTCTTGTTAGTTGCATGCATTTTAAATAAAGCTTCATGACATATGCCTTAAAAAAATATTACATTAGAATTATCACATAGTTTAGGGGCGTGCATTAACGGTGCTTTAGGGGTATCTAGGGGGTGTAGAGTCCCGGGTGGTGTTTCTTTCAGACGATTTACCCCCGGGGGGGGGGCACAAAAAATGTATTTCCCTTACAATGCTAGCATCTACATAAATTGTTGCATCCAGGTCAAGCTTGGCAAACGTACGGTTCATAATATCTTTGAAAAGATCGGTGGAATTTAAACTATCAATACTATTCAAATATATTTTAATTTTAATGGGAAAATTTTGAAACCACAGCTTGTTAATTATCCAACCTAAACAACTGACTGCTGTAAAATATTAAAGACTTGTAAAAGGCATGACCTTCGGTGGTATTTACTTTCAATTGATTTCATAGTAGTGTTTTAGGACTTATATGTGGAGTGGTAAATTTTACTTTTAATTCGCTACAACTATGGCTATTCTGGTGACAAAATCTTCTAAAGATGTTCATTTGTGTGTGCACCGAGAAAAACTTAAAGAAATCGTTCATGGCCGACTCAGGCGCAGCGCAAAATCATGAGGCAAGCTGCTGTCCAAACAACTACGTCCCACATTAGGAACAAGGAAATAAGACAAATGGGTTGGTGCCATCCCAGTTATCCAGAGTAGGGGTCAATAACAAATTAATTGATTTGAACACCTGGTCAGAATGCCTGTCAACAAACCTTAATTTGCAAGCGTACAATGTCAGGCACCCCGGTTTCAAGACTATTCAATCAATGTCTACAAGTGCCGATATACATCTCCCCTTTTAGTTTGATAGGAGAAACTTGAAATTTTATTAGTAACTATAACAAAATGTTTTTGACTGTGTGATCGGATACGTGGTATTTGGTTGAATTCGTCCCTTGGACTTAGACTTAAACAGAAATCTAATTTGCTCCTTGCATTCTCACTAATTCCTTCCTTTGAAGATCGATAAGGCGCCAGAGGAAGGCACGACCTCAGACCAATATCCGGTATTAACAATGGAAAGGTAACTCGGTGATGTCAAAATAATACAAACGGACGTCTCATATTGACAAGAGCGTCTACTCTCTCTCTCTCTCTCTCTCTCTCTCTCTCTCTCTCTCTCTCTCTCTCTCTCTCTCTCTCTCTCTCTCTTTTAAATATATTTTTT
>CAXITT010000212.1:310691-322335 GCA_964033795.1 Lymnaea stagnalis | reverse complement strand
ATCACTTTAGTCAGTCACTTTATACGAGGCTAGTAGGCATCCCTTTGGCCAGTCACTCTATACGAGGCTAGTAGGCATCACTTTATACGATGTAGGTAGGCATCATTTTTTTTCCGGCAACGTTTTACGAGGAAAATAGGCAGCAATTTAGTCAGTCACTTTATACGAGGCAAGTAGGCATCCCTTTAGCCAGTCACTTTATACGAGGCAAGTAGGCATCCCTTTAGCCAGTCACTTTATACGAGGCAACTAGGCATCCCTTTAGCCAGTCACTTTATACGAGGCAACTAGGCATCCCTTTAGCCAGTCACTTTATACGAGGCAAGTAGGCATCCCTTTAGCCAGTCACTTTATACGAGGCTAGTAGGCATCACTTTATACGAGACAAGTAGGCATCACTTTAGTCAGTCACTTTATACGAGGCTAGTAGGCATCCCTTTGGCCAGTCACTCTATACGAGGCTAGTAGGCATCACTTTATACGATGTAGGTAGGCATCATTTTTTTTCCGGCAACGTTTTACGAGGAAAATAGGCAGCAATTTAGTCAGTCACTTTATACGAGGCAAGTAGGCATCCCTTTAGCCAGTCACTTTATACGAGGCAAGTAGGCATCCCTTTAGCCATTCACTTTATACGAGGCTAGTAGGCATCACTTTATACGAGGCAAGTAGGCATCACTTTAGTCAGTCACTTTATACGAGGCTAGTAGGCATCCCTTTGGCCAGTCACTCTATACGAGGCTAGTAGGCATCACTTTATACGAGGAAAGTAGGCATCACTTAATTCAGTCACTTTATACGAGGCAAGTAGGCATCCCTTTAGCCAGTCACTTTATACGAGGCAAGTAGGCATCCCTTTGGCCATTCACTTTATACGAGGCTAGTAGGCATCACTTTAGCCAGTCACTTTATACGAGGCTAGTAGGCATCCCTTTGGGCAGTCACTTTATACGAGGCAAGTAGACATCCCTTTACCCATTCACTTTATACGAGGCAAGTAGGCATCACTTTAGTCAGTCACTTTACACGAAGCAAGTAGGCATCCCTTTAGCCAGTCACTTTATACGAGGAAAGTAGGCATCACTGTAGTCAGTCACGCAAACCAGAGACGTAGCGAAGGGGTGGGGGGAAGGGGAGGGACTGGCGCCAGCTAGTTAGGGGCGCCAAAATGTGCTTTGATATTATTTTATTGATGAAAATAATGGGCTTGAGAGTTGAAAAAAAAGAAACAGGGGCGCTTTAAAATGGATCTTGTCCCCGGGCGCGAATCATGTCCCCGGGCGCCAAACACCCTCGCTACGCCTGTGACGCAAAAAAACAAGAGAGTTTACATTTTCTGGAAGCAAAAACATGATCACTTTTTTTAACGAAATAGCCTGAAGAACTGAATAGTGTTTCAAACGGAACATATCTTGCCGTAACACAATGAACTGTCTTACCGAACAAAACTGCTTAGGACAGGAAAGCGATGGTTCTTCAGTTTCCACCATGTGGGATGATACCCAGTTTCCTTAATTGGAGCTTCTCCCTGATGCAGCATCAGCTCGGCCTGTGCACCGTGCACTGCACACGATTCGTCATCTGAGGACTGCGACAGTCGCTAAGCAGCACAATCAGCTGTTGTCTCATCAGCAAATGTTTCTTCTAGGCCTGTTGAGCGTCCCGCTTGCTGTCTTCTGTTGTACAAAGCACTGAATGCATGCGAAGAATCTGTCCAAAGTGCTTCGCGTTTTTCTTTTCTTAGGCCAATTTCTATTTAAGTGGATCTAAGATTTCAGACATTTGCAACGTTGTCAGGGCGTCGATGCCTTCAATTCCCTTTGTGAAGTCGTTAAATGTTGCAATTTTGAATTGTGCAATGAAAACTGGATCGTCATCCTTACCCCTTTACAGTCTGAGCGAAAATGTTTCTAACGGAAGAACAGCAGAACATGTCACATATTGCTCACTGCCAATATATTTCGTAGCATCTGCGAGTGAACCTAACACTGCCCCCCCCCCCCAATATGACCATTTTGTCCCAGTCTGCTCTGTCCGTTTAGGTCCAATGATGGATCGTCATCCTTACCCCTTTACAGTCTGAGCGAAAATGTTTCTAACGGAAGAACAGCAGAACATGTCACATATTGCTCACTGCCAATATATTTCGTAGCATCTGCGAGTGAACCTAACCCTGCCCCCCCCCCCCAATATGACCATTTTGTCCCAGTCTGCTCTGTCCGTTTAGGTCCAATGAAGCTTTTTATCTGGGATCGATGTTTATGTTATCTTTGACTTCCTAAAAAATGATGAACATCTTGTACGTACTGTCCCAACGAGTGGCCACATCCTGATGCAGTTTATGGAACATCCTGCTGCAGTTTATGGAACATCCTGCTGCAGTTTATGGAACATCCTGCTGCAGTTTATGGAACATCCTGCTGCAGTTTATGGAGCAAACTGCTTATTGCAGTGAACGCAGTAAACATTGTCGCCATCGTATAATTTGCTGTCAGCAATTAGCTTTAAAACAAAGTGCTTGCTCAAATGCCTAACGGCAACATTGCTTTTATCATTTGCCATTGTTGTTTCTTTACTGTCTATGCGGAAATAGCTACTAAAAATAGAACTAAGCATAAAGTAACTAACCTTTTTTTGTTCCGAAAACTAAAAAAGAATCGAATAATTACTGATTAAAGATAATTTAATCGATTACAAATTTTAACGATTCATCGATTAATTAACCGTTAATTTTCGCAGCCCATATCTTGACTATATATAATAGCTTAAGTATCTATTCTTAGCCCGGGTGGCGAACAGTTTTATTGGCAGAAATTGATAAATCACGGCTGGCCATGAAGTTTAATTATCGGGCGAAAACTTCTTTGTGCAAAACTCTGAGGTCTTTAAGTTGCCTTGTTTGTGTAAACTCTGAGGCCTTTAAGTTGCCTTGTTTGTGTAAACTCTGAGGTCTTTAAATTGTCTTGTTTGTGTAAACTCTGAGGTCTTTAAGTTGCCTTGTTTGTGTAAACTCTGTTTAAGAGATTTTTTGTGTGTGTCATCTGCATTTACTCGATGTTCTGGGGGCCATTGAAGCGTCATCCCATATTATCACTTTGACCTTTTTCCCTTCATTTGCCATATTCGTCCCATGTCAAATATTTAAGTTTAATTATTCATTTATTGGAATAGATAGCTTGAAACAAATATGGCAAATTTGCTTTTATTTCTGTAAATGCGCATAGTGCATGATTGTGTTGTTTAGGAGAAATTAACTTTTCCGCCAGGTCCATCTATAAGGAACAGACGTTTGGGTAAGTTTGCAATAAAACCTGTCACAGTGACAACTGTCCACCCCACCACTTAGACACGGGTAAACAATGAAATCTGTAACAGTGACAACTGTCAACCCCCACCACTTAGACACGGGTGAACAAGAAAACCTGTCACAATGACAGCTGTTCAACACCACCACTTAGACACTGTTAGCTGAGTGGGAGATGAGCTGGGACATGGAATTTCATCCTGCCAAGTGCCAGACACTATCAATCTCTAGAAGTTGTACTCCTCTACAATACCAACACAAACTGCACGGCCATATTCTTGAGCAAGTTTCCTCCGTAAAGTACCTGGGTGTTACCATTCAAAGAGAGGTCCGCTGGGACGAGCATATTAACAATGTATATAACCAAGCAAACCAAGCCTTGGGGTTCTTAAGGCGAAATCTAAAGATTGGCAACTCCTGTGTGAAAGAAAGAGCATATAAAGCCTTTATCCGTCCGATTTTAGATTATGCATCTTCAGTCTGGGACCCATTTACCCAGAAGAGCATTGACAGGTTGGAGGCGGTCCAGCGACGAGCAGCACGCTTTGTCCTAAACCGCTACAGGAATACCTCAAGTGTTGGCAGCATGCTAGAAACACTAGGCTGGTCACCATTGGAGAAACGACGACGACAATCCAGGCTCTCCATGATGTACAAGATAAATAATGGGCTGGTCCACTGTTCCAGTATTAAACAGAAACTCGTACCTCTCCCCCATAGACAGCGACGAGGCCATGACAGGCAATTCAGGCTCATACCAGCAAGAAGCCAGTATAGGAGCTGCTCATTCCTGCCCAAGACAATCAGGGACTGGAACCATCTTTCAAAAGGAACAGTTGAGGCGACAACACTAGACACATTTGTGTCTATTGCCTCAAGCCTTCAAACCCCTAGTGCATAATTTCCTCATCACCACCAGTAACAGAAACATTGCAAATCCCATCTACATGCATAGGAGCCAAAATGATCAATAAATTGATCGTGGGCCCTTAAGATATAGAAGAAGAAGAGACACGGGTAAACAATAAAACATGTCACAATGACAACCGTCCACCCCCACCACTTAGACACGGGTAAACAATAAAACATGTCACAATGACAACCGTCCACCCCCACCACTTAGACACGGGTAAACAATAAAACCTGTCACAATGACAACTGTCCACCCCCATCACTTAGACACGGGTAAACAAGAAAGACTGTCACAATGACAACTGTCCACCCCCACCACTTAGACACGGGTAAACAAGAAAACCTGTCACAATGACAACTGTCCACCCCACCACTTAGACACGGGTAAACAATAAAACCTGTCACAATGACAACTGTCCACCCCCACAACTTAGACACGGGTAAACAAGAAAGCCTATCACAATGACAACTGTCCAACCCCACCACTTAGACACGGGTAAACAATAAAACCTGTCACAATGACAACTGTCCACCCCCACCACTTAGACACGGGTAAACAATAAAACCTGTCACAATGACAACTGTCCAACCCCACCACTTAGACACGGGTAAACAATAAAACCTGTCACAATGACAACCGTCCACCGCCACCACTTAGACACGGGTAAACAATAAAACATGTCACAGTGACAACTGTCCACTAATCCAAGTTGCCACTTACCAGACACGGGAGACAACAACAAATGTTGACGATGACGACCGGTAAAATTCCAGAGACCTGATCGTGTCACGCGACGATGGTGGTGACCTTGACACCGGCCGACGGCGACGGGGTTAATCACCCATTAGACCGGTCTGGGAGGTGGGGAGTTGTTATAAAAAAGGATCTCAAATTTTGTTTGTGCTTCAATTTCGTGTTCATTTACACGCGGCCTTGGAAAGATGACACTGTACCTGATGTTGAGATTGACGTCTCCGCGTGATGTTGAGAAGATCACGTGTCGTAATGTTTACCGCTTGTACAATTGTTTGGGAACTGAATCCGCTCAGATTAAACACACTTTTTATTGTTGACAACCCCAAGAAGGGATGTGTTATGAAGGAATCCATTTCGATGGGTTATGATGGGGTCCATTTCAATGTGTTATGACGAGGTCCATTTCAATGAGTTATGACGGGGGTCTATTTCAATGTGTTATGACTGGATCCATTTCAATGTGTTATGACGGGGTCCATTTCAATGTGTTATGACGAGGTCCATTTCAATGTGTTATGACGGGATCCATTTCAATGTGTTATGACGGGGTCCATTTCAATGTGTTATGACGAGGTCCATTTCAATGTGTTATGACGGGGTCCATTTCAATGTGTTATGACTGGATCCATTTCAATGTGTTATGACGGGGTCCATTTCAATGTGTTATGACGAGGTCCATTTCAATGTGTTATGACGGGGTCCATTTCAATGTTTCATAGAGGGGTCCTATCAAATCAAATGTCAATGTATACAGTGGTTAATGACCATTACTCAGTAATATAACGCCAGTTGCACAAATCTCTTATATATATATATATTACGATTCTGGTATGACTCGTGGACTGCGTCCTAATTTACTGCTTCCATTTCCGGCTCCTTCCTAATCAGCGAATTTGGGATTGAGAGTATATTATAAATAATTGTATATGTTTGAAAGAAAGTGAGGTTCAATAATGAGTTCCATAGCGTGCAAAATATAATTCCCGATAACTATGCTAAATAATATTTTTTTATATGACGCAACTACGTTTGGCGCGTAATATTTTCGGAAAATTGAATTGTCTCAAATTAAGTAGGTATAAAAAAATATTCGGTTTAAAAATGGTTGGGACATCAGGATATTTATTAGACATTGGGGTATCTATATATATATATATAATTCGCCAGCGAAACTAGGGCAAGAAACAAGAAGACGACGACGCAGGCTATATATAGATACGCCAGAGCAAGTCGCAGGTGAACCCTCCCCTCCCTTCCCTTGCCTGCCCATCGTTGGTCTCGAGGCATGTGCACTGCGGTGGAGCTACCGCCCCCCTCCTGCACCATCCACGCTTGCCAGCCATGCACACACCCCAACAAGCTCTGAACCAGCGAGGAACTCTGCGACGTATGCTACGACGCGGGTCGGCTATATTTATATAGTTCATGGGCTTGAAATAAAAAGTTTGCAGTGACGTAGCATGAAAAGGGGGAGGGGGGAGGGATGTAGCAAAATTGGGATTCTTAAATGTGCGTTACTTGAGTTCATGTTTTTGTCACGTAACTTTAATAGATGGGAAGTTCACGCATTGCTGTCGCCAGAGTTTAGCGGGCTGTAACTAAAAATTGTGTCTGCTTCCTAATGAGCGGATTTGGCGCTGATATTATTTTCTTAGCATTTGCTCTATGCTGTGTATTTTGTGACGTATATTTGTGTATAGAAAATGGCCGAACTTAATGTGGGTTAGTAATGTAGTTATTTATTAATAAAGAGACGTTTGCTACAAGAATCATTGGTTTGAAAAATAATTAATAAAATGAATTATGAAATGAACGATAGACTTTCTCTGCCTGTTCCTATCAATGGGTTATTTCTTGACAAAAAACGGTTGATGAAGGCAGGGCACTCTCACTACGACATAGGACAGTAGATTTCGTTGCATCACATTGGGACAGATTTGGAGGCGCTCTTCCTGGACGTGTTTGCACCGCAACTCAAGTTTTCACAACAAATCGGGAGTACTATCAATACATGTCAACATCTGGAGTTTTTGGTGGTGAGGATGAAAGTCAAGCTCTATCCGAGACTCTAAAAGCTACCGTTTTCATTTACTTCAAAAATGACCCCCCCCCCCCCACATCTCGCCTTTCATACAAAAATGCTGGAAATACTCTCTTCATTTACCTTCTGCACTCAGGACAATTGGACAAAGATCCCTATGAAGCCATCCTATCGATTCCGATCATGTCTCCACAGAAGCATATACTGTCTGATGATAAAACCAACACATCCGTCCTCAGTCATTTTTCTCTTCCATGCAAAACGACAGCGTCGTCTCCAATTGCAACATTCCTCTGCGACATTTGTAGTGAACCTTTTAAAACAAAATCCACACCAGCCAAACACAAGAAAATTCACTGCCACGACAAATTGTTTCGGTTTGACGCTTGCACTAAACGTTTCACAGCGCAAAAAACATACACAACTTCACCCCACTGACATATTGCCTGCCTCCAACTCCATTAACGTCTGCTTCCAGTTCGGTTCCTGCAACAAAACTTTTCAAACGCGAACCTCTCTTGCCAAACACAAATTAAATTCACTGCCACGACAAATTGTTCCAGTTTAACACTTGCACTAAACGTTTCACAGTGCAGAACTCTCTTCAAAACCACACAAAACTTTCAAGCCGCTGACATATTACCTGACTCCTACTCCCGTAGCACCTTCTTCCAGTACGATTCCTGCAACACAACTTTTCAAACGCGAACCTCTCTTGCTAAACACAAGAAAAACAAGACAAGAAACATAATTGTTCCCTAAAACTATATCGGTGTAAAAAAGGCAAAAAGAAGGTCACTACACGGGATTGTTTACTATGCACAGCTAAATTCGTTCACAACTCTTGCCGTGCAACATCTGCAAAGCAACGTTTACAAACCAACGCAGTCTTATCAGACATACACACAATCCTCATCCCGTTACCACAGGTACTTCTTCAACTAATGTCGGTCTTCCCGTTCAAGAGTACAGCATCGGGAGTCCAGACAGGCAGTGCAAACACTGCCATGCGCTATACTGGCCTGCTGAACATAATACATCCAGCAAGTACTCAAAATGCTGCCACGACGTGAGAGTGGCTTTACCACCTTTTCGGGAGCCACCTGTGTCTTTACAACGAATTCTTACGCAGCAAGCGTCAGGAACTAAAAATTTTGGTGCGCACACTCGAGAATACAATTCTTCTCTAGCATTTTTTCCATGCGTGCACAAATAACTCAAACTCCTGGCCACGGACCATACTGTTTTAAAATACAGGGGGAAATGTATCACAAAATCTCTCCACTATACACCAACACTTCAACCTCTCCAGGATATAGACAGTTGTACGTTTTGAACACAGTGCAAGAAACTGAAGTACGCTTACAAAAAAAAAAAAGAAAACTCTATATGCAAAGAAAATGTACTTTTCCAGCTAGATTCCCTGCTCAGAATAATAACAACCCCTTCGCTAAAGCATATAAACACATGCATGAAATCGCACACGCCAATCCAACAGCATCTATATAAGAATGAGCTTTAGTGACATAACGCCAAAGAACCGATACGATTTAAGTACGTTCGGATTCTTAAAAACAATAATAGTTATTTTCTATTATTTTACGGAAATCGAATAAAGTTAAATGCGCAAAAAATATTTTAAATCCGCTTTTATTGTAGTAAAAGTTTAAGTATTATTATTATAAATTACAAATACATTTAAAGTATCAACTAAGGAACTCTTTTAAGTATTTTAGATGTGTTTGGAAGTTATGAAAAAAAAAAATTTAAAAAAAAAATAATGATCAAAGAATTACACTGCAATCACATTTATCGGGAAAAAACAAATATCAGTCGTTTTTAGTACGTCTTTTAGTGCGTTGTTAATATTACGAAATTACATTAAAATTAATTTGGTCTAAATAATCATGTAAATGACGTCATAGCACGAATAGGTTATTTCGCCAAAACTCGTATGTTTCTTTAAATTTAATAGCCGTGCTTGAAAAAACTGATAATGTATTTTCTCTTCTTAAAAGTAAAATTAATAAATACAATTAATTGCTTTTTTTAAGTGTTAATAAAAGACACACATTTTAGCATTGTATATTTTAAATTTTAAAAAGTTTTGCCTTTTTTAAATAAAAAAAAATACTTTTATTAAATTTATAAAGTCATAAAAACTAACCTGAAATGTAGTTATAATAAGAAAATCCCGTTTAGGTCAATAGCATTCACTAATCCACTTATAATTCATCCAAATAAGAACAACCATATGAAGAGCAAAATATATTAGTTTGTATATGGAAGGGATTACAAACTGGTGGAATATTGTATTAATTTTAATTAAAAAATCATAAGGGGGTCTGGTTATTTTGCCCAGACAGCAAAATATAAGTCTCAAAATAAATGAATGAATTTGATAAATAATTAACCTGCTTGGGTACACACACATCGGAGGTAGTAAATATGATGTGTACATTTTACGTGGAGGACAATAAATTTAAATCCTATTGTATTATCTTTGTGATAAAAGAGATGTATTCTCTTTTTAAAAATAAACATATGCTTAACAGTTAAGAAAATCAATGGCGTTAACAGAGAGTGGGTAAATGTATACAAATATACCCATAAATATAAAAACCCATTCATTTTACACACTTGAAAATTTCATTTTGACAAATTGAGATGGGTTAATATTTTCTTTAAAAAAAATGAAAACATATTTTTGTTTTTACTTTGCGAAGATTAAAGTGGGTGTATATTTTTATGAGATTAACATTTTTTTTTTAAAAAGACACACATGTCTGTTATAGACGTGAAAAACTTTTACGAGATTCTTCTTTAGATAAAATAATTCTCTGTTTTACCATTTTTTGAAAATGTATACTTTTTTTTTAAAAGGCAAAATTGATTTCAAATTTTTTATGAAGATATCAATATATATCGAATTCCTGTCATATAAAATATATTTATATCATATATAGAGGTTTTTGTTTTGTAATTTAAGATTAGGTTTTTGTAACAATTTTTAGAGATAAAAAGTTGTAATTCAAGGGCATGAAAATGGGTAATTCTAAAGTATTTCTCTAGCGTAGTAAATGGCTCGCAATTACCATATTTAGTGACAAAAGGGATATAATTAGTGATATTTAGATTGGATAATTTAAGGTCATGTTTAGAGGGGGGAAAGTAGTTTAGGAGCGTGAAAAGGAGTAGGATAGGCATATAATATATATAGCAGATAAATTCTTCTCAAAACTTAATGATGTTAGAAACGTAAATATCAATACATTTTTAAAGTTAGGAATTGTGATGAGTTTTTGCAATAGCAGTTAGAAATTATCCTAAAGGACCTACCATTATTATCCCGATAACATCGGGTCATTTATTCTAGTGTGTAAGAATGGTTTTCAAGGAAGACCCTGGGCTTGTTTCACGACCGATACAATGACCCGACATGTCAACCCGACGTTGCGGTGATTTCCGACGGAGAAGATGGTGAACCCCCCCCCCCCTCCCGGCCGAAAGGGACATTTGCATCCATCCCAGAGGCAACTCCTGTAATCGTATTTCCACGCTCAATTTGAATACCGATCCTATGGTNTTCCCCGCTTTTATTTCCTTTAGGGGGGGGGGGGGGTGTTGGCTGGCACAAAGATTTACAACATATACTCCTGGTAAAAGAACCACCAAGCGAATCAGGCTTGCTCAATGACAATTCTACGCGTACAGATTAGCCATGAGGAATACATTTCATATTTTGCATTCCGGCGGCAAACTATTCCAACAGTACATCGTAGATTTATCACTTTCACATGTGATACTCAACATGTTTTATATCAATAGTGCTATGTAAAAAAAACAAAAAAGAATAAAAGCTGTCAAGCAGTTAGCGTCATGCTTGACGGTTGAACCAAGGTTAAGAAGGTTTTATAAGCACGTGACTATTATGTTAATCAATAAAGAGCCACGGTTATGGTGTAAGACTGTCTTTAGGACCTGTCTGTGGGACTTATGTAGGAATGTTGTGGGACTATCTGTAGACATCTATGTAGATCTGTCTGTAGGACTGTTGTTTAAAGGTCAGCAGGAAGGCTGTAAGACTTCTTTATGCGTAAAATGTAAAGGCCGGCGTATATTATACATAATTAGAACTTGATTTTTTTGTAACACTTGAACACACCGGGTATTTCTCTAAATCACCGGGTCGGAGTAAAACAACTGCAGTTCTATTCTTACACTGTCGTAAGCTTTGGCGGGCATAAACTAGTGTACACTCTCAATAATGAGGAACTGTAATAACTGTGGCATTAGGAAGGTTGAGAACCACTGTACTGTTATAGTGTTTGCGCTTATGGCCAGGTTTTTTAGGTTAATTAGCTTCAAGGCCACAAACAGGTTTTAATATCGACAGGATGTTGGCAGACTTTCCTGAAGCTTAATATCTACTTTGTTAATCTCTCTATCTCTCTCTCTTTCTCTGTCTCTCTCTCTCTCTCTCTCTCTCTCTCTCTCTCTCTCTCTCTCTGTCTCTCTCTCTGTTTGTCTGTGTGTCTCTCTCTCTCTCTCTCTCTCTCTTTCTCTGTCTCTCTCTCTTTCTCTCTATGTAAATCTCTCTCTCTCTCTCTGTCTGTCTCTCTCTCTCTCT
>CAXITT010000212.1:276437-310153 GCA_964033795.1 Lymnaea stagnalis | reverse complement strand
TCTATCTATCTATCTATCTATCTATCTATCTATCTATCTATCTATCTATCTATCTATCTATCTATCTATCTATCTATCTATCTATCTATCTATCTATCTGTCTATCTATCTATCTATCTATCTATCTATCTATCTATCTATCTATCTATCTATCTATCTATCGATCTATAACTCTATCTATCTATCTATCTATCTATCTATATATCTATCTATCTATCTATCTATCTATCTATCTATCTATCTATCTATCTATCTATCTATTTATCTATCTATTTTTCTCTCTCCCTCTCTATCTCTCACTCACTCACACACAAACAACACACAGACAAACTTATCCGATTTTGCTAATTGTTCTATTTTGATCATGAATTGGAATATATTCCGAATATCCTCAAAAACAACACTGTCCAGGGGCCTTAAATTATATTACGGTATTTTTACTTTGAACTATCATTCAACTTCACCATGTTACATTAGAGTATTGCTAAATTTATAAGCCTTAACAACCCATAGGTCAATTCTAAACCATGTTGCAATCATCGCTGGAGACCATAGCTCAGAAACTTGAAGATTCAACGGTTATAGAAATGCAAAGTAAGCACGCACGGCATACGAGTTTAATGTCCAATCAGAATATTTAAGAACCTATTTTTAGTATGGAACTTTAAATGCTCTCTCTCTCTCTCTCTCTCTCTCTTCACCCCACCCCCACCCCCCGCCCAATGCAAGTGTCTGGTATTCGACATGAAGAGTTGAGTATCTACCCATTTTAGTGAGATTCATGTATATTAGGGACTGTAAGGTCATATTGCCGGCATAAAATATAACCTATGCATTCTTAACATAAACTTAACGCTCTTTAGTGGACTTGCACATCTTACAATGTCACAGTTGACTATAGAATTAGGCTGCGGCTATTCGGACCCGGGTCCGAGAAGTGAGAGATTGGGTTTATTAAAAAATATTTAAACATTATTGTAGGGTTTGTAAGACAAATTTGGTATCAAATGAAAGAAAATTTAATGGAACCGGACACGTATCGCCGCTATTCCGACCCTGGTCCCATAAGACTAAATGCTATTCGGATGTCATTTGTGGTAGTTTATTTTAGTTAAACTGAAGAAGTAAGTCTACAAACATGTCGCCCATTCAATTATCTCTCATTTGATACCTAATGTTGTCTTACAAACCCTACAAAAAATTTTTTTTTTTTTAATTTCAATCCCAACCTCTCGCTTCTCGGACCCGGGTCCGAATAGCCACTTCGAATAGAATTACAACAGTTCTCAAGTTCCCAAAATAAACAGAAAACAAATGATTAAATTTGCGCTCTCGTTGCTCCTCCCGTGGTGCACATTTCACGACCGAAACTTTTCATCCTCTATCCCAATCCCCATTTCCAAATGACACTTAATCCACATTCTTTCATCAAAGTTCCTTCTTCAATCAGACGACGAAGCATAACCCAAAAAGGGATCCCTTCGGAGACTTTGTGATAAAAAAAAAAACTTCTAGCTGGTCGCCGGTACCGTGAGGCTATTCGTGTGAGTGTGGAAATGAATTTTGTATATATATATATATTGGTAACATTAAGTACTGAAAGTTTTATGTCCAAACCATGGTATGCTTTATAACGTATGATAGGAAACTTGGCCTTAAATAATTACCTTCAAAATGCTCATTGCCGGTGAATGAAATGGACGAGAAAACATGCGTAGTTTTATCTCTCCTGAGCGGCTCTGATTTGTTTAAACATGTTGATATCTGACACGCAACGCTGAGATTCTCCCACAGCTCGAGCCTCTCGCCTTAGCAGCGTCCTCAAGGCCACTGAGAGAGGCAAGCATATTCATCAAACGTTTTGAGTCCGGAAAACGAATCTCAGTAATGATATTAAGCTCATCTTCAAATCTATTTTTTTATATATAAACATCGCTTGCACGGGAAGTTCTTTTCAATCTTGCTAAACTAAATTAAAAAGCAGAAAATGTGCCAAGATTAAATTAAGTCTAATCACGATTAATCCCCAAATTTTAGGGAATCAGCATTTTCCAAGATGAGCGACATTCTCATCAATACGAGCATAACGAATGCCTTAATTTTGCGCATGTTAATTAGAAGGGAAAGGATGGAAGGCGCTTTGACATTAAATATCTTGTTGAAATACAGCTCGCGACTAAGTGGTTAGACTTTTTTACTTTCATCATAGCACTTATCAATTCGTTTCAACCTTAGGCGGCTCGATGGCGGCCCTTCTCTTCCTTTTAAATTTCATCTATTTTGAAAAGCATTGCATTTTTTTTTAACCTTTTGAAAATTCATTTCAGTTTCATTTTTTTTTTATTGATGCCGCTAAACAATCAACATTTTATGCATGTAGAGATGGGGAGGTCAGAAGCACTCAGGAGTCGCCACGACAACAGCCGATCAGGATAACCAAGCGAGTCGCAGCGTGGTTTCCGAGCTGGTCGTAAACAACGGACTTGATTGCAGCTACGCCGATTGCAGGAGAAGTGCCGGGAAAAACACATACCTATCTACAGTGCTTGAAATGACCTGAACTGGGGAATTCCGCTCGATGTTCGCAGTCCTCATGTGGTTCCATGTTACCATGAACAATGCTGTTCTTCAGCGACGATACCTTTGAGATCTCGGTAAGGCGTAGCATCCTCCGTGCTGAGATTAACTTTGCAAAGATTCTCATTCAAGTACTGCCCACTAGCATCAAATGGAAGACTTAGAGGTTGGAAAGCATTACATACTGAAATTCAATGAGCGGTGCTCTTAACGTTTTTGCGTTTGAAGAGAATGGCCACAGGTCGCACTCCAAAGGACCAGCTGTGCAGGGCACTGACAAGGTGTACTAAACCAGCGTAGAGGCAAGATCTCCTTCACAAGAGGGTGTGCACAAGAAACATTTGAAATTCATTAGCATCAACACATGCGAATGGTAGGCTTTTGTCAAATGGTGGGCTTTTTTCAAGTGGTGGGTTGTTGTCAAATGGTGGGCTTTTGTCAAATGGTGTGCTTTTTCGGATGGTGGGGTTTTGTTGAATGGTAGGGCTTTGTTGAATGGTGGGGTTTTGTTGAATGGTGGGGTTTTGTTGAATGGTGGGGTTTTGTTGAATGGTGGGGTGTTGTTGAATGGTGGGGTTTTGTTGAATGGTGGGGTTTTGTTGAATGGTGGGGTTTTGTTGAATGGTGGGGTTTTGTTGAATGGTGGGGTTTTGTTGAATGGTGGGGTTTTGTTGAATGGTGGGCTTTTGTCAAATGGTGTGCTTTTTCGGATGGTGGGGTTTTGTTGAATGGTGGGCTTTTGTCAAATGGTGTGCTTTTTCGGATGGTGGGGTTTTGTTGAATGGTGGGGGTTTGTTGAATGGTGGGGGTTTGTTGAATGGTGGGGGTTTGTTGAATGGAGGGGGTTTTGGTGAATGGTGTTCTAGGTCTAGGGTGAAGGTGTGTCCGGATTTTGTCAAATGGTGTGCTTTTTCGGATGGTGGGGTTTTGTTGAATGGTGGGCTTTTGTCAAATGGTGTGCTTTTTCGGATGGTGGGGTTTTGTTGAATGGTGGGGCTTTGTTGAATGGTGTGATTTTGTTGAATGGTGGGGTTTTGTTGAATGGAGGGGGTTTTGTTGAATGGTGGGGTTTTGTTGAATGGTGGGGGTTTTGTTGAATGTTGGGGTTTTGTTGAATGGTGGGGTTTTGAGTAATGGTGGGATTTTATTGAAGGTCAATGCGCATGCTGCACTGCAATTAAGGAGGGCATATCATTGAGCCAATTAAGAAGGGCCTATCATTGATCCAATTAAGAAAGGCCTATCATTGATCCAATTAAGAAGGGCCTATCATTGATCCAATTAAGAAGGGCCTATCATTGATCCAATTAAGAAGGGCTTTCGTTGAGCCAATTAAGAAGGGCTTATCATGGAACCAATCAAGATTAAAAAGGGCCTATCATTGAGCCAATGAAGAGCCAAACCCAAACTCACTGAATGAAGTGTCAATACCTTGACTCAAAACGCTCCCCTGAGACATCACAGTAGAGAATGGAAACACCAGAATTCATTCTTAACTTTCTCATAGACGTGCACATTAAATTGAAAAAAAAACAACAAAAAAGCCCATCACCATCGTGTTTACAAAGAGTTCAGTTGTATCCTCTGTTGACTCGACTTCCTGTTAATCTCAGCTTGGTAACTTCAAACAAGGGAGCAGCCACCTTCACGCACAATAAATGATTTCATTAATGCATCCCCCCCCCCCCCCAAAAACTAAATTTTAATATTGATGCCATTTATGGCACTTAATTGAGTAATGAAGATTTTGCTTTTTATCGTTATTGCTCGACAACTATATCGACCGACTTATCCAATTTTATGAAACACACTTAGCGTGCAACGATAGAGGAAAGGAAATTCCCGACAGAAAAATATCAATTTCTCATCATTTTCTGTCCCTGAAACTAAAATGAAAATTTTGCATTATGAATTTTTTTATTAAAATTATTTTAACGAGACATTTTCCACGATTGTTTTGTAACTTATTTGAACATTGTCAACTTTATTGAACATTGTCAACTTTATTGAACATTGTCAACTTTATTGAACATTGTCAACTTTATTGAACATTGTCAACTTAATTGAACATTGTCAACTTTATTGAACATTGTCAACTTAATTGAACATTGTCAACTTTATTGAACATTGTCAACTTTATTGAACATTGTCAACTTTAATGAACACTGTCAACCTTATTGAACATTGTCAACTTTATTGAACATTGTCAACTTTATTGAACATTGTCAACTTTATACAAAATAGAGTCTTAGATCGGCTGTAGAAGTTGCAGTGGTTTAAAAAAAAAGAAACAGAACATTTGTTCATTTAAACAGGATGAGCGTCAAAGATCATGAGGAATTCTTGTTTCGTAACCAATTATTGTTATTAGCCACATTTTAAAAACACAATCGCCATCAGGCAGCTCCAATACAACAGCTTTTAAACTCCAGAACAACAGCTCTTAAACTCCAGAACAGCAGCTCTTAAAATCCAGAACAGCAGCTCTAACCCCCCCCCCCCAACATCAGCTCTTAATTTCCAGAACAGCAGCTCTTAAACTCCATAAAAGTAGCTCTTGCAGCCCAGAACAGCAGCTCTTAAACTCCAGAGCAGCAGCTCTTAATCAGAGTTTAAAAAAACCTAGACCAGGGGTCTCAAACTTGTGATCCGCGGGCCATTTGCGGCCCGCAAGACGATATTTTGCGGCCTGCTACATGACAGCAAAGTTTAATGTCAATGTGTCCCGCGCGTTTTCCCCATTCTCATGTCTATAATGTGACCCTCCGCGACTTATTCAGTCGAATCTCACCAATAAGTCTAATTCTTATTTTTTATTAGGTTTGTATAAATTTGGACGTTGATTAAGATGGTAAAACCCGTTTTATAAT
Organism: Lymnaea stagnalis; assembly: GCA_964033795.1. Lineage (NCBI taxonomy): Eukaryota > Metazoa > Mollusca > Gastropoda > Lymnaeidae > Lymnaea > Lymnaea stagnalis. The sequence goes on along the minus strand of CAXITT010000212.1, from coordinate 304,706 downwards.
CGGAGAAAAGGTTTTTATTTTATAGCATTTTATGAGACCAACATGGCCGAAGTGGGGTTTTGTCAAAAGTTTAACAAGCCAGTAGGTGGGTTAGGCTGCCTATATGTGCGAAGGGCTCTTTTCCACTATGAAGTTTTTATTTCTTATTAATAAAGGTTGAGCATATTGTAACGGTTTTACTTTATTGAATTTGTAATCGCTTTTTTTTTTTTGTGGATGATTTGATGCGCCCAGTCTCACTCAGACTCTCCCTCCTGCGGCCCCCGGCTGATTTGAGTTTGAGACCCCTGGCGTAGACGTTTACCTTGAAGTTTTTATTTCTTATTAATAAAGGTTGAGCATATTGTAACGGTTTTACTTTATTGAATTTGTAATCGCTTTTTTTTTTTTTGTGGATGACTTGATGCGCCCAGTCTCACTCAGACTCTACCTCCTGCGGCCCCCGGATGATTTGAGTTTGAGACCCCTGACGTAGACGTTGACCTACTTTCAATGGTCATTCACTTGCTAGTAAATAATACCCCATATTTAAAGGCCTGTAGAGATTTGAAGAGTGAAGAAAACGGTCCAGGTCTGAGGGTTTGGATATAAAACTGACACCGACGTAATGAGGAAGCTGTTGTCCATAGTCAGGGGGGAAACTTTGAATGGCGTCTAAGAATAAATTGTATTTGCAATACTTTAACGATAGAATTTACAGGAAGGAAAAGTATACGCTTCTCGGACCTTAATCGAAAACTGGTAATCTGACACAGATTCTTGTCTTCTATAAAGTTGTGTAAAAACTTCAATTACTATCTTCAAATTAGCGCTACTGAAAATGTTGCTCCCAGGGGGGTGGGGGAAGATGAGACTACACCCACTTTATGTCCTGCCCATTTAACCTAAGCTGGGTCACAAGACAACAACCATCCCTATGAGATGATCGTCACTTTATCGTTAGTTTAGATACAGTGGCTCTCAAGCTGTGGGTCGTGGCCCATTGGAGGGGGGGGGTGTTCGAACGACCCTTACACGAGGTCGCCTAAGACCATCGGAAAACACATATTTATGAAGTAGCAATGAAAATAAATTTTTGGTTGGGGGGTCACCACATTATGAGGCACTGTATTAAAGGGTTGAGAACCACTGATTTAGAAGAAAAGAGAAATTAAATTGCGACATTCAATAAATACCTTTCATCTTGTTTGTTTTCAATTTCGGACAAACATAAAAAAAAATAATTATCTGTCGCCAATGATAGAAAGCTATTGTAATTTCCTTAGAAGCATCATTGTCGGTCGAGACGTGAATCTGGTTTATCTGGAAAGTATAAAGATTATGTTTAGACGTCCACTGCAGTTTTATGTGACGTGTAAGAGCAGTTTACCCATCAGGCGTGGGAGGGTATCAATAGATACAGTTCTCAGACGGAAAGATGCTGGAGATTTCAGGCGTGGGAAGGTATCAATAGATACAGTTCTCAGACTGAAAGATGATGGAGATTTCAGGCGTGGGAGGGTATCAATAGATACAGTTCTCAGACGGAAAGATGCTGGAAATTTCATGCTTGGGAGGGTATCAACAGATACAGTTCTCAGACGGAAAGATGCTGGAGATTTCAGGCGTGGGAGGGTATCAATAGATACAGTTCTCAGACGGAAAGATGCTTGACTTATCAGGAGTGAGAAAGGATCATTAGATACAGTTCTCCGACGGAAATTATGCTCAAGTTGTGAGTCAGGTTTCCTACAACCTTGTTGTTTCGGCCATAGTTTAGCAGTTGAGCGAATGTTGTTTTTTTTTTTTTTTTCAAAATCGTGAATTAGAGTTAAAATCGTCCAACCTGTACACAATTAGCCACACCGCATGATTGTCTAGAGAAAGGCTGAAAGATCTTAATTGAATAATTATGCTCAAGTTGTGAGTCAGGTTTCCTACAACCTTGTTGTTTCGGCCATAGTTTAGCAGTTGAGCGAATGTTGTTTTTTTTTTTTTTTTTCAAAATCGTGAATTAGAGTTAAAATCGTCCAACCTGTACACAATTAGCCACACCGCATGATTGTCTAGAGAAAGGCTGAAAGATCTTAATTGACACATAATAAAGTCTGTAGCAAGGAATATAAAATTTAACATTGAGAGGATTGGGTGAATTGGGTGAATGGAAAAACAAATCGAGTCCACAAGGCAAGATGATCTTAAGAATGCTTCAGCTACGTCTGTATCTGTTTTAATCTTATCTGTACCTGGTTTATTTTAGTCTGTATCTGGTGCAATCTTTAGCCCGTATCTTGTTTAATCTAGTCCGAATCTGGTTTAACGTAATCTGTTGTAATCTAGTTCATATCTTTTTTGATATAGTATGCATTTGATGTAATCTAGTAGGTATCTGGTGTAATCCATGTGCAATTGATATAAACTAGTCTGTATCTCGCTTAATAAAATCTGAATCTGGTGTTACGTAGACACAATCTGAGGTAAGCCAGCAATGGTTTAATTTTTAAGTTTTAGATATTTTAAAATTATCTGAGGCTCTAGTTCCGGAACGACAGACTCCATCTAATTGACTCCGACTCGACAATCTCAGTGAAAATACTTGCTGCAGGTTCATATATAATTGAAAGAGAAATAGAGCCAATCAATCTTCCAAAGCTAACAAGGCTCGCGTAAAGAGAAAAAATAAAAATGGTGTGTGTGTGTGTGTGTGTGTGTGTATGTGTTTTTAAACCTACGTTCCATAATTACGCAGGTGGTTTAAATTTAATTTCCAATTTTTGTATTATTTACTCTGTTTGAAATAGACGATTCTTAAACACCACCCCCCTCCCCACAACCAGTGACGTCAGTGCTTATCCTCAAAACGTCAAGATGCTAAGGTTGTCACTATCGCTCATGGTTTGTTGTTTTTTTGTTTTTTTTTGGGGGGGGGGGGGCAATTTTTTTAAAAAAGTTGAAATAACCTTTTACACCCCCCCCCCCCCCCCAACCAGTGACGTCAGTGCTTATCCTCAAAACGTCAAGATGCTAAGGTTGTCACTATCGCTCATGGTTTGTTTTTTTTTTGTTTTTTTTTGGGGGGGGGGGGGCAATATTTTTAAAAAAGTTGCAATAACCTTTGACCTCTGCGAACAATAATTCTTTCACTCTAATGAACATAGTAACAAAGCAGAAGAAACGATTATTTAACCCTTAAGACAGTATCAAAATTTTATGTTGTTTCAAAATACCCCCCAATTTTGATGTCGTTATATCACATCCTTCGTACAAACTTACAAGTAAAAAAAAAAAAATTAAATATGTTACTGTTTCAAAATGCGGATTTTATAAATGTATTTTATTGAATTTATCCTGTAGCCTACTTCTTATTTTTATGATAAATAGAATCAATAAAGAAGTTTGAATATTAGTAGCCTAGGATTATCTCCATTCGCATCGGGGGGGGGGGGGGGGGGGGTAACGATGACATAAACAAATACCCTTTGGGGGAATGCCTTAAACCAGTTCGCCGAGCCCCGTGATCCAATACCAGGGTGATCCAGTTAAATCCTTGAATGTCTCTGAGAAGTTCTTTGATCCGGTTAAGGCAATGCACTTTTACGGAGGCAGCGGGAAAAGTCCATCTCAGTTCGTCCCTACCGGATTAAATGAGCGTATTAATACACTTCGCCACGCATTGTGACAACACAGTTGTGGAATTTAAAAAAAAAAAAAAAATGTACAAACTAACGGAAGTCTTAACATTGAGTTAGCTCTTCCCCTTTTTCAATTTGACGAATTTGTTTGAAATTCATGTTCTTCTTGTTGTTGATTTCTTCAAGGATCCACTTTTTTTTTACTGAAGATTATTAACAAATTATTTGAATATTGCAAGTTCGATAATGATAACTAGTGCATGCTGTCGTTAAAAGAAAACATGCGGAGGCGTAGTCAGGGTTAGCGCCGCTCGGAGTTAGCAATTTTGCCCCCCCCCCCGGCCAAAGAAACTAGTTGGCAGAAAATGCCGCCCCACAATATAAGTAAAATAGTGCCGCCTGATGCAACCCCCTCCCCACCTTTCCACACACTCCTTCCTGCGCCACTGAAAACATCGACAAACATTTTATCCATTAAAACCAATAAAATAAATTGCTTTATATTTCGGATTGACTTTGTTTTAAAATCGGGTTAGGTTCATAATGAGTTCACGTACACCAGTTGAACTCCCCATTTCGCACTCGGCGCCTCCTCATCTCTGATGGAGACAGGTGGCGAGAATGACGTGGACCACAACACGCTGAAGAGACGATCGCCCAATCGGAATGCTGGGTTCCCTATCAGACTTGTGGGTGGTGATAAAAAAAAATACAACTAAATTACTGGAAATTCCTCCAACATAAATGTCGGATGTGATGCGTGAGTGCTGCTGTGACTCTTCAATACAGTATCGAATTGAATAAATGGAACTCTTCTATCGTACATAAATTGGTAAAAATTTCGGTTCAGACAAAAGCCATGAATAACCAAAAGATTTGACTTGCGCCAGCATCCATGTGGTCCAGTTGATAATACCAACCACAATGGTCCACTCAGTGTTCCGGCTATGACTCCTAAGTCACGCACCATAATGCCCGTATGAAAGATTTAAAGCCCGCTAGCTAAGGTCTTAAGAAATATAATTTCTCTTGAAGCTCTGCAAACATACACAGACGCTTACACTGATATATAAATTTTAAAAAAACAGAGAGAGGCGGAGAGGCAGAGAGCGAGAGAGGGGGATGACAGAGAGAGAGAGGGGGAGGGGAGAGAGATCAGTGGGAAACCCAAGAACCAACCATTAACCTGACACCGGACCACATGACATCTTGTCAAGCTGTCATGGCAGAAACATTACAAGAATTGCCCTTTTAGAGGTAGTTGAACAGGTGAATTGTTAATGCGACGCCATTTTCGTTCAGCACTTCAGGTTCCAAATAAACATGATTGAAGTAACATTGTAAAAGCTTCAGTTTTTTTTTAAAGATAGATTTGTGCAAACATTGTGAAAACATCGTCAAAAAATGACAGCTTTTACCTGCCACTTTTATCCAGTAACAGCGACCTCGTCCCGGAATCAAAGTAAAATCGCTTAACCTTAGAAGGGAGGGCGCCATTTAATATCCAGGGTAAAGATTACCTAAAGTTAGACCTTACATATCCTTGCATCTAACTTTTAAAAAAATAAATGGTATTTGGGACCAGCACCTCGTCTGTGGATGAAGAAACAAATATCGCGCTTCCAGTCCAAGTCCCAGTAGGACCCTCCCCCCCCCCCCCGGGCCCCCCCCCCCCCCCTCCCCCCCCCCCCGGGTTCGCCGCTCCCGTCCTACCCACGAGACGCTTGATCTTATCAGACATGGCTGCCCCTTTCAGAAGCACCGCACACAGGACTCCCATTCAATTTTTTTTAATTCCCAAAATTTGGTCAAAACTTTTTTTCCAAGATTTCCCAAGATCAAGAAAATATATGAGTTTTTTTGTTTTTTTTTAAAGATCTTGGGAATTATTGGATGAAGAAACAAATATCGCGCTTCCAGTCCAAGTCCCAGCAGGACCCCCCCCCCCCCCCCGGGTACGCCGCTCCCGTCCTACCCACGAGACGTTTGATCTTGTCAGACATGGCTGCCACTTTCAGAAGCACCGCACACAGGGCTACCATTCAATTTTTTTTAATTCCCAAAATTTGGTCAAAACTTTTTTTCCAAGATTTCCCAAGATCAAGAAAATATATGAGTTTTTTTGTTTTTTTTTAAAGATCTTGGGAATTATTTTTTTAAAGTGTGTTTTGGCCTTGAATGGGGTAGTGAATGCCCAAGATCTTGGGAAATTTCCCAAGGCGTGGCAGCCCTGCCAGCACACACAGAAAACGTCTCCGTCCTTGACACTGTCACCGGGCACGCACCGAACTCAGGGAAGGTTCTATCTGATGGAGAGAAGAGAAACACTGGTGCACTGATCCCTCTACCCAGCAGAATGGCCTCCGAATGAAGAGTTCTCTGGACACGGGGTTGGGGCAGTTGGGGGAGGGGAGCAAAGTGTACAATTTCCTCAGAACTAGAAGACATTCACGGGGCACCTGAAAGTGTGCACATTGCCATATGCGGTTGAAACTCAGGGGGGTCATGACGTGATCACGCGAGGAGTGGGAAATGGCAACTTCGAGCGTTGACTTCTATTCGAATGACGTACAGGCAACGTCCAAAAATTAGATATAGCATTACCTAATCCGGCTATTCAGCAGCAAGGACCCATACTGACAGCACTGCAACCTAACCCCGAATACAGTTGCTGGTCGAGTGCACCAGGCTAGGCTTAAAAAAAAAAAAAGATCAGACCTACGCTGTAGCGCTGTGGTAATGCGCGCCCAAATAGATCAGACCTACGCTGTAGCGCTGTGGTAATGCACGCCCAAATAGATCAGACCTACGCTGTGGAGCTGTGGGAAGGCACGCCCAAATAGATCAGATCTACGCTGTGGAGCTGTGGTAATGCACGCCCAAATAGATCAGACCTACGCTGTGGAGCTGTGGGAAGGCACGCCCCAGTAGATCAGACCTACGCTGTGGAGCTGTGGTAATGCACGCCCAAATAGATCAGACCTACGCTGTGGAGCTGTGGGAAGGCACGCCCCAGTAGATCAGATCTACGCTGTGGAGCTGTGCGATAGCTTGTTTACATTGTGTAAATAGATCAGACCTACGCTGTGGAGCTGTGGTAATGCACGCCCAAATAGATCAGACCTACGCTGTGGAGCTGTGGGAAGGCACGCCCCAATAGATCAGACCTACGCTGTGGAGCTGTGGTAATGCACGCCCAAATAGATCAGACCTACGCTGTGGAGCTGTGGGAAGGCACGCCCCAGTAGATCAGATCTACGCTGTGGAGCTGTGGGATAGCTTGTTTACATTGTGTTAGCTATACATAAAGCCGAAAAGAGTGATGATTATTCTCACTCTACCCCCAACCATCCCCCCCCCCACCTTTTTTTTTTGAAAAAATAAAAATTAATATGAAGGGGGTTTTTTTGTTGAAAACAAGAATAAGTTTGTATTAGAATGAGTTGTATTCAGTAAGTTTCAGATGTATAAAATACATCACTAGTTATAGTCGAAAAAAAATTAAACCTAAACTATCATTTCTTGTGAACGAGATTGTTGTGAATGTTTGGTAGGTGGGAGTCGTTGATCGTGAGAGTGTTTTTGTGAGTTGTAAGTCGTGAGGTCAGAGCGTGAAGTTGGTACGGGGTGTTGAGCTCTATGGTGTGCTGAGTGTTTTTGTCGACATATGAAAGAGCAGTGTGTTAGTTAGTCGAAGGAGAGCGTCAAGAGCCGACAGTTGACAGGATCGAGAGTCCAGAGTAGATCGTCGAGAGTAGTTCGAAAGAGAGCCAGAAAGAGATGATACTATTTTTCTACTAGATGAATTGTGTAGCAGCTGCGTCGTGTTACAAGTGGATGTTTTATTAAATGGAAATAAATATATCATTTACAAAGAACTATTCAGTGTTTGAGTTACTTGACCAAGAGAGGAACGAGAAATAATCAAACAGGTCTGACATAAAGTTAGACGTCAAGTATTCGCCATCGGAGGTCGTAACATTTGAAGGATTAATATACCAACGAAAGAAGGCCTTAAAATTTGATAGATTAATAGATCAACGAAAGAAGGCCTTAAAATTTGATGGATTAATAGATCAACGAAAAAAGGCCTTAAAATTTGATGGATTAATAGACCAACGAAAGAAGGCCTTAAAATTTGATGGATTAATAGACCAACGAAAAAAGGCCTTAAAATTTGATGGATTAATAGACCAACGAAAAAAGGCCTTAAAATTTGATGGATTAATAGACTAACTAAAGAAGGCCTTAAAATTTGATGGATTAATAGACCAACGAAAGAAGGCCTTAAAATTTGATGGATTAATAGACCAACGAAAAAAGGCCTTAAAATTTGATGGATTAATAGACTAACTAAAGAAGGCCTTAAAATTTGATGGATTAATAGACCAACGAAAGAAGGCCTTAAAATTTGATGGATTAATAGACCAACGAAAAAAGGCCTTAAAATTTGAAGGATTAATAGACTAACGAAAGAAGGCCTTAAAATTTGATGGATTAATAGACCAACGAAAAAAGGCCTTAAAATTTGAAGGATTAATAGACCAACGAAAGAAGGCCTTAAAATTTGAAGGATTAATAGACCAACGAAAGAAGGCCTTAAAATTTGAAGGATTAATAGACCAACGAAAGAAGGCCTTAAAATTTGAAGGATTAATAGACCAACGAAAGATGGCCTTAAAATTTGAAGGATTAATAGACTAACGAAAGAAGGCCTTAAAATTTGAAGTATTAATAGACCAACGAAAGAAGGCCTTAAAATTTGATGGATTAATAGACCAACGAAAGAAGGCCTTAAAATTTGATGGATTATTAGACCAACGAAAGAAGGCCTTAAAATTTGAAGGATTAACAGACCAACGAAAGAAGGCCTTATAATTTGAAGGATTAATAGACCAACGAAAGAAGGCCTTAAAATTTGAAGGATTAATAGACCAACGAAAGAAGAGTGTAACATCATTGTAAAAGTGCAAAGCAAACCAATGTCTATTTATACACAAAGTGAAACACTTCCTGATAGATTCCATACCAGATAGCTGCCGAAAAGTAGCTGTAGAATCGTAAAGAGTATAGAGGTTGGTGTGTGCTATACGCCAGTATCCAGGGTCGTACAGTGGTTAGTGTGTGGTATACGCCAGTATCCAGGGTCGCACAGTGGTTAGTGGGTGCTTTACGCCAGTATCCAGGGTCTACAGTAGTTAGTGGGTGCTATACGCCTGTATCCAGGGTCGTTTAGTGGTTATTGTCTGCTTTACACCAGTATCCAGAGTCGTACAGTGGTTAGTGTGTGCTATACGCCAGTTCTATGGGTTCTATACGCTAGTATCCAGGGTCGTACAGTGGTTAGCGGGTGCTTTACGCCGGTATCCAGTGTAGTATAGTTGTTAGTGGGTGCTTTACGCCAGTATCCAGGGTAGTATAGTTGTTAGTGGGTGCTTTACGCCAGTATCCAGGGTAGTATAGTTGTTAGTGGGTGCTTTACGCCAGTATCCAGGGTAGTATAGTTGTTAGTGGGTGCTTTACGCCAGTATCCAGGGTAGTATAGTTGTTAGTGGGTGCTTTACGCCAGTATCCAGGGTCGTATAGCGGTTAGTGGGTGCTATACGCTAGTATCCAGGGTCGTACAGTGGTTAGTGGGTGCTTTACGCCAGTATCCAGGGTAGTATAGTTGTTAGTGGGTGCTTTACGCCAGTATCCAGGGTAGTATAGTTGTTAGTGGGTGCTTTACGCCAGTATCCAGGGTCGTACAGTGGTTAGTGGGTGCTATACGCTAGTATCCAGGGTAGTATAGTTGTTAGCGGGTGCTTTACGCCGGTATCCAGGGTAGTATAGTTGTTAGTGGGTGCTATACGCTAGTATCCAGGGTAGTATAGTTGTTAGTGGGTGCTTTACGCCAGTATCCAGGGTAGTATAGTTGTTAGTGGGTGCTATACGCTAGTATCCAGGGTCGTACAGTGGTTAGTGGGTGCTTTACGCCAGTATCCAGGGTAGTATAGTTGTTAGTGGGTGCTATACGCTAGTAACCAGGGTCGTACAGTGGTTAGTGGGTGCTTTACGCCAGTATCCAGGGTAGTATAGTGGTTAGTGGGTGCTATACGCTAGTAACCAGGGTCGTACAGTGGTTAGTGGGTGCTTTACGCCAGTATCCAGGGTAGTATAGTGGTTAGTGGGTGCTATACGCTAGTAACCAGGGTAGTATAGTTGTTAGTGGGTGCTATACGCTAGTAACCAGGGTCGTACAGTGGTTAGTGGGTGCTTTACGCCAGTATCCAGGGTAGTATAGTGGTTAGTGGGTGCTATACGCCAGTATCCAGGGTAGTATAGTGGTTAGTGGGTGCTATACGCTAGTAACCAGGGTAGTATAGTGGTTAGTGGGTGCTATACGCTAGTAACCAGGGTAGTATAGTTGTTAGTGGGTGCTATACGCTAGTAACCAGGGTCGTACAGTGGTTAGCGGGTGCTATACGCTAGTATCCAGGGTCGTACAGTGGTTAGCGGGTGCTATACGCTAGTATCCAGGGTAGTATAGTGGTTAGTGGGTGCTATACGCTAGTAACCAGGGTCGTACAGTGGTTAGTGGGTGCTATACGCTAGTATCCAGGGTAGTATAGTGGTTAGTGGGTGCTATACGCTAGTAACCAGGGTCGTACAGTGGTTAGTGGGTGCTATACGCTAGTATCCAGGGTAGTATAGTGGTTAGTGGGTGCTATACGCTAGTAACCAGGGTCGTACAGTGGTTAGTGGGTGCTATACGCTAGTATCCAGGGTAGTATAGTGGTTAGTGGGTGCTATACGCTAGTAACCAGGGTCGTACAGTGGTTAGTGGGTGCTATACGCTAGTATCCAGGGTAGTATAGTGGTTAGTGGGTGCTATACGCTAGTAACCAGGGTCGTACAGTGGTTAGTGGGTGCTATACGCTAGTATCCAGGGTAGTATAGTGGTTAGTGGGTGCTATACGCTAGTAACCAGGGTCGTACAGTGGTTAGTGGGTGCTATACGCTAGTATCCAGGGTAGTATAGTGGTTAGTGGGTGCTATACGCTAGTAACCAGGGTCGTACAGTGGTTAGTGGGTGCTATACGCTAGTATCCAGGGTAGTATAGTGGTTAGTGGGTGCTATACGCTAGTAACCAGGGTCGTACAGTGGTTAGCGGGTGCTATACGCTAGTAACCAGGGTCGTACAGTGGTTAGCGGGTGCTATACGCTAGTATCCAGGGTAGTATAGTGGTTAGTGGGTGCTATACGCTAGTAACCAGGGTCGTACAGTGGTTAGCGGGTGCTATACGCTAGTAACCAGGGTCGTACAGTGGTTAGCGGGTGCTATACGCTAGTATCCAGGGTCGTACAGTGGTTAGCGGGTGCTATACGCTAGTATCCAGGGTCGTACAGTGGTTAGCGGGTGCTATACGCTAGTATCCAGGGTAGTATAGTGGTTAGTGGGTGCTATACGCTAGTAACCAGGGTCGTACAGTGGTTAGTGGGTGCTATACGCTAGTAACCAGGGTCGTACAGTGGTTAGCGGGTGCTATACGCTAGTATCCAGGGTAGTATAGTGGTTAGTGGGTGCTTTACGCCAGTATCCAGGGTAGTATAGTGGTTAGTGGGTGCTATACGCTAGTATCCAGGGTAGTATAGTGGTTAGTGGGTGCTATACGCTAGTAACCAGGGTCGTACAGTGGTTAGCGGGTGCTATACGCTAGTATCCAGGGTAGTATAGTGGTTAGTGGGTGCTTTACGCCAGTATCCAGGGTAGTATAGTGGTTAGTGGGTGCTATACGCTAGTAACCAGGGTCGTACAGTGGTTAGCGGGTGCTATACGCTAGTATCCAGGGTAGTATAGTGGTTAGTGGGTGCTATACGCTAGTAACCAGGGTCGTACAGTGGTTAGTGGGTGCTATACGCTAGTATCCAGGGTAGTAGAGTGGTTAGTGGGTGCTATACGCTAGTAACCAGGGTCGTATAGTTGTTAGTGGGTGCTATACGCTAGTATCCAGGGTAGTATAGTTGTTAGTGGGTGCTATACGCTAGTAACCAGGGTCGTATAGTGGTTAGTGGGTGCTATACGCTAGTAACCAGGGTCGTACAGTGGTTAGTGGGTGCTATACGCTAGTAACCAGGGTCGTACAGTGGTTAGTGGGTGCTATACGCTAGTATCCAGGGTAGTAGAGTGGTTAGTGGGTGCTATACGCTAGTAACCAGGGTCGTATAGTGGTTAGTGGGTGCTATACGCTAGTATCCAGGGTAGTATAGTGGTTAGTGGGTGCTATACGCTAGTATCCAGGGTAGTATAGTGGTTAGTGGGTGCTATACGCTAGTATCCAGGGTAGTATAGTGGTTAGTGGGTGCTATACGCTAGTAACCAGGGTCGTACAGTGGTTAGCGGGTGCTATACGCTAGTAACCAGGGTCGTACAGTGGTTAGTGGGTGCTATACGCTAGTATCCAGGGTCGTATAGTGGTTAGTGGGTGCTATACGCTAGTATCCAGGGTAGTATAGTTGTTAGTGGGTGCTATACGCTAGTAACCAGGGTCGTACAGTGGTTAGCGGGTGCTATACGCTAGTATCCAGGGTAGTATAGTGGTTAGTGGGTGCTTTACGCCAGTATCCAGGGTAGTATAGTGGTTAGTGGGTGCTATACGCTAGTATCCAGGGTCGTATAGTTGTTAGTGGGTGCTATACGCTAGTAACCAGGGTCGTACAGTGGTTAGCGGGTGCTTTACGCCAGTATCCAGGGTAGTATAGTTGTTAGTGGGTGCTATACGCTAGTAACCAGGGTCGTACAGTGGTTAGTGGGTGCTATACGCTAGTAACCAGGGTCGTACAGTGGTTAGCGGGTGCTATACGCTAGTATCCAGGGTCGTACAGTGGTTAGCGGGTGCTATACGCTAGTATCCAGGGTAGTATAGTTGTTAGTGGGTGCTATACGCTAGTATCCAGGGTAGTATAGTGGTTAGCGGGTGCTATACGCTAGTATCCAGGGTAGTATAGTGGTTAGTGGGTGCTTTACGCCAGTATCCAGGGTAGTATAGTTGTTAGTGGGTGCTATACGCTAGTAACCAGGGTCGTACAGTGGTTAGCGGGTGCTATACGCTAGTATCCAGGGTAGTATAGTGGTTAGTGGGTGCTTTACGCCAGTATCCAGGGTAGTATAGTTGTTAGTGGGTGCTATACGCTAGTAACCAGGGTCGTACAGTGGTTAGTGGGTGCTATACGCTAGTAACCAGGGTAGTATAGTGGTTAGTGGGTGCTATACGCCAGTATCCAGGGTAGTACAGTGGTTAGTGGGTGCTATACGCTAGTAACCAGGGTAGTACAGTGGTTAGTGGGTGCTATACGCCAGTATCCAGGGTAGTACAGTGGTTAGTGGGTGCTATACGCTAGTAACCAGGGTCGTACAGTGGTTAGTGGGTGCTATACGCTAGTATCCAGGGTCGTATAGTTGTTAGTGGGTGCTATACGCCAGTATCCAGGGTAGTATAGTTGTTAGTGGGTGCTATACGCTAGTAACCAGGGTCGTACAGTGGTTAGTGGGTGCTATACGCTAGTATCCAGGGTAGTACAGTGGTTAGTGGGTGCTATACGCTAGTAACCAGGGTAGTACAGTGGTTAGTGGGTGCTATACGCTAGTAACCAGGGTCGTACAGTGGTTAGTGGGTGCTATACGCTAGTAACCAGGGTAGTACAGTGGTTAGTGGGTGCTATACGCTAGTAACCAGGGTCGTACAGTGGTTAGTGGGTGCTTTACGCCAGTATCCAGGGTAGTACAGTGGTTAGTGGGTGCTATACGCTAGTAACCAGGGTCGTACAGTGGTTAGTGGGTGCTATACGCTAGTAACCAGGGTCGTACAGTGGCGCTCATTTTCCCTTTATTTCTAATCTTATTTTTTATATTTTACAAATTTCCAAAATATTTTTGTCCGTTAAAATCGTATCGTTCACATTAATGATCCATACATTATTTTACTTCCTGCGGTCTTGGGTTTGGAAAACCCAACTTCTCACAATAGCATTAATGGCAAACACTTAAGTTTTTGAACTGCTTCCTATTTCTTGATGCTTCTTCATTTGTCATGTCTGCTGAGGAAGGATATGAGCCAAAACGTCCCTCTTTTATTTTCCCGAAATACCTCCAATAAATTAATAGATTCATAGTATGTGTAGAAAAATGTCTGCTTAAATGAGATGTATTCATTTTATACATTGCCAGTTGGCAGGTATGAATTTCGAAAATGCAAGTGCCAGCCAAGTTAACAGCTAACGAAAGTCATCAAGATCAATAGCAACTGTCGAGGTGGCGGTGTGGCTGGCGAGGCCCTAATGTATTACCTTTAATTTAGTCCCCCAGCTCTGGGATTCCTGGCATGTGGTCGACGAGCATTAAGGGATATCAGAGCGATGAATGTGAGCTACATTTCTATTTGGCCCCGAATGCTACTGGATCTTAACAATGATAATGATGATGATAATGAATTATGTCAGAGCCAAACAAAAAGCGTTTTTTTTTTTAAAAGGCAAGGTTCTCTTATACCAAATCAGGACACATGAGCCGCTGGCTCTGATTCAAAAAATCGATCTTTTCATGCTGGTCCGTCTGCTGTTTGATGTGACATACGTGTTAGTGGCGTCTGTTGTTGGTTTTTTGTTGTTGTTGTTTTTTTGTTGTTTTTTTTTGTTTTGTGTGTGTGTGCGTGCGTGCGTGTGTGTGTGTGTGTGTGTGTGTGCGCTTGTCCAAGCACTGACCAACAGGGACAGATTTAGAAAGCATCAATACATTCAAGCAATTTTTTTTTTTTTATCATTTAATGTCTCTTGGGGGTAGCATGGAGTTCCCTTCGGTTTTGCTCGAGGGGCCAGATTTTATAAGCACCGTCTAAAATGTCCATTCTGTGAAGTATATTAAGTGAACCCGATTGCTAATGGAGGAGGCATTAACGGAAGTAAATACAAAATTATGAGCAGAAATGTAATATATCTTTGTTTAACGGCAAATCTCATTCAAATCGCTCATCGGCGCTCATTTACAGATCGGCGTAATTTTGTTTTGTTGTTAATAAAAATCAAATATTGGGAAAAAAAAATAATAATCTAAAAAAAGACATAAATAGGAGGATATCTTTATAGCGTTGTACGTAAAATGTTCGCTTAGTAACTCTAGGGAGGAGGATCCATTGGACGATACGTCCATCAATGCTGACATGATTTGAAATGAGTTTCATTATCAGATGGTAATTTTTTTTCTTCGCCTTCAGTCTTGTTTTTCTTACAGTTGGCAAAGCGTACTGCTTATGTGCACCCTGGATTCTAGCATCGCCGTCTCAGCTTGCAGTGAATACAGTGCTCTACTTATGTGAGCCCTGGATCGCAATCCAGATTCTAGCATCACCATCTCAGCTTGCAGTGGATACAGTGCACTGCTGGTGCAATGTGAAAACCCGCTAACTTTTGTAAAAGAATATAATGCTCTCCAAGCCTCAAATTTGATCACTGTAGTATTCATATAAAAAGTATGTGTGCTTAAACGATAAGAAGAAATGATGATTAGGGCACAAGTCAAGTGACAGTTGTCGGCTATTATATATTTTATTCCAGTTGTTCTACTTAATGTATGAGTGGCGTGAGGATGGATGAAGCTATTATTGGGTGGACGAATGCAAAGATGTGTTTATTGATGGTCGTAAGACATGTTTGGGTGGCCGTAACGGTAGAAGGACCCATGGATTGGTTTTATTGGTGTATAGCATGTGGTTTGTTGATATTAATAGTGATTGGAATTTAGAACAGCATATTGGTTAGAATAGTGGAGGGGAATAGTGGTGGGAATAGTGGAGGGGAATAGTGGTGGGAATAGTGGAGGGGAATAGTGGTGGGAATAGTGGAGGGGAATAGTGGTGGGAATAGTGGAGGGGAATAGTGGTGGGAATAGTGGAGGGGAATAGTGGTGGGATGAATGGTGGAGGGGAGTAGTGGTGGGAATAGTGGAGGGGAATAGAGGTGGGAATAGTGGAGGGGAATAGTGGTGGGAATAGTGGAGGGGAATAGTGGTGGGAATAGTGGAGGGGAATAGTGGTGGGAATAGTGGAGGGGAATAGTGGTGGGAATAGTGGTGGGAATAGTGGAGGGGAATAGTGGTGGGAATAGCATTTGGAATAGTGGTGGGAATAGTGTTTGGAATAGCATTTGGAATAGTGGTGGGAATAGTGGTGGGAATAGTGGTGGGAATAGTGGAGGGGAATAGTGGTGGGAATAGTGGAGGGGAATAGAATTTGGAATAGTGGTGGGAATAGTGTTTGGAATAGTGGTGGGAATAGTGGTGGGAATAGTGGAGGGGAATAGAATTTGGAATAGTGGTGGGAATAGTGTTTGGAATAGTGGTGGGAATAGTGGTGGGAATAGTGGAGGGGAATAGTGGTGGGAATAGTGGAGGGGAATAGTATTTGGAATAGTGATGGGAATAGTATTTGGAATAGTGGTGGGAATAGTATTTGGAATAGTGGTTGGAATAGTATTTGGAATAATGATGAGTGAAGTGGCTGGAATAGGGGAATAGTTAGACTAGTTGTTTGAATAGTCGATGGGCGTGAGAATCGATACACAGGCGTAGAAATCATTGAGTTTGTGTAATGGGTGACAAAGGCGTGGATAGGCGGAGCTATTGACTCCTTGAATAAACGACATGAGCTATACGAGACAGAACTTAACTCAGATTAATTTAGCTTTCAGTTTCGCCCACTCTGCTGCGGGAGTAATGGTTTAGCATTGAGGTAATTAATGGCATCCATAATGAAGGCAGCTTAGGTGAAATATTTTTTTAAAAATTTAAATTAATTGTGTTACCTTACATGAATACAATGCACTGTTTTATATTGTTGTTTATATTTAAAATTAACTCCATTTTTTTTCTGTTCAAAAATGAAAGCCTGATCATGTTATTTATTCATTTACAAGGGGACCCCCCCCCCCCAGGGCTATCTGAACGCCCGTCGAAAGGTCACTAATATAATTACATATGCTTTATTCATTGAGAAAAAAGTTTCTATAAAATTTAGCGTGATACCGCAGTCATTAAAGGTGCGAAATAAAATTACAAAATCTTTAACGAAACAATGTACTGCTGCGCGTGAGGAGGAGGGAGACCTGGTTGAATGGCGAGGAGGAGGGAGCCCTGGTTAAATGGCGAGGAGGAGGGAGCCCTGGTTGAGTGACGAGGAGGAGGGAGCCCTGGTTGAATGGCGAGGAGGAGGGAGCCCTGGTTAAGTGGCGAGGAGGAGGGAGCCCTGGTTGAATGGCGAGGAGGAGGGAGACCTGGTTAAGTGGCGAGGAGGACGGAGCCCTGGTTGAGTGGTGAGGAGGAGGGAGCCCTGGTTAAATGGCGAGGAGGAGGGAGCCCTGGTTGAATGGCGAGGAGGGGGAGCCCTGATTGAATGGCGAGGAGGGGGAAGCCCTATTTGAATGGCGAGGAGGAGGGAGCCCTGGTTGAGTGGCGTGGAGGAGGGAGCCCTGGTTAAATGGCGAGGAGGAGGGAGACCTGATTGAATGGCGAGGAGGGGGGAGCCCTGATTGAATGGCGAGGAGGAGGGAGACCTGGTTGAATGGCGAGGAGGAGGGAGCCCTGGCAGAATGGCGCGGTCGTCACATCAAAAACGATGCATTAGTTAATCCCCCCCCCACTTTTCGGTGGGAGGATCCGAACATAAAGTACGTTCAAGTTTACCAGGTTACTAAGGAGTAGGGGGGAGTAGTGACACCTGTAAAGGCATGTTGTTTATGGGCGAGAATATAAAAAAAAATTGTTGAAAATTTTAACTACCGGACCTAAAACATTTTTTCTAAACGTGATTATGTCAGTTAGCAGCCTTCACTGCCACGCAACCTTCACTGCCACGCAACCTTCAGTGCCACGCGACCTTCATTGCCTACAGTGCCACGCAACCTTCAGTGCCATGCAACATTCAGTACCACGCAACCTTCAGTACCATGCAACCTTCAGTACCACGCAACCTTCAGTGCCACGCGACCTTCAGTGCCACGTGACCTTCAGTGCCACGCGACCTTCAGTGCCACGCAATCTTCAGTGCCACGCAACCTTCAGTGCCACGCGACCATCAGTGCCACGCAACCTTCAGTACCACGCGACCTTCAGTGCCACGCGACCTTCAGTGCCACGCGACCTACAGTGCAACGCAACATTCAGTAACACGCAACCTTCAGTGCCACGCAACCTTCAGTGCCACGCGACCTTCATTGCCTACAGTGCCACGCGACCTACAGTGCAACGCAACATTCAGTAACACGCAACCTTCAGTGCCACGCAACCTTCAGTACCACGCGACCGTCATTGCCTACAGTGCCACGCGACCTACAGTGCAACGCAACATTCAGTAACACGCAACCTTCAGTGCCACGCAACCTTCAGTACCACGCGACCTTCATTGCCTACAGTGCCACGCAACCTACAGTGCAACGCAACATTCAGTAACACGCAACCTTCAGTGCCACGCAACCTTCAGTGCCACGCGACCTTCATTGCCTCCAGTGCCACGCGACCTGCAGTGCAACGCAACATTCAGTAACACGCAACCTTCAGTGCCACGCAACCTTCAGTACCACGCGACCTTCATTGCCTACAGTGCCACGTGACCTACAGTGCAACGCAACATTCTGTAACACGCAACCTTCAGTGCCACGCAACGTTCAGTACCACGCGACCTTCATTGCCTACAGTGCCACGCGACCTACAGTGCCACGCAACATTCAGTAACACGCAACCTTTAGTGCCACGCAAACTTCAGTGCGCCAAAATTGTCATATTTCAAGATAGTTGTGTGTAGTCATATACAATAATTGGAAAAGTGGTGGCCTCAATGCAGACTGCGGTTAACCGACTCCACCACTCCTAATTTGTTATACCCAGTCTTACACCACAGCTGCCTACCGACCTCTCCCCACACTCATACCCCACTGCTTTTTGTTCTACCCAGTCTTACACTACTGCTGCTTTGTTCTTCCCTAATCATAGCCGTCAGACGCCCTACCAAGGCTCCGCCGATACCCCTCTGATGACCCATTCTTACCCAACTGCGTCTCCTCTGATGAGCCACTAGTACCCCGTTGACGCCTCTGCTCTGTTCAAGGATATTATTTTCTTCATTAATAGTTTAGCACTGGGGCTGAGTGTATACGACCCACGCAATAACATGCACGTGCATGTCACTTCCGGGGTGTCATTTACAGGCACCCAACTGCTTAGCACGTGATTTCATCTTCTGATGTTCAAAACTCCCTACGAGCTTTGATGATGTCGGTAGTGTTGTTGTTTTTTTTTTGTAATGTCATCTTTTTTATTTTCAATGTCTCAAATCTCAATATCTCAAACATCATTGTCCCAAAAATCAATGTCTCAAACATCAACATCTCAAATATCAATATCTCAAGCAGAAATGTCTCAATTATCAGCGTGTCAAACATCAATGTCTCAAAAATCAATGTCTCAAACATCAATATCTTAAACATCAATGTCCAACTATCAGTGTGTCAAACATCAATGTCTTAAATATCTATGTTTTAAGCATATGTGTCTCAAACATCTATATCTGAAACATATGTGTCTCAAACATCAATGTATCAAACATCTCTGTCTCAAAAAATGTCTCAAACATCAATGTCTAAAAAACAATGTCTCAAACATCAATATCTCAAACATAAAGACCATAAACATCAATATCTCAACCATCAAGGCCATAAACATCAATATCTCAAACATCAAGGCCATAAACCTCAATATCTCAAACATCAAGGCCATAAACATCAATATCTCAAACATCAAGGCCATAAACATCAATATCTCAAACATCAAGGCCATAAACATCAATATCTCAAACATCAAGGCCACAAACATCAATATCTCAAACATCAAGGCCATAAACGTCAATATCTCAAACATAAAGGCCATAAACATCAATATCTCAAACATCAAGGACATAAACATCAATATCTCAAACATCAAGGCCATAAACAACAATATCTCAAACATCAAGGCCATAAACATCAATATCTCAAACATCAAGGCCACAAACAACAATATCTCAAACTGCAAAATATCTCAAACATCAGTTTCTCAAACAATACCTCAAACATCAGTGTCTCAAACATCAAAATCCCAAACATCACTGTCGCAAACATCATTGTCCCAAACATCAATGTTTTAAACATCAATGTCCCAAACAGCAAAGCTGCTTAACAGTTCATCAAATTTTTCAAATTAGTTTACGTTTGAAATGTTAGGGCAATTTTAAAAAAAAACAAAACAAATGTAATCGAATTCGTTCTTTCCGTTTTTCGAATGTAAATGACCAACAAAGAGCTTTTCGTGACTATAAAATCGGTTGATAAATGAAGGGGGAGGGGGGATCTATGGCCAAATGATGAGCATTTCCCCCCGTCGTTTCCTTTTGTTAGTAACTAATCATTCACAAGTCTAAAAACAATGTTTAAAAAAATATATTTCTACATCTCCCTCACACACACACAGAGAATAATTGTGAAGTGACAGCTGTTCCTATAAATAGATGTTTCCTTGTTTAACACGAGTGTTGTCTAGCTTTAAGTTTATTGGTTACGTGTCTTTGATGGGGAAAAAAGACATTGATGGAGTTCATTGGCAAGACAATCATTCCAATTATTTTCTCTCTTTCTCTCTCCCTCTATTTCTTAATCACTCTCTCTCTTTCTCTCTCTCTCTCTCTCTCTCTCTCTCTCTCTCTCTCTCTCTCTCTGTCTCTGTCTTACTCTCTATCACTCTTTCTTAATATATCTCTCTCTCTCTCTCTCTCTTTTTCTCTCTCTCTTTATTTTCTCTCTCTCTCTCTCGCTCTCTTTCTTACTCACTCTCTCTCTTTCTCTCTCTCTCTCTCTCTCTCTCTCTCTCTCTCTCTCTCTCTCTCTGTCTATGTCTTAATCTCTATCACTATTTCTTAATATATCTCTCTCTCTCTCTATTTCTTTATCTCTCTCTCTCTCTACTTCTTAAAATTTCTCTCTCTCCTCTCTCTTACTGGTTCTCTCTATCACAATGCTCTCTTTCTCTGGAACTCTCTTAACCCCCATCTCTCTCCCTCACTCTCTCTCTCTCACTCTCTGTCTCACTCTCTCTATCACTCTCTCCATCACTCACGCCCTTTCTCTCCTTATCTTTCCTTTTTCTGTTTGCCTCCCTCCATTCCACTCTGTCCCTCTTATGATCTGTCCGCCCTATCTCATTTCTCTCTCTCTCTCTCTCTCTCTCTCTCTCTGTCTCTCTAACAGTCACACATACACACCCAATGACATAGACAGAATCCATGCTAGTGAAGTGCCAATTATCTTTGTATCAACAAAACTTGCATTGCACTGGAGCTTAACTCTAATGAGTTTAAGCAGACCTCAAAATATATATGAATACATATATGTAAGAAGGGTTAAATGCTTATGTGTAAGCTAACGTATAAATAGGGGTGTAAACAGAGTTTATTTCTTGGACGTAAAGAGACTACCACAAGACAGGGGTAAACAGAGTTAATTACATGTATGGAATGAAACTACCACAAGACAGAGTGTAATGGAGAGTGACAAACAGAGAAGGAAAGAGAGGTGGAGAGAGAGCGTGAATGATAGAGAGAGTGACAGCGAGGGGTTAACAGAGGGACAGAGAAAGAGAGTTTTGTGATACCACACACTACCACCACACACTACCACCACACACTACCACCACACACTATGATCACACACTATCACCAAACACTACCACCACACACTATCCCCACACACTACATCTTCTTGTGTGTTCTACATGCACTTATCTTCTTGTGAGTGCTCCATGCACTTACCTTCTTGTGTGTTCTACATGCACTTATCTTCTTGTGTGTTCTACATTAACTTATCTTTTTGTGTGTTCTGCATGCACTTATCTTCTTGTGTGTTCTACATGCACTTATCTTCTTGTGTGTTCTACATGCACTGTAGGTTTCCTTAATAGTAGGCGGCAAAACCAAGGAGCTCCCGAGGCGACACAAACTCTAGCTACGCCACTGCGTCAAATTCACCACATAGGATTGAATAAAACAGCCAGAAGATATTGAATATCTAAACAAGTATCAACCACGTTACTAAGTAGAAATTTCAGGCTAACTCTCATGTTTTCGCTACCCATTTGTTTAGATTTCCTTCAAATTACGAGACAATTGTTTATTTTAAAGGGCTCTCCACGAAGGTCTTTACTTTATTACATTCAATACAGAAATATAATTTCAATGCACTGATAACGATACTGAGACAATTCGTGTAAATAATAAGTGTGAATTATAAAAAAATGCCTGCCGACGAATACCAAGATGTTGCTAATTTCAGCTTACCGAGACGTTTAGATAAGTGATGCCCTCTGTGAGGTGTCTTATGTTATTGTTTGTGATTTCTCTTTTAGGAAGAAAACATTTAAAAGATTATCTTCTATCAAAAAAAAATATTTTTTGTTAACTAATCAAATTAAAAAGTTAAGAATAACTGTCGTCGGGTAATTCAATAAGCCATTGTTGTATGCAATGGTAATGAGGAGATTTTTTACAATGTGTGCAGTATTTAAATACCCTAAAACCTGCTGCCTTATTTTCAATGTTATCTGCTTCGTCCTGGCCTTCTGGGAAATCATTTGTTTTTTTTAAATCAGGTTGTCATTCAAATATCGAACTTTTGAAATTTCTCTTGTGTTGTTCCTTTTTTTATAAACAAATTAAACAAATGGTTTGTTTTAATGACCGTTAGATGAACTAGTCGCATAGATTTTTAAGTACCTACTCATGACACAATTATATAATAAAAAATCAAAGACAAAAATTGCTTAGGAGAACGGATTGTACTAGGCATGAGTTTTTGTTTTGTGTTGTGTGATGACGACAAGATGTACAAACATTTGAGTGGAGTTCATAAGAAAGGCAGAGACAAGGACTAATACACTGCAATGGGTGTAACCAGTTTGTATGACTTTGAGTGAACTTCCATGAAAAGTTTTTGATATAAACAGCGTATAATACAAAGATGACTGTCACGATCCATCTTGACGAAATCATCATCCCTTCATAAAATGACAACTCCATAAGTTCTTCAAGAGCATCCACAAAGGATTTCTTGACGATGAAACTTGCAGTGTTTAGAGGTTTTCGTCCACTGTGGTCGTCTTTTGGCTTGTAAGTGAAGGTTGAGTTTGGCGATCGTAAGACAAAGATCTGTCCAGCAATCTGCACCACACTTTGACTTGGTTACAAGCACGTCTCGACTGTCCTTCCTCCTGATGACAACATGGTCGATGAAGTGTAATTGTTTTGAGTGAGGGTGTACCTAGGATGTCAGATTACTTATTGGAAGACAAAATATTGCATTAGCCATCAGCAGTTAATGAACTGCACTTGTCTGGAGAAAAATAAGACCAGTACTGTGCGCCACTCCATAACTTCCAAGAAGCCCATCCCAAGCCATGTGGCCATGGCCCACTCGAGCACTGAAGTCTCCAAGAATGATAAGAGTGTCCTGCCTTGGAACGCCAGCTATGACAGAGTGAAAATCTTCGTAGAACGTGTCCATTATATCGTCTCAGTTTATCCTTGCTGGAGCATAGCAGCTGATGATGGCGTGGTGTTTTCTTCCGGATAAGAGAGGGAGTTTCATTGTCATTGTCCTATTATTGACTCCTTTCGAAAGATCAGCAAACGTATCAAACATTGTGGATTTGATAGCAAAACCAACACCAGCCTCACGACGCTGCTCGCTCCTCGCCGAAGCCAACTCGGCATCGCTTAGATATATGCTGTACAACACCGCTACTGGGAATCGCTTAAGTATGTGGTGTTACAACACCGCTAAGGCGTTTCTGGGACCAAAGCTCCAAAAATTATCAAGACTGGTTTGATGACAAATGTGACGTAACGACGTAGCCATACAACAGCTGTAGGAATATTACCGTCTTCATCACTGTTACCTTAACAACACCAGGTTAGTCCCAATGAAAGTTGAGTACCACAACATAAGAACCGTGCAGCAGAAACTTCGTCTACTGCAGGATAAATGGTTGAGCGACAAGGGTGACGCTATCCAGGGCAATGCTGATATACATGACATGAACAATTTCTACTCAGCTCTTAAAGCAGTTTACGGCCACACTTCATAAGGATCATCCCCCCCCCCTTCTGAGTGCTGATGAGAAAACTCTAATCACTGAGAAGGAAAAAAATATCGAACGGCTAACCAAAACCGAAAAAGCGTATTGTCTCCTCTCGAATGACAAAGCTCCAGGTGATGACAAGATTACAGCTGAACTATAGAAAGAAAGGGACATATCTCTGTATGCAAGGCATCACCAGCTATTCTTTCTAATATGCAGCAGAAAGAGATGATTAAACGGGATTTCAAGGACGCGTCTATTGTTCACCTATACAAGCGAAAAAGGGAAGCGTCAATCTTGCGACAACCATTTTGGCATATCATTGCTCTAGATTGCAACCAAGTTGCTCGCTAGAATATTGTTAAGCCGTCTAAATACGCATCTTGAGCAGGGTCTCCTGCCAGAGAGTCAATGTGGTCTCCGTAAGGAACGTGGAACTATTGATGTGGTGCTTGTGGCCAGGCAGCTACACGCAAAATGCAAGGAATAGAATGTTGACATCTTCTCCACCTTTGAAGAATTGACCAAGGCTTTTGATACCATTAGTAGATAAGGTATTTGGGAGATCATGTCCAAATATGGAAGCCCCAGAAAATTCATCTCAGTGGTAGGGAAACACCATGATGGTGTGCAGGCTAGGTTCCGGGAAAATGAGGAACCATCTAAACCATTTCTTGTGACAAATGCGTCAAACACGGGCCGTGTCCTGGCCCCAACACTTTGTAGCCTAGTGTTTTCTTCCATGCCCACTGATGCTTTCAGAGAAGAGGACGTTGGAATTGGTCTTATATGCTGAACTGATTGTAGGGTATTCAATCTCAAGGGGCTACATGCCAAATCTAAGGTTCTGACAGACATCATCGGGGATTTTCTGTTTTCCTATTGTGCCTTAAACGCGGGAACAGGCGCTGATATTCATTGCATTGTTACTAATTCCTCCAATGCCTGCACAAACTTCGGTCTCACGATTAACACAGAAAAGACTGAGCTCATTTACCATCAAGCTCCTCGAAGTATTTACGTTAAGCCAAACGTTCAAGTACGTGGCCAGATGCTTAAAGTGGTGAGTGCCCTCTCTTACTTTGGCAGCGCACTGTCCCAAAGGGGCACCATCGATGACGAGGAAAACCTTCACCAGTGCAAATTACGGCAGATTGTCTAAGAATGTGTGGACCAGGCGATAAATCAGCACTGAAACTAAAAATAATGTGCTCCTTGTGCTTCTCTATGCATGTATGCATGTGAAACCTGGATGGTCTACCAACGCAATGCAAAAGTGTTGAAACACTTTCATGTGACAAGTCACAGGAAAATCCTAAACGTCCAATGACAGGACAGGGTCCCAGGCACTGAGGTATTCACATAGCATCTTTACCCCTTCAATGCAAGTCCCAGCTTCACTGGGCGACACATGTGCGAATGTCAGACCACCACTTGGTTAAAAAGAATATTCTATGGTGAGCTGACGAATGGAAGATCGTTTGCTGGTGGTCAGAAGAAATGCTTTAAAGACGCCCTTAAAAGCTTCACTGAAAGTTTTCGATACAGACACGGACATAAGGGAAGAAATGTCAAAGGACAGAGAAATCCTGAATTCCTCTGTAGTCAAAGGTTCCATACAACATAAAGCCAACAGAACAGCGGCTGCAGAGTACAAAAGACATGCCAGAAACGCGTGGTTTAACTCTGCACCTTGAGATGTCCCATCGAGCCCTTGAAACATTTGGTGCCAAAATCGACCTCATCGACCATCTGAGAACTCAAACAAAACAAAGTTCACTATCACCATAGACGACGATTAAGGTGGGCGTGGTTGGGCTTTCGACTGAAGAACTCTCGTAATTATTATAATCATGTCAAATACCGTTTACCCCGCCCGCAACATGGGCGACTACGGCTACAACATAACTACAGCCCAGACATTTAAAGCATTTCATAAAAGATTGGTAAGGTAAATATTTGGAATCAGCAGCTATATCATTTCACGGTAATAGTAGATAGTACACACCTTTCTTAGTATTTTTGCCAATGTCATGGGTAGTACACACCTGTTTTATTAAATAAGACAATGCCCTGGGTGGTACACCCCTCTCATAGTAATTTAAGACAATGCCCTGGGTGGTACACCCCTCTCATAGTATTTAAGACAATGCCCTGGGCGGTACACCCCTCTCATAGTATTTAAGACAATGCCCTGGACAGGACACCCCTCTCATAGTATTTAAGACAATGCCCTGGGCGGTACACCCCCTCTCATAGCATTTAAGACAATGCCCTGGGCGGTACACCCTTCTCATAGCATTTAAGACAATGCCCTGGGCGGTACACCCCCTCTCATAGTATTTAAGACAATGCCCTGGGCGGTACACCCCCTCTCATAGCATTTAAGACAATGCCCTGGGCGGTACACCCCCTCTCATAGTATTTAAGACAATGCCCTGGGCGGTACACCCCCTCTCATAGCATTTAAGACAATGCCCTGGACGGTACACCCCCTCTCATAGCATTTAAGACAATGCCCTGGACGGTACACCCCCTCTCATAGCATTTAAGACAATGCCCTGGACGGTACACCCCCTCTCATAGTATTTAAGACAATGCCCTGGACGGTACACCCCCTCTCATAGCATTTAAGACAATGCCCTGGACGGTACACCCCCTCTCATAGCATTTAAGACAATGCCCTGGACGGTACACCCCCTCTCATAGTATTTAAGACAATGCCCTGGACGGTACACCCCCTCTCATAGTATTTAAGACAATGCCCTGGACGGTACACCCCCTCTCATAGTATTTAAGACAATGCCCTGGACGGTACACCCTTGTCTTAGGGTCCTACTTATCCTTATATTTAAGATCCTACGTTAATCACTCCACGCACCACTAAGACCATTTGTCATTTGATGAATTATTTTTAGATATCCTTGTTTTTCTGTATTGTTTCCCCAAACATGATATTCCTTATTTTCAATTAGCCACGATTTCATGTGTGGTAGAGAAGGTGTTTTTGTGGGTTTTTTTTAAATCTGATCCTCTTGTTCTTATTCTATAAAAGTACAACGTCTGACGATTATGTCTTGCTGTTGAAATGTATTCCCGCCCACATTCGCCATTACTTTAGCCTCCTCCTGTGAAATTGCTTTCATCAATGTCATGTTTCCTCATCTAACCGTCGCAAGTGAAACAAAACTCTTGACACCAGGCTGGCAAACCACTGAGCATACAGAGGGGGTAAAAATACATTGTTCTAATAACCAATATTGACAGCGGCTTAAAACGTGTGTGACATGTGCAGCCCATGTTGGGTTTCCTGTCTGTTTTTTTTTTAGAGAAATTTAGACATGTTATTATTTAGTTTAACATTTTCAATTAGTTGTCGATATAATTGTTGTTATTGTTGTGTTTGTTTTGTTTTTTTGGTTCTTGTTTAGAGACCGACCGATTTCGGCTTCGGTTTCGGCGCTGAAAGTGGCCATTTTATCACTTTCGGTCAAGTTTTGGTTTCGGCCGAAACTGAAAGTTAACTTTCGGCTTAATTTCGGTTTCGGCCGAAAGAGAAAAGTTAACTTTCGTTTTTTTTTTTTTGGTTTCGGCCGAAATTGACTTTGACTTTCGGCCATCCGATCAAACTAAACGATCTTTAAGAACAATCTAAGCGATCTTTAATAAAAATCTAAACGATCTTAAAGAACAAACTAAGCGATTTTTAAGAACGAACTAAATGATCTTTAAGAACAAAACTAATGATCTTTAATAGTAAACTAAATGATTTATAAGAATAAACTATGCGATCTTTAACATAAAACTAAATGTTCTTTAGGAACAAACTAAAAGATATTAAAGAACAAACTAAACGATCTTAAGGAACAAAATCAATTATCTATAAGAACAAACAAAGCGATCCGATCTTTATGAAAAAACTAATTGATCTTCAACAACAAAATAAGCGATCTTAAGAGCAAACTAAAAGATCAATAAAAACAAACTAAATGATTTTAAGAACAAACTAAATGATCTTTAAGAACAAACTTAATGATCTTTAAGAACGACTACGCGATATTTAAGAACAAAATTTATGTTCTTTAAGAACAAACTAAGCGATCTTTAAGAACAAACTAAACTATCTTTAACAACAAGACGTTATATTAGATGTTTAGTTATTAATATTCACTATTATCACATTTTGTAATAAAAAGCATGTAAATATTTATACTTTTCCCCATCATTTGCGATGTATGCAGAATGTATGCGGGAACGAAGTTCAAAATATCTAAATATTTAATTTTCGGTTTCGGCTTCAGCTTCGGTTTCGGCCGAAAGTCATTTTTAACGTTCGGCCTTTTTTCGGTTTCGGCCATACGTCATTTTTAAACTTTCGGCCTATTTTCGGTTTTCGGCCAAAATCAGAAAATCACTTTCGGTCGGTCTCTATTCTTGTTATTACGTTATGGGGGGGGGGGGGGCTTTTTGTT
>CAXITT010000212.1:102579-276189 GCA_964033795.1 Lymnaea stagnalis | reverse complement strand
GCACTGACTTGTATTGGGAGAAATTAATCTCCTATTTTAATTTTAATTGGCTCGTTGTAAACAGTGCCTAACAAAGGACGATACCATATAATCAACAATATTAAGGATACGACCCAAAACAGTTTCTAGTCACAATTAATTAATATTTATTATGTCTTAAGATAATTACAAAATAAAATAAAATAAAATTACAATCTTCAACTTACAGTATGGCAGATGTCGTACCGGTACACAGTTAATACAATTAGAAAGAATGATGCTAATAAATAATACGAAATAAACACATATAAGTAGGAGCACACAACTACACAAAGAATAAAACACGCCTCGTAATGTTAAGAGAATCTATAAGATAATCTCCGTCCCTCGTCGTGCCTGTCAATCCCTTATATAGGTGGGTCTACCGACGCCCAAGCCCTGCCTTCAAGAAATTTCTAGAAAAATCAAAATCATTCTACAAAATACTATTTGGAACAGATTAATTATTTTTATTCGTTGGCGGCGTAAACAAGAAATACATCAAAGACCTAAGCCACACCCCTTTGTGAACACAGCGTCTCATGCGGGGTCAATCAGAGGGCACGCACGAGAAATATTATGCAAACAAGCTCTCTATAACATGTTCAATCATCCTATTTAATTTAGTTGTTTTTTTGTTTTTAAATCTAAAAATTTATTGCGCATCAGTCAACCAGGTAAGTTGCCCTTTTAAAAAAAAAACAAATTAAGGAATAGTAAACAAGGTGTGTTTTAGCAAGGTTATTTTTTCTTTTTTTTTAGTTTAGTAAACGAAAACTTATATTTGCTAGTTAATTTTGGTGTTAATAAGCCATTAGTTGTGATTTTAAAATGGCCAAGTAACATCCCCACCCCCATACACCCCCCAACCCAAAAAAAAATAATAACCACACATAAAACAACAAAACAAAATCCTATCTAAAATGGCGGTTGGGCTCTAACCTTAAAAGTCTTACCTTTAAAGAAAGAAACTTGTAACGTCACTGCTTCACGTCCTCATTACAACAACTCACGTGAAGACCAGGTCAAGACATTCGCCTGGACACGACAAAACAATCGATCACAAGTAAAAACTTAAGTTTGCGTGAGCTCTTCCAGCATCAAAACTTTGTACTTCTGTGACAATCGAACGGTGTCGAGAGTTTTATTCAAAACTTTTAGAAAAAATATTCACAGAAAAAATATAAAGTTTTAAATTCGCTTAGAACTTTTGTCAATTTTTTTTTTTAAATGAAAGCAGGTCGTACCTATTCGCACTTTGTCCTATCAGCTCTTATCCAATTTTCCTCTGTAACGACTGGCCACAATCGAAATGTTAAACCATTTTGTTACTAGGCTCTTTCAGCGCAGCGTATTGCTGCTTGCGGTGCCAGACATCGACATGACACGCGATCAACAGCGGCTTAACCCCCCCCCCCGGGCCAGACCACATGGTCTTAACAGCCACGGCTGCGGAGTAGGAGTCGACCGCGGACGGAAGTGATTCCGGGGGCTAAATTTATGGACAGCATGCTATCACTTAACTTTGTTGGTTGATTTTTTTATCCACGGAAGGATACAGCAAATTCCGTTCACTTTGTTCCTGTTGGTGATAGTCTGAATATGGACATTACAAGAAAACAAATGTAAAAACAATTCAACGGATTGGAAAATAATATAATAGACTAAGATGATAGCCATCATCGTTAAGTGGTCCCTCATAATGGACTGATGAGTTTCAAACAGGGATTTTAATTTTTTTTTTTTTTTTTTTTGCTACATTAAACTCCCCTAATTAATTTCAAAGGAATTTTTTTAAATAACTGAATGGAATTATTTTTTTTATGTTTTAGTTCCGGCAAATTTTTTTTATGGTTTTAATAATTGGAATTCCTCTTAGACGACCATGGATATAAGCAGAGACATCAATTGGGTAGGGCAAGGTGGGGCATTTTCCCTCCTCCCCCCCCCCCCCCACATGAATTTGCAGGTTTTATTTAAATTGCTCTGTACTGTGACGCCTCCAGTAATAAAAAAAAACTTAACAAGCCGACAAAGTTTTGGATTTGATCCCCCCCCCCACAACCCCTTTTTGAAAATACATGAAATGACGCCTCTGGATATCAGTTGTGTTTTGTTGGTTGTTTTGTAAAGTAATCAAGGAGACACATTCTTAACTAGAAGTCATCGTACACTCTGGAAAATGTGTGATGCATTTTTTGTGTATGTGCGGTTAATTCATTAACTTTAATTCTAAACGCCTTGGATTCCTTTTACATTTCTCTTTATGTTATTTTTGTTTGACACATTTCCAAATGATTCAGCAGCCTGCTGGACAATAGGCTCGTGGACCCACTCTTTTTGGTAGGATCGATATTTCTTTTCAGTGTCGCAATCGGAAGCGATTATAACTCGCTCATCTAGAAGCCGATGCTCATAAATTCATATGAGATTAGAATCCATTAGATTAGAGAATAATATGTTGTATTAGATTAGATAAGACAAGAGTATATTAGATTAGATTATAATAGATAAGATTAGAATGAATCAGATCGGATTAGAATAGAATGGATTAGATTAGTTGTTGCTGTTTTTTTTCTTCATTTTTAAAAATCTTTTATGTTAAGTCATCAATTTTAAAAGTCAAAGAAATGATGTTGTCCTTGGGTTTGTTTCTTTGTGTGGGTATGTTTTTTTTTAAATATAAAACCAACATGTGATGGCGTTGCATGCTTGCTTTATCAAAAAGATTAACATATTCAACAAATGAAATTCTTTGGGTTGTAGAATAAAGAACACGTTGGGGTAAAATGTCGTAGCGCATCCAAATGTGTCCCTAAGTTGCACGCATGCTACAACCCGGAGGACTCAGTTCATTTTCTTACGTCATGGCAGAAATGAACTTTTAATGGCGGATTACGGACTGTCGTGGTCGTGACAGTTAGCAATATCGTAGTTAAGGCCACATTAAACTGTGCTGACAAAGTCGAAGTTAAGTCCACGTTAAACTGTGCTGACAAAGTCGAAGTTAAGTCCACGTTAAACTGTGCTGACAAAGTCGAAGTTAAGTCCACGTTAAACTGTGCTGACAAAGTCGTAATTAAGTCCACATTAAACTGTGCTGACAAATTGTTAGTTAAGTCCACATTAAACTGTATGGAAAAAGTCTTAGTTAAGTCAATATGAAACTGTGCTGACAAAGTCTTAGTTAAATCCACAATAAACAGTGCTGACAATAACAATAAATATAGCGGGTAGACATCCTGCCCCACAAAAGTTAAATTATATCGATCAATAATCACAACAGCAATTGTTGTTGTTTTTTTAGCCTAATGTCACTCAGCAAGCTTGCAACCCGCCGAAAGTTTTTAAAATCAACAATCAAACAAACAAAACAAACAAAATAAGCACAACAATGCCGGGATAAACGGTGATCCAGTTAAACGGATTTGAGATCCATTTATCTATTTGATATTTTGTGGCCAATTCAGACAAGCTCGACCTCTGACAGATAGATAGCTAACAACCGTAATTTAAGCTTTTTGAAACTGTCAGGAATTCAATTGTTGGAGATTTTAACGTTTAAATCAATTTTTGAAAAAAAGCTATTGTCTATTAAACCGAACCAAATGAATTAATGCAGTGCAGTCAAACGATTGTTCTAAGCCTGTGGTAGCAAAAGTGGACGTAGCAAATAAACTACGGCATTTAACAAAGGTTGGTATGTACCTTGCCTCACCCCAGAGCACACGGAAAAGAGGATCTCACAAGCTCCACTGGTCAACACAACAGAAACGTTGAAAATGAGAAAAACTAACAAACCTAGATTCGACCGAGTAAGTTTGTGGACCATCCATTCTCTCCTGTCGACTTTCATCTTATCGACAAAACCCTAAATAAACCAGTCCATTAATACATATTTCATCTGTTCAAAATAAGTGTTATAGCATGGTTGCTGAATTTTTTTTTAAATTTACCACCAGCGGTAGCATTCAACCTTACCTCCTCCCCCACATTTTTGTTTTGATATTTACGTCACGCTTTAATGTTTAGCGCCAATCCTTTTTACCCAACCCTTCCTTGACTGGGAAAAGGTAGTATCTTTGTTGTACTTTGTGCAATGGCTTCCAGTCCTCTGTTACGTAATGTGTAACAAACAAGCCAAATCTTAAAAATGATTAATAAATTTGCAAAAACAATATAACTGTACGTAACACCAAGGATTCCCTGTGATATTTCCCGACTGATGTAAAGACTACCAAAAACAGTGAAACTAATTATTTAAGCACAATGGTAGAATTAGCATTGGGGTCGTCCATAAATTATGTCAGCAATATTTACTATTTTTTTACCCCCTGCCCCCACCTTGTCAAGAACTGTCAAACTTTCGATGACGCCCCTATTTAATTATGTCAACATTTTATAACCCCCCACCCAAAAAAAAATAATTATAATTTAAATATTTATAAATACATTTTAATTTGTGCAGATCTATTTAAATGACACAAAATTGTTGGGAAAACATGTTATTACATCTATAGCTCGTTAATCAACAAGTTAAAAAGTTTTTACACTTAAATTTTATAATGCAGAATCAATTAAACGGTTGTTAAAGACTAAAAATCATTGTTTGTGGAAGTATAAATATGATTATTGTCAGTATAGCTGACAATTATAGTATAGGTTCTAGCTGCTATCATCTTCCCATGGAGTAGCCAGGTGTTGCTCTATTGTAACAATGGGCATCAGGGACATCATTTGGGTAGGGCAGTGGGGCATTTGAATCCTTCACCCCTCCCCACCCCCCCCCACCCCGATTTTGCTGGTTTTATTTAAATTGCTTTGTACTGTGGCGCCTAAAGTAATAAACAACATAACAAGACGACCAAGTTTTGCTTATGCTCACCCTCCCTTCCCCTAATAAAAACCTGAAACCACGCCCCTGATGGGCATAGTGTATAGTAGATGATTTATCATTTTCATCTTGCGGAACTGACATACCAGACAAGTCAACATCATTCTTATCTAGCCATTCAGCACTTAAATTAGTAATATTGTCGGTATGAGCAATAATTGCCATAAGCTCTCTCTGTTTTTGAGTTGGTATAGTTCAGTGGTTCTTAACCTTTTTTGGAGGTACTGAACTCCATCAGTTTCATATGCGCATTCACCGAACCCTTCATAATAGGAAAAATAAAATATGATTTTTTTCTGATTTTTTTTTTGGCCCTCCGCCGAACCCCTGAGGTTCGATCGAACCCAGGTTAAGAACCACTGGTATATTTGTTATTGAACACCGATAGGTCCGTTACCACATCAAGTTTTGATTCAGCATCTTGAGAAGTTCTTTGTTCTTGTTTGTTTGTTTGTTGACTTTTTTTCTTGATTTTGTTGTTGTTTTTTACAATAATTTATTTCATACTTCTTAATGTTCAAATAGTTACAATACTTTTTTTAAAAACAAAATCGTCAAGTGATGTCGTCTTACATTAACAGTTTAATCATAGACGGGGTTTCCCCGTTGTTGGACGCCCCCGGTAATTAGAAACTACATTTTTCTCCGCAAATGTAAAAAATGATTTTCTCAGCTACGAGTGACACTTAGCTTAAAATAGAGCTCATCGCTTTTAGCTGTCCTTTCATTTTCTAATCTTATATCTAGAACTTCCATCAGCAACTTATTTATTGCGGTGCCTTATTCAGCTCGTAATTTATTTTTTTTTAACTTTGGTTATTAACACATTTTAAAAGAAGAAAAAAAAAAGATGAACATCTTAAGAATTAAAACTGCGTTCAACTTTGTCATCATACCTGCCCAATTCCCCCTAGAACTTAAGAAAACGCCTTGCAAATGTGGGATGTCTGTTGCGGTACGCGAACTGTGATTGGCGCTGGCGTCCCATCTCAGATCCCAGTTATTTTGAAAAGAAGACAGGCGATGAGACAGGTACATGCTCCCTCACCCGAGTCGCTTCGTTTTTAATAAAATGATTTTAATCTCCCTTCCATCTTGGCAGGTACGTTATTTTTCTTCAAAACTCATTTAAATATCATGGCTGTTGGGGGGTTGGGGGGGGGGAGGGTTCGGGTTCAAAGTTTCGGAGAATTTTTTTGAAAATACCCTTGAACGCGTGGCGTAGCTAGAGGAGTGCGGGGGTGGCGGACCGCATCGGGTAACACCATCTCAGCAGATGACACCATATTGGAAAAACTGCATTTTTACAGAGCACACAGTGCTCGGTCTAACCGAAGTTCATCAAAGGATAACCGATCACACGTAAATTGTCCACACATGTAACCAATCAGAATGCGTGCTTTATTAAAAGTTCCAGTTTGATGCTTCAGAAATGAGGTGACCCTATAGTTTGGTGAATTGCTGAATGGGACTTCCTTGAATCTCGTTCAATACTCTCGCTAAGCCTTCAATTGTTTCTTACGATCTGTGTGTCCGTGGCTTCATGTGAGCGGAGCTTTTCAAAACTAAAGCTTATCGAGTACGATATACGACCGACAATTGGACAGTCAAGGCTTTGTGATCTAGCTCTACTATCAATTGAAAATGATACGGTGAATAATAGTGATTTTGCTCAAGGGATTGACTGGTTGACAGCTTTGTATACCAGGAAAGGATCATTTTTAATAAAGTACATGTAAAAAAAAACAAAAAACTATTAAAAACCTTTAAAAAAAAACCTATGCCAGTCAAACTTGATGTCTCTGAAACGTGAAGAAGACAATGCACTAGTCTAACACTGCCACTATTGCTTCTTGGACCAAAAACTGTTCTTCATTCATTCAATTAGGGAAATTAGACAAATTCCTCTGAGACAGTTAAGGCTTTCTTTTTTTTTTCTTTCTTTTTTTTCTCCTTTTAAAAAAAAAAAAAAGATAATGGAGCCACATGCTTAAAGTGGTGAGAAGTTTAATGTTTAAGTAATTTGGAGATTTAAACCAAATGTCCGGGCGTTTTCTCTTTGATCAGAAACGTACAGCTTCCATTCCTTCCACGTAGCATGTACACGTGCTTCATAACCCTTTAAGCTCTGGCCGTGTAAGACCGGTTTTGAACTAAACCTACTGGTTTATTACCCTCCCTTCCACACATTCGCTTTGTTTAAGCTGATACTTTATTTCAATGGTGGAACAACGTATGTGGAGGCTTGAAATATATAGACAGGACAATACAAGAAGAACGTTTCGGGTAAGAGCCTTCCTCAGCAGACAAGGACGAATGGACAAACATCATTTGAGAATGACATGAGGTTTGCGTTAACGGAACTTCAATAGCAAATGTTGAATCATGTTAATTGAAAACTGTTGAGTTAGAAAAACCATCATGGTATTAAATTTGACGTTAGTTAAATAAAACTGAATTATATTATATTGAAATTGAGAGGCTGATCTGTTTCCTTTACTCGTGTTAAAAAGTATTCCAGTCTATCGGGGTCTACTCGTGTTAAAAAATATTCCAGTCCATCGGGGTCAATGGGCACTTTACTTCTACTAAATGGTGTCTCGACCAGTGCTGTTTCAGACAATTTCCGGGAGGAGGGGGGTATTTCCGACTTTTTGTTGTTTTTTTGTT
This sequence comes from Lymnaea stagnalis, assembly GCA_964033795.1. Lineage (NCBI taxonomy): Eukaryota > Metazoa > Mollusca > Gastropoda > Lymnaeidae > Lymnaea > Lymnaea stagnalis. The sequence goes on along the minus strand of CAXITT010000212.1, from coordinate 268,607 downwards.
TTTTTTGTTGGGCAGTGCAAATGGACAGAAGCGTAGCATTTTCATGATATTTTTCATTAAATAAAATAATGGGTTTCAGAGTTGAGGGGGTGTGGAGTAAAATGTATATTGTCCTCTGGCGCAAAAAATATCTAGCTACGCCACTGCCATTAGCGCAGAAAAGAGGGGGGGGGCGGAATGGTGTTCTGATGACACCCTATTGAATTTAACTTAGGTCTGTTATGAAACCGCACCCCCTCCACACACGCACACACAGAAACGCCACTGGCTGCATCACTGGCTGCATCACTGGCTGCATCACTGGCTGCATCACTGGCTGCATCACTGGCTGCATCACTGGCTGCATCACTGGCTGCATCACTGGCTGCATCACTGGCTGCATCACTGGCTGCATCTGTCATATAAAAGAAAGGGAAGTTTGATTTTTAAGTTCAAGGTGCATTTTTACTTTTTTTAAATAATACGTCAACATGTGTGTTTTTGTGTTGACTGTGTGTAATTGTGTGTGTGTGCGCGCGCGTGTGTGTGAGAGAGAGAGAGAGAGAGAGAGAGAGAGAGAGAGAGAGGGGGGGAGAGAGAGAGAGTTAGAGAGAGAGAGAGAGAGAGAGAGAGAGAGAGAGAGAGTGAGAGAGAGAGAGAGAGAGGGGGGGAGAGAGAGAGAGAGAGAGAGAGAGAGAGAGAGAGAGAGAGAGAGAGAGAGAGAGAGAGAGAGAGAAGTAATTGTCAACATGTAATAGAGGTAAAAAATTATAATTTTCCAGACGTCTGTGGAAAGAAAAACTCTGATCAATCTAACTTTGAAGTGAGTCGATGACAATTGTAAACAGGATCGTTCTCAGGATAATGATTCAAAGAATATCGTAAAATTTCACTCATTTTGATTTAACGATGTTATTTTAAATTTTTTTTTTAACAAACGTTTATTGCCGTCATGACAAAACTACATTTCCGGTGAATTTTTGTCTCTCCCATTTCTGAAATGTGAAACAATTTGAAAAACCCCTCTAGGCGTAATCTGTGACATGAGAAATGTGTCACTTGTCTACGGCTGGAAAACACTTAAAATATTTGAAGTATTGCATTTTGTTTATCCGCTGCTCGGATGACGTCAGCGTGATGAGGTGTGACAAGGCTTCCACTGGGAAGCAATTTGGGGACGTGGGGTGGGACACTGGCAATTGATCATTGTAAATTTTTAAAAATTTAATTATATGCTTAGGCAATAAGTGTGAAGGACAGGGTTGTTGAGGGCGGGAACAAAAGGATAAATCTTTCAAGCTTTATTTTATCATTTAGTAGATCAGCGTGCCCTGACCTTGGGCTAGAAATGGGGACACTGTGCCCACATGTGGCCCATGTTTTCACACAGCATGTGAGAGATGATAAAAGTGTTTAACAATCACGCCCACCTCACATTGTATCATCTCCCTTTAGATTCTATTTTACCCTTCATTGTACACTGTACGGAATACAAAGAGAAGCTAAAAGTAACAACAGAAATTCCCGGGGTCAATCGGATATAGACAATTTATCTGAATATATTTTAACGTTCTGGATTTCAAAACCGATGCATTATCTGAGGGATGCATTATCTGAGCAATGGTTTTAGATGCTTCGGTTTCGTGTTTGTTGGCATGATAAATTTTTTAAAAAAAAGCATTGTTTAAAAAAAAAAAAACCGTTTTGTTGAATTAAAAATGTGTTTTATAGAATGAGTGTGTAATAATACAACGTTAGTGTCGACTTCGTTGGATGATGTTTCTGGTTTAGTGTCACGGTATTTTAAAACAACTGGTGCATAGGATACCAAATGGAGGGGTGGTAACTCTGACTGTGCAGCAGTCGTGCCCTCTTTTTGGGTAGCGAATCAATCTTTGCGCCCCCCCCCCCACATGGTACACAGCTCTTAAATGTGGCTCACGGTTATTATGTGATCAAATTTAAGGGTTGTCAAACATTTCAGCATTAACAAATTCAACGCTTAAACCAGTAGCATGCACCACAACTGCCACACAATGCAAACCGGCTTCGACCAGCCGGCAAAACCAGGTTGAGAGTAGCCGAACTACTTCAAGTCTCCGGTAAACAGGGCTTGTCCCCCGCAGCATGTGAAGACTGTATCCACTATTTGGTCAACAGGCAGAATAGCGGAGACAGCAACGCGATGGGAATCGGTCAAGAGCGTGGAAGGACACGTAGAACGCAATGGTCATTTACCACATCCAATCCCATTTCCAACCGTCTCGACCTTTTCTTGCTGCTGGACTCAGGATGGCGTGCGTTTGACGATTCGCGCAACTCTTTATCACTTAATCCTATTCAAAGCGCAAGTTATTTTAAACATCAATCCACCCTAGTTTTTTCACCATCTACAAAGACCTGTGGCGATGGGTAGGCGACGAAGCGGTACAATGACAGCCGTAGGCGCAAACCTGATCATATGCGGCTGAGGCCATAGGGTTGTTCTTCACTGTAAAGGGGCAGTGGTGGTGTTTCCTGCAGTCCCCTGAGCGACTGAGCAGTTCTTTTTATGAACAAACTGCTGACCTTCATGGTATGAGGAAGGGGCTAGAAAAGGTTATTGTCTCCATTCTTTGCTATGCAGCCTAAAGCAGTTGGAGAATGCATGCAGTCCGAATTCAGATTTACTGGAAAATCGAACAATTTTCAACATATGATTAAAACTATCCCACTTTAAATCGGTGCTTGGAGTGTGCGCACTATTCAGGATCATGACGAATTGTGTCGACTGCAGAAGGGAACAGCCCTTATAGGATATGAACTAGCCAGGTACAAGTAGATATTGCAGTCCTTAGCAAGACCCAGCGTGCAGTAAAGGGCCAAATCAGCGAGAGTGGCTCTGGATATACCTTCTTTTGGAGTGACCGAGGGAGCGAAGAACGTCATGAGGCTGGTGGTGGTTTTGTTATCAAATCTGCAGTGATTGGCACGGTGGCTGGACTTTCAAGGGAAGTCAACAATGGGATAATGACAGCGCAAATGCCTCTCTTATCTAGATGAAAACACCCAACCATCATCAGCTACAGTGCTCCAACAATGACCAACACAGATGAAGTAAAGACTAAGTTATAAGAGGATCTTCACTCTGAATGTTCCGAAGCAGGAAAAGCTCATAATTCTTGTTGACTTCAATGCTCGAGTGGGGCGTGATCACGTTGCTTGGGATGGTGTACTAAGAAAGCATGGAGTGGACCATTGCAACAGTAAAGGTCTCCGTTCGATCCAGTCTTGATCTGAGCACAAAATGCTAATTACCAATACAGTTTTTCGCCTTCTAACGCGTTGGATGCACCCTCGATCAAACCATTGACATGCATCTCATCGAATATGTTATCATCAGGAGAAAGGACAGTCGGAACCAAGTCTTTATGTTGTTCAGACTTTTGGAAAGTCTGTTGGACAGACCATCGTCTCATCAGCACCAAGCTCAACCTTCACGCAAAAGACAACCCCATGGAAGAAGATCCCCAAACGACAAAGTTGAAGAGCCAGACTATCAAAAAACTTTGTAAACAAGACAAGCCAAAAAGCTCAATTTAGCTCTGTGCCCTTGGGATGGGAATCACTGTTGTTGGTGTGAACGCGTTTTGTTCCGTGAGTTGTGTCATGAGTTGTATTAATAAGGCTAAATGGTCATTGGATGACAGAAAAGCATAATAAAAAAAGTGGGTAAATATAAGGCGTGAGATCGAGAGTTCATGCACCAGAGTTCATGAGAGAGTTATTGAATGAAAGATCGTGGCATTTTGGGCGGTCTGTTGTTTGCTGAAATATTGCAACGAGGTGGATCTGTGTGACAGACACGAAGAATAAAGGTGAACCAAATTATTTCATGAATAGTGGTGTTGCTAGTATTCGGTGTGCCTGGTGCTTAGCGCAGAGGGTAATAGTGTTACAGTGCAACATAGACAACGTCGCCAGAAATATTCGAATGTTCTCGACTAGAGAAATCAGAGTATTTTATCACTCTGTACCAGATGTTGACCTATCCAATACCCTGCACCTTCTACGCCAGAATATTTCGTGGCAGAATTGGCCTGGTCAGCCATCTGCGCACCCACAGACAGATTCAGCCCCAGCAACAAACCGGTGTTTAAAAATGGTCATCATCGATTTTTCATTGGACGAACTACGAATATTCAATTACGTATGCGTAGACAAGAAAAAACATGAATCCAGCGGCGTACACAGCTGGAAAGTGGGATGGGGCTCCATTGGTTGTCTTCAAAAACCGTTTAGAGCAAGTTTTTGTTTTTGTCTTTGCGAAAAGATGTGTCTAAAATAGATGGCAGGCTCTTGCAATAAAATCCCCGGTCACTTTGAAGGTGCAGGCGTGTATTCTACTAAAAATATGAACTGATCAAGTTTTCAGATCGCGTTATTTTAGTCTGATCACGGCAAGTAAAGTTATTTCTAAAGTTTACCTGCATCTTGCGACAGTGGTCGACAGTTTACCGGTTTTCGTGCGCAAATATTCCATGACATACGAATAGTGTATGCCGTACATTATTATTATTATTATTTTTTTATTTTTTTTGCAAAAAGACATGTTTTTAATTCGAATGACCGCTGTTCCAGATAATCAGTGTTTGGATAACAAATGGTCTGCTTTATATTGAATTGAAATTGTCGCCCTTCTCTGGTTTACGCACCAGTTTTTCCCTTTTTGAAAGACATTTCGATTCTTATTTCCAACTTAAGATATTGGTTTGAAGTTTGCATGTATGGTCTAGATCTAAACTAGAGCATTAGATGGCAGCACTGAGATCCTTAACTTGATGCTTTTCGCTTCGAACATTAACTGGCTAAAATCTTCCAGATTATTCCTTCATAAATTATTTTCTTTCAGGGATTAGGATCGAAGCATATCAGTAACTTATGCTCAATGTTCAACCTTGATTTGATAACAGACAGCTAACATAACAGACTGAATTAACGCAGTAAATTATTCATTTATTTGAATGTATTTAATGTATTTATTCATGTTTAATTTCATCGCAAGTTGGGACATTCAAGATGGAATTTTTTTAAAATCGCTCGACAACCATCTATATTTTAATGAAAAGTTAAAAAAAAAAACATAATTCATTTACATAAGATCGTGTTTTTAATGTGCAGACTTGTGCTTTAAATTTAAAAATAGTGTGGAACAATGGCTAGATGCATTGTTAACTTGTAGGTCTGTGTGTGGAAAAATGGCTAGATGCATTGTTAACTTGTAGGTCTGATTGTGGAACAATGGCTAGATGCATTGTTAGCTTGTGTGTCTGTGTGTGAAACAATGGCTACATGCATTGTTAGCTCGTGTGAGTGGAACAATGGCTAGATGCAGTGTTAGCTCATCTGTCTGTGTGTGGAACAATGGCTAGATGCATTGTTAGCTTGTGTGTCTGTGTGTGGAACAATGGTAAGAAGCATTGCTACCTCGTGTTTTTGGAACAATGGCTAGATGCATTGTTAGCTCATGTGGCTGTGTGTGGAACAATGGCTAGATGCATTGTTAGCTCGTGTGTTTGTAGAACAATGGCTAGATGCATCGTTAGCTCGTGTGAGTGGAACAATGGCTAGATGCAGTGTTAGCTCATCTGTCTGTGTGTGGAACAATGGCTAGATGCATTGTTAGCTTGTGTGTCTGTGTGTGGAACAATGGTAAGAAGCATTGCTACCTCGTGTTTTTGGAACAATGGCCAGATGCATTGTTACCTCGTGTGTGTGGAACAATGGCTAGATGCATTGTTAGCTCGTGTGTCTATGTGTGGAACAATGGCTAGATGCATTTTAGCTTGTGTGTCTGTGTGTGGAACAATGGCTAGATGCATTGTTACCTCGTGTGTGTGGAACAATGGCTAGATGCATTGTTAGCTCGTGTGTCTGTGTGAGGAACAATGGCTAGATGCATTTTAGCTTGTGTGTCTGTGTGTGGAACAATGGCTAGATGCATTGTTACCTCGTGTGTGTGGAACAATGGCTAGATGCAGTGTTAGCCTATATGTCATAGCAATTAATAATGTGTGTATTTAGGAGTAAAGATCGACTAACGCTTATTAAAAAATTACAAAATTACCCTCTCTTTTTTTCTCTTCACTGAAAGCAGTGTGTGAATATGAGAATCTAAACACCATGACAGCAATGTGTCAATATCACAGTCTATACAGTAAGACATCAATGTATCAATATGACAATCTATACAGTATGATAGCCATGTGTCAATATGACAATCTATACTGTATGACAGCCATGTGTCAATATGACAATCTATACTGTATGACAGCAATGAGTTAATAATACGACATTGTATGCATTATGGCTGTCATAACTGCAATAAATGTGCGCATTTCTTACGTCCTTTCCCATATATAGAATGTCTCATTCAGAGAAACATCTTTACCGAACAGCTGCTTACATGAGATTGTGATAAACCCTGTTTAATATAAAGAAATGGATACTTTCAAAACGTAGACCGACTGATGACACACCAACAAAGATGGCAATAATATCAGCTGTTAGTGGATGCAACCAGAAAAACAAAAAGCCATGAGCGCATTTCCATGTAGCAATGAACTGCTATGAACTGCTATGTGCCAGTATCACACGCGTCCAATCTAAAATACTTTATGGTGATACACAGTTCAACACAACTTTGCATGTCTTACAGAAACAGGGAGCTTTAATGAGGTTGGCCCACCCCATGCGGCTGACACTGTTGTACTATAAGAATTGGCGTGTTTACTAACAGGTCTTTGCACCAACTAAGCTGCCTGATTTATTCGTAGCTCGTTATGCCAAAATGCAAAGAAGGGGCAAGCTCAGGAAGAAAGTAGCGCGTGAATTGAGAAACAAAGACTTCTATCTGTGATCCCTGCAGCCTGTTTGTTGCTGATATTGCATGATTTGATTTATGTAGAAAGACAAAATATGAAAACGGTCATAAATTTTGGAGGCTGCTTGGTGGCAACTAGTTTACGTCTCTTTCATCTTCTACATTTAAAAGTACGATGCCACAGACCTTCACATTAAGGAGCATGTGAGGATGTCTTTACATGTTTTGTAGTGCGTCTATCTAACATAACAGTTAAGATACGATGGTAAATTTCAATTCTTTGATTCTCCAACTATATAAACTGTTGTAGTTTTCAGCTGGTTTTAGTGTGGACAAATCATGCTAACTGCATTCATGAATTCTTCTTAAACCAGGTATGAGTGGCCTACCCAGCTCAGATAACTCAAAAAAATGGACGTTGCATTTGATCTTGAAGAGCTCAGACTCCCAGGCAAGAGCTCTATGCTGCTTCAATCGATGGGGATGGTATCTCATCCAAGTCATAGCCAGCTTCAGATTGCTCATAGCTCTTAGTACCATCCTGCACATCCGTGAATGACGTTTCTTTGGAGTGCTGAATAGCCGTCTCTGTTGTCTCGGCTTCCTGTGTGGCACTTCGTGGCTTGACTAAGAACAGGTAGCCCTGGCTGACTTGTGAGTGTATCGTGCTAACACTGAGTGGTGGCAGCAGGGCTTTTTGCTTCCTGGTCGCGTTTAAGTCTCTGATCTTTGCCACGACAAATTCCAGAGGCTTAGATTTGACGGCCACGCTGTTGACCCAACTGTTTCTGTAAGCCTTCTCCGCCGTCAATCTGTCTTTCGGATCCACTTGAAGCAACTTGCGAACTAAATCCTGAAAAATAATTAAATTCTCTTCTATTTTTTTCCCAGATGTGTTTAAAGTATTCTTGAAAAAAAATGTGAAAAAACTCTTCTTGTATCTCTGTTATATTTTATGAACACGTTGACAGAAAAACTGATTTTCTTTAAAAAAAAACTGTTGTTGGTTAAATTTACAACTGTTTTTTATTGACAAAATTTATTTCTGACTGCCATTACATGTTGTTCTCTAACTGTTCCAAAGTGGTCGCAAGGAAGTATTTTTTTTTAAAACTAGGTCACAGAGAATGATTTTTTTTAACTAGGTCACAAAGAAGGATTTTTTGTTGTTCTTTTTAAATTGGTGGCTCAAGCTAACAGATGCTCCTGCTTGGCAAACTAAACCATTTAACAACATAAAAATTAGAGATGAATAATGTTTCGAATTACATATTCCAATTATATATTCCCTTAATTCTAAGGGTAATATAAGCAATGCCTCTAAATTATTAAAAGCAACAGTTATTTTAAATGGAACATGTGAATGAAAAATATTATTTTGTAAACTAGTGAAATATTTCTGGTAAAAAATCATAAGTCATCAGCAGTGTTTCATGTCCTATACAAGTTCAATAATTGGGTGTTAATGTTATGAAACAATGATAGGCTGGGCTGATAAGGAGCAACACTTACGTTCCCAATAACAAGGAGCAACCCTTACCTTCCCATGATAAAGAGCAACACTTACTTTCCCAATAACAAGGAGCAACACTTACCTTCCCAATGATGAAGAGCAACACTTACCTTCCCAATGATGAAGAGCAACACTTACCTTCCCAATGATAAAGAGCAACACTTACCTTCCCAATAATAAAGCGCAACACTTACCTTCTTAATGACAAAGCGCAACACTTACCTTCCCAATGAAAAAGAGCAACGCTTACCTTCCCAATAATAAAGAGCAACACTTACCTTCTCAATGATAAAGAGCAACACTTACCTTCCCAATGATGAAGAGCAACACTTACCTTCCCAATGATGAAGAGCAACACTTACCTTCCCAATGATAAAGAGCAACACTTACGTTCCCAATGATGAAGAGCAACACTTACCTTCCCAATGATAAAGAGCAACACTTACCTTCCCAATGATGAAGAGCAACACTTACCTTCCCTATGACACTGACTTCGTCCACCTCATGGGTATCATGGGCAGGAAACTCAAACTGTCCTTTGATGATTTTCTTGAAGAGGGCTACAGGATCTTCATGTGAGAACGGCTCATATCCAAACAACCTGTGTTCGAGATTATACTTTATCATATCCAAACAATCTGTGTTTGAGATTATACTTTATTTTGATGAACTTCGCCATAAATAACAGGACAATCAACTACCAGCAACCCATTGATATTTATGTCATGTGTTTGATAAGTTTTCTAAAGATAAAACATAAAACACATGATAAGTAGCAGATTATTTTTCACCCTGATATTTTCATAAGCTTCTATTATTCAAATTAGATTCTTTATATTTTTTTAAAGATCTGTTATGGATTAAAAACTACTTACAGAATGAAAATTATAACTCCCAAGGACCACATATCTGATGCTCGGTCAGCTCGAAAGCCTTTCATGATCTCAGGTGCTGCACACACAAAAACAACAGAAGTGTTGTAATTCAAAGGTTGCATTGATTATCGAGAGGGCCGATTACAGATTAATTACTGTTTTTAGTACTTTGAAACATGGGCGCCCGCAGAAAACTTTCTAGGGGGGGGGCGCAAAAAATCGATTAACTTTACAAGGGGGGGGTAATGTTAGTTTTCATGTTCTTTGTTGATGTTTTAATGTTTGTTTTCATGTTCTTTGTTAAGAAAATTTAGTATTGTTTTTATGTTGTTTTAATTTACTGTAGCGTATTTGTATAATGAACGAACTGACAGGACATCAGCTAAGTTACATTTCTCTTTATTTTCTCTTTACTTTAACAAAAATTTTTGCTATTTTTGTCTAAAAAAATTTTATCCAATCAATCCAGGGGGGGGGGCAAATGCCCCCCTTTGCCCCCCTGCGGGCGCCCTTGCTTTGAAACTAAATAACCCCCTCCCAAAAATATTCAAATTGCCTCCAACTACCCCACCCCAAACCGGTGGGGCAAACTCTTCACGTTGGGAATCACTGGCTCATACTAGAGAATGACGTCATTCAATTGTTCATACAATGGCCATAAGGCGAAGTAGGTCTCATGGCAAACCGGTCTCATTGACAATCTGTTCGAATTTTTTTTTCTTGAACGTTAAAAAAAAAAATCAAAATAATGCGTCTTAAAGATGAATAAGTGAACCTTTGAGTTGATCCATGTCCTTAGACAAGCGACAAAAGGATGTCTCTATGTCCTTAGATTAAAAACGTCGAAAGGGTTTATTTATGTCATTAGACCAAAGGGCGAACGGGTTTATTTGTGTCATTAGACCAAAGGGCGAAAGGGTTTATTTATGTCATTAGACCAAAGGGCGAACGGGTTTATTTGTGTCATTAGACCAAAGGGCGAAAGGGTTAATTTATGTCATTAGACCAAAGGGCGAACGGGTTTATTTGTGTCATTAGACCAAAGGGCGAAAGGGTTTATTTATGTCATTAGACCAAAGGGCGAACGGTTTTATTGATGTCTTTAGTCAAACGGCGAACGAACGTATAGCTGATCTTCAGTTTCAAAGTTGTCCGTCGTAGACTTCGTAGGAGCGAATGTAGATTGCTGCATACAACGTGCGTGACTCTTATTTGTCTGAACAGTTTCTGGCCGACCAGTTTCACCCTTCCGTTGAGACACTACACTTCCGTGACGACGAAATGTGTTAACAATGGACAGCATAACGGTATCACTTGGTGCCGTCTTATAAATCTCTCTCGGCATTGTCCTGCCCCCTTTTTCGAACCTTTGCCCCTTTCAAGACCGATTCAGTGTGAGCGAAAATAGGGCTCAACTATGAAATTATGTTTCCAACAACTAACTGCCCCTACACAACTTGCTGGATACCTCAGGGAGCACGGGGCGACTGGAGCTGCGCACCATTGACAAACACACGTACGCCTTCAAATACGGGTTCAAAATGCGACAGTTCCAGTGCTCTTACTTTTGACGCACACTGTTTTCAGTAGGGTAAGCTGTTTTTAGGAATATACTAAAGTATTTGCAATAAGCCGATAAATCGGTGCAAAGGCCGACAACCGATTAATTGACAAAAATGGCCCGATTGAGCGGAGTACCGCTTATCTGCCACTCAATCAGTCCAACCAATCTGGGTACAGTTAAATTTAAGCAACCACAATTATGGTCAATGATTATTATGATCGGAAGACAAAATGAGAAAGCTGTTAATCTATTGGAAGAGTGTAAATAATTTCAAAGGTTTGAAAGAAGAAACGTATAAACAATTTCAAATTTTTATTTAAAATGCAAACCTGTGTAGCCCGGAAATCTGCAAGTTGCTGCTATTTCTAGCTCTGGACTGACAATCGAAGACATGGCGAAGTCAGCTGTGGGTAGGTCATCACGAAGTGAGGAGCATGAGATGAGAGTTGAATTGTGTCGGTTGATGCATGTAAACAAAATACTCGCAAAGGAATTTCCATCCAAAACATTCTTCCAATTAAAATTATTTAAAATGTGTTTGGCACACTAACAAAGCACGTCTTTAATTTAAAGTGACAAAATAGCTAAAAAATTAACAGTGTTGGTGAATTTTTTTATAAACTATTTCATATGTATTAATTTTTTCTTAAGCTTTAGTTACAACATATTCTAAAGAGTATTTCAAAATCATGACAGCACTGATTCACAAATGTCTCCCATGCATGTAGAACTAAGGACTTTCTAACTCACCGTTTTAATTTTGAATCAATGATAAAGATTATATGCCCATGACATTATCTTGGATTTCGCTGAAGCACAGATTAAGGACAATGCTGGTTTATGACTGTTCTGATTGTTAAACTGATCAAGATATGAGATCTAAAACCCACTGTAATGTAATGTCATAATTTTGCCATGTCAACACTTTCCTATCAAAGTACCGTATTTATCGGCGTATAACACGCACTTTTTCCCCCTGAAAATAAGAGGGCAAATGATGTGTGCGTGTTATATGCAGATATAATGTTAAGGACCCATAGTACGTACCGCATAGCGGCGCGAATGGTGCGTGTTATACGCCTGTGCGTGTTATACGCCTGTGCGTGTTATACGCCTGTGCGTGTTATACGCCTGTGCGTGTTATACGCTGATAAATACGGTATGTTAAAAAAATAATTAACATCAGAACGAGCACACTTAATAGTCAAATGTTGTCTACAAGATTTTAAATGTCAGCTATCATTTCATGAGATTCTGCCAAATATAACATAAATTGTTGAGGGAAGGTACATCTTACCAATTTTGACATGAGCATCATCTGAATGATCTTCATACACCAAATTTTCAGGCTAAAACCAAAATATTAATTGATTAAAATGTTGTTTTTTTCCGTGAATTACTTTTGTGGTTTGGTTTGTGTGTGTGTGTGTGTGTGCGTGCGTGTGCGTTTTCACTACAATGTAAAACCTCTTCAAACATCATTGCTTTGTTACCTTTTAAGTATTAATAATTTCCAAGATTGTTTATTTAATAATCATAACGTGCCAATGTTCAAGACAGTGAGCATACTTTATGAGTGTAGCTCATTAGTCCTGAATGGGTTAAGATTTTTTTATGTTTATATATAGAGAGATTATACCTTTAGATTTTTTACGGCGTATCCAAAGAAGTGAAGATACTGAAAGAAAAGAAAGCAAATTCAAATTATATGAAGAAACAAATCTACTGTTTTTAAAACAATAAAATTGTCCCTCTAATGATCGCCATTGTGTCTTTGTTATTGTAGGCGTCTGACGGTCTGATACTGACTCAGTCAAAAAGGATCAGTTGATTATGGGTAGCTGTCGGATTAATGGAAAGGTTTTGAAGAGTTTTTTTTTTCCCACGTGGATATAACAGTTATTATGTGGTCACATTTAAGGGCTGTTCAACATTTTAACATAAAAAAAAATTCAACGCATAAACCAGTCTGCCAGTTTCTAGTGGAATCCATGGAAATCTGTATATGAACTATCACGGGTATGTTGAAGAGCTACCAGGACAGTCCATTAACAAGTAGGCTGTACATGAGCTCTCGATGATTTAAATTTTTAAGTGACAAGTAGCCTTCGTACACCGCTTAGATTGTGTACAGATGATGTATTGAATTGGTTGGGGATCACGCCATCTATAATTTTTATGTACAAACAAGTTTCACATAACCCACTTCGCTTTTTTTACTGCATAGCTTTGCGGACACTTACTTTCCCCCCAAACATAAACTGTACGTAGACTCACATGTAAATGCGTTATAAAAATACTTCTCCCTTCCCCCGACGCTTTACCCCATTAAGCGATTTAGGCTTTTGGTTAAAGGAACCTGATAACGTCTTATTAATTTAAATAATCAACAACAAAAAATTACAGCAGCTCAGAAAAGTTATATTGCAGCCAGGAAAGCAGCTACTGACTAACATTCATATTCTGAAGGGAGCTTTAGCTTGCACTCTTAAATACCCCACCTAGTACTGTGACACCATGCTCCATTTGTTGGGCTGTGCCACATAACATCTTCTGAAACAAAGTCTCTACCGCCAACCTGCCCCCCCCCCCCCTAAACGTCGAGCTTGGGGCGCGAAGTCAGCAGGTGCGCTACTATCTCTCTGGAGCTTTAGCTTGCACTCTTAAATACCCCCCCTAGTACTGTGACACCATGCCCCATTTGTTGGGCTGTGCCACATAACATCTTCTGAAACAAAGTCTCTACCGCCCACCTGCCCCCCCCCCCCCTAAACGTCGAGCTTGGGGCGCGAAGTCAGCAGGTGCGCTACTATCTCTCAGGACAGCCTACAGTGCTGTCAAGTAAGGGCCCTATTTTTGTATAGATGTTAAAGTAAGAGTGAAAATGGCAATGTTCCATCCGCATCTGGGTCACCAGACTCAGCGACACAGTTTCCACCAGGGGTCCGTTCTGCTTGGTTGTGGCATGTTAGAGTATACACCTCTGACCTTCGTGCTGTCTGTCCACTATCCATACCACTTTGTTCTAAAGTTTCCGCCTGCCAAGATGAGTGATTTGGATTTCTAGTTGGGACTGGGACTGCCAGTGTGTCCGCTCTTTCATTTACCTTCGTGTTTACTAGGCTAGGAACCCATTGCACCGTAACCTTACCTCCAAGATCTCAAGAGCAGATCTTGAATCGGAGAAAATTACTACAAGCCCCCACTCCTGCAACGTACTGTCCACACTTTCCAGTGCCCTGTGTAAAGCGTCAAGCTCCGCGTCGAAATTCGACGATGTGGTCCAACGGGGCCCTGCAATATCTTCCTTTGGTGGCCCTCCTATTGGGTATAGGATGAGAGCGCCGTACTCACGAACCACCATTTTGGGACGCGTAGGTGCCGCATGTGGGGTGTTAACTGGTATGGAGATCATTGCTTCTCAGATCGTGGGGATTTTGACTGTCCTGTCAAGTTCTACAACGTGATACATAAATGATGACCTTTTGAATTTACTCCAAGCCATCCAATCATTCCGCATTTGGAAGCAGTGTTCCTCTATTGTTAGTATTGATTTCAACCTTTGTATAACTAGAAACTCAACGTTTGCTAAGATTTCCGCAGCAGCTGGGGGTGTGGTTTTAAAAAGCGCCACAAATGAATGTCAGGGCCTGATTCTGTATTTCCCGCCAATTGTTTCCAGTGCAGTTTTGCAAAGCATTGGACGGTTATGCAATAACTAAGGAAAAGAGCGCGAGTGGTCCTGAACCAACACCCCAATTCATGCACGCGAGCTATTTAGCCGTGGCTGTTATACATCTATTTCTCACCCTTTACAGTTCGTTCCGAGTGAAAGTTGCGTTGAAAATTATCGCATGTGGTCCCAACTGCTGTTGTTTTCAATGTCTCCTGAGACAGTTGTCGGGACTTGTTCAATTTCTCTATGTTTTAGACTTACTTATCTGCGTTGACCGAGCTTGTCTTCGAATGTGTCGGTCTTGAGTTCTTCATTTTCCCTTTTCAGGGGCAGAGTCAATTAGAATGCAAACTACGAAATTTATAAATAATTACAGTAAAATATGATTTTTTTTATATGTACACCAGCCCTGGCCAATTCTTTTACACACCTACAGAAAAAATTTTCTTATCTTCCAACATAGCCGTACCTCCTCAGTATCTACGCAATATTTTTCACAAGGATTGTTCCATGATAACCAATGTAATCAACCAGCTAAATCGATTTTGTTTTCAGATCGTTTATAAGATTAAATAAAACTACTCACCTTCAGTCCGTTAACTACATCTCTTATCGCCCTTGAAGCAACTTGCTCAGAGTAATTACTTCCAGGCTGCACTATCCTGAATAAAATAGAAATGTTAATTGGTGTATTTCTCAGTCTTCATTCCAATTATTATTGTAAATGGCATAATGAAGATACAGTGTGAATGTGAACTTTAAGCTTTCTTGGTTCTGAATATGGCACTATGGATATGTGGGAGACATCGCTGCAAGTATGTCATTTTTCCCTTATTGTCTAAATTACTTGTGTCATATTCAGGTTTGGATTTAGTATTTGTCAAGGGGTCAGGAGGCGATACTATATTAACACTATTTTACTGTACGAATTATGACATATGTCATGTAAAAATGTTCATGTGAATGAGTTCATGGCGCCCCTCTACCCCCTTGATATGCCGGGTGGTCTATTTCTTATGTGCATTGTTTGAGCTTATCGTGAAAAAGGGAGGGGGGGGCCTCTAAGTCCACCACTGGCGGTAAAAACTATAGCTACGCGACTGAAACATAAGATACTATAATGATATTACTTGAATCACTGGTAGGATTATAATAACGCACACACCAGGGCTGTGTACGACTAACCGCATCTCATTACGTTTAACTTAAGTCCTATAGGCACTTTAGCTGGATACTGGTTTGATTCTATTTAAGACTTAGCGCTTTATGGCATGTGTAACTAGAAAGGTGTAAATTATAGATTGTCATTGTGAACGCACGCACACATTGGTCTATAAAAGATGTGGCACATGTTTAACTCTAGTGATATCATTGTTAAGGGGTACACTCAATAAGCTCGACAAGTAATTAAATTTAATCAGTAATGTATTGGAATCGCCCATTACAATCACAAAATAAAATGTACTCGATAAATGAACAAGGATATATGAATGCACGGGCTTTTTTTTAGAATGGCCAGATACGACCTCCCTGTTATAGGACTTGAGTGGACATATAGAATGGCAACTAAGTCAGATACAGAACCAAGAGGATATAGTTATCCAGTGCATATGTGACCAGCCTCAACGAGATCACACACACACACCTCTTTGAGTACTCCGCCTTCTAACAAGGCGGGTCACGTGTTGGTCAAGGGATGGTCAATCGCCTTGTATGAGTGAAACTAGCATGAAGAGTTCCCAGAAAACACCCTTGTGCTTTTTTTTTTAAATTTCAGTGGGTGTGTACGTTTTACCCTGAGTTTTACCCAATCTGTTACATGAACACTCAGAACAAACGATTGTGTGTTACCTTTTTAATATTAAGGGGCGCATTTCCACATATAAAAATCCTGGATTTCACATTCTTCTTGTTGTAACATACATAATCCACTGTGCCGTAATTGACATACACACTATTGTAAACCTTTTTAATCTGGTAATTGTAAAGCTTTTAGCAATAATCTCCATTAAAGCGCAAGAATCAATAACGGTAAACTCCACTTGCCCTTTCTATTGACATATGCCATTTCCTAATATTTATAACAACCTTTCGAACAACTCTCCACCACTGACAAGCTCCTGTACTATGTATATGCGATTCCTGGTCTCAAATATTTCTTGCAGCCTCACCTGTTGATACAATAATAGTGGAGCATGTGTTTATAAGAAGAGCTCCTTGATCTTTATGCAATTCAAAACGTTCCAGCGCTGCTTCTAAATTCTTCGTTATATTTGTTTGGGAATGTCAGATTAAGCCAAATCTTAACTCATCCAGGGTGGGAGCTAGCTAGATGACTTTCGACAGCCACATTAAAATAATAATAATTGTAACAATGAGTTTAATACAAGAGATTTCGTGCTAAAGCGTGGCTAGTGCTGGTAACATTTCTTACTGATCCGAGCTCTACAATTTATTCAAAAAATAATTTACATTTTTTTATAATATATAATTTGAATTTTTTATTTTAAAAAATATGTATTGTTTTAAATTGATTTCCTATAATTCTATCAGCTATGTTCCCCACTCTATTACAACTATGTTTCCCAACTCTTTTACAACTATTTTCCCCACTCTTATACAACTATGGTTTCACACTCTTTTACAGCTATGTTGCATTACTCTTCTACCAGCTATGCAGCCCTATTCTTCTACCAGCTATGCAGCCCTATTCTTCTACCAGCTATGCAGCCCTATTCTTCTACCAGCTATGCAGCCCTATTCTTCTACCAGCTATGCAGCCCTATTCTTCTACCAGCTATGCAGCCCTATTCTTCTACCAGCTATGCAGCCCTATTCTTCTACCAGCTATGCAGCCCTATTCTTCTACCAGCTATGCAGCCCTATTCTTCTACCAGCTATGCAGCCCTATTCTTCTACCAGCTATGCAGCCCTATTCTTCTACCAGCTATGCAGCCCTATTCTTCTACCAGCTATGCAGCCCTATTCTTCTACCAGCTATGCAGCCCTATTCTTCTACCAGCTATGCAGCCCTACTCTTCTACCAGCTATGCAGCCCTACTCTTCTACCAGCTATGCAGCCCTACTCTTCTACCAGCTATGCAGCCCTACTCTTCTACCAGCTATGCAGCCCTACTCTTCTACCAGCTATTGCACCACTCTTTTACCAGCTTTGTTATACACATTCTTCTACAACCCATATTGCCCCAATTTTCTACCACTTCTCTCACCCAACTACTTTATAGAACTACGTTCCTCCCCTATTTTACGACCATGTTGCTGGTACCCGGTACATGCATTTCTTTGTCTAGTTAATAAGATGGGACGGTGACAATAATATAGGCCTACACTTAGCACCCCCTCAACCACCCCCCTCAACCACCCCTCCTCCCTTTGTAATTTTGCCGGAGCTCGGAGCGAAGCTGATGCCTAAAAGTCCTGCTCCAAATCCGTGGTTAATACATACTCCAAAAAAAAAAAAAAGTGTACTTTCATGAAGACGTTATATTGCAACATTTAGAGTCTAACTCTAAACTGAATTCCCAAGACGTAATATTTTGTCGTATATTATACCTTTGAGTAAATCTTTGGTAAAAAAACATTTTATGCGTATCAAACAAGCCTGAACTATGAACCTATAGACCGCAACAATGTGTGTACCATTACACTAGTTATACCCATAAGTGTTTCTCATTTCCCGGGATTAGGTTATAAAGTTTTGTTCATCGAGGGATTTCCCATAATGTATTATAAACTTAATTAAATTATAAAAGAACTGATTTATATTAAGTCTTTACTTTACGGATATTTCTTTATTAATTACTTTTTTTTAAGTGTTTATGTTGTTTGAGAGGTTGGTTACTTGCTACTAGTTGCTTCATTGTCCATTGCTTATTCCTGTTAATGGTAACTAGTTAAAAATGTAATCTATCCTCCACAACCGTGAGGGGTGGAAGCAACCCCCACCCGGGACCTTGGCAACTTCTGTGGGTTTGGCACTGGTATTTAATCGGCATAAAGTGAGGATTGGTGTCAGTGTGGCATAAAGTGAGGATTGGTGTAAGTGTGGCATAAAGCGAGGATTGGTGTCAGTGTGACACAAAGTGAGGATTCGTGTCAGTGTGGTATAAAGTGAGGATTGGTGTCAGTGTGGCATAAAGCGAGGATTGGTGTCAGTGTGACACAAAGTGAGTATTGGTGTCAGTGTGGCATAAAGTGAGGATTGGTGTCAGTGTGGCATAAAGTGAGGATTGGTGTCAGTGGGGCATAAAGTGAGGATTGGTGTCAATGTGGCATAAAGTGAGGATTGGTGTCAGTGTGGAATAAAGTGAGGATTGGTGTCAGTGTGGCATAAAGTGAGGATTGGTGTCAGTGTGGTATAAAGTGAGGATTGGTGTCAGTGTGGCATAAAGTGAGGATTGGTGTCAGTGTGACATAAAGTGAGGATTGGTGTCAATGTGGCATAAAGTGAGGATTGGTGTCAGTGTGGCATAAAGTGAGGATTGGTGTCAGTGTGGTATAAAGTGAGGATTGGTGTCAGTGTGGCATAAAGTGAGGATTGGTGTCAGTGTGGCATAAAGTGAGGATTGGTGTCAATGTGGCATAAAGTGAGGATTGGTGTCAGTGTGGCATAAAGTGAGGATTGGTGTCAGTGTGACATAAAGTGAGCATTGGTGTCAGTGTGGTATAAAGTGAGGATCGGTGTCAATGTGGCATAAAGTGAGGATTGGTGTCAGTACCGAATTCACTTATCTTAGGGCCTCACAATCTGCCGACTGTATATTTTTAATTTTTCTTTGATCAGATGACGAAATTTAAAAGGTTAAGGGGCCTCATGGGCGCCCGCAGGTAGCGACAAGGGGGGGGGCACTTGCCCCCCCCCCCTGGATTGATTGGATAAAATTTTTTTAGACAAAATAGACAAAAAATTTATTTAATTAAAGAGAAAATAAAGAGAAAGTAACTAAGCTGATGTCCTGTCCTTTCGTTCACCATACAAATACGCTGCAGTAAATTAAAACTATATTAAAACATTACTTAAGTTAATCGATTTTTTTGCCCCCCCCCCCTAGAAATTTTTCTGCGGGCGCCCATGAGGGGCCTATGGACATTTTCTTTATACCTCTGGGCCTCAACAAGTCTAAGTCCGGGCCTGATTGGTGTTCTATTCCAGCAAAACCCCAGACAAAAAAATAAAAGCGTCATTTGTTTTTCCTAACATAACAAACAAGAAACACACGCACAAGGAAAAAATATAGTGATTCCTTTTAAATTTGTATTGTTTCCTTTCCCACCAAAGGGATCGGGTACATTCATACCCCACTAACCAGCTGCTTCCCTTTCTCCTTGGTTAATGCATGTATCTATATAATATGCAATGCATATTATGTCTTACTATGTTAATTTTGGAAGAAAAAAAACTACATAATCTATTGATAGTTTGAGACATGAATATCTTGCGGTAATCAAGTTACTATAGGGTACAGATCTCCAATGGGATTGCGAAGGAATTTTTCTGGGGTCGCCGGCTGAAACAACAGACTAAGAGAAGTAGTGATTTCTAAAATAGCTTTCTTTTTAATTGGCGCCTAAAAGTTTTAGCTGAAATTTGAAACATGATATTAAATATGTCCGCCAATTACATTATACTGGAAAATTAAGTTTTAAAATGATTACCTTTCCTGGAATCGACCCCATCTAAAAGACATTTATCGTGGTAAGGGTCATTTTGCTTCTTTTCTATATGAATATAGTCGTAAATTGCAAAGCTTGAGAACCTGTGTACTAGAGCTGCCGAGCTCAGTATTTCAGCGCAGTTCCTAGATTTTAACGGTCTTGGATTATAACAATTTTTTTTTTTTTTAAATAAAATTATTTTCTACAAGTGTAAACCCAGGAAGTCTTTTGTTCACTAAAAAATTGTGCAGGATCCCAGGAGAGAAACCCTGCAGGATCCCAGGAGAGAAACCCTAATACCCACCAAGTTTCTGTGATCCAGCTTAAGAAGAATTCCTGCATCCGCCAGACAAACCTTTTTGTTGATCTGAGATAAAATGCAACTCTTTAAATTTGAAGATATCTAATTGAATGGCATAACTATAACATGCTAACAAATATTCAGTTACTTAAAATTAGAAATAATGTAATAGTATTACAGGAGAAGAAGAAATCACATCACTATTTTCACTGAGGTCATCTCAAGAAAAGTATAAAATTATAATAATTTGTTTTGGAAAAACGTTGCTAATTTTGAACGATTAGGAAGATCACCTTACATTTTTCCTTAAAAGTTTGACTGCATATATCATTTGAAGGCCCCGTCTCTGACATTCGTATACTATGGAATTTGGGCCCCTGTAATAAAAATGCATAGAAATTTAAAATCTGTACATTTTTTCATTACATTAAAAAATATTTTATGTTGTAAACTCTATTAAAAGTACCGGTAATAAAAATCTGCATTATGCTGAGAATATTACGACTCCATCTATCTCCCTTATAGAAGAAATTTCTTTTTTTTTAATTCGTCCTTGAATAAAACATTGTGTTTTGAGCAAAAATTTCTTTAAAGCGTTTTCATGAATGATATAATACATATTAAACTATTAATATCAAAGACTACCGCACTTTACTTTAATTGGAGCAGCGGTTCTCAACCTGTGGGTCACGGCCCATTTGGCGGTCGTACGACCCTTACACAGGGGTCGCCTAAGACCATCAGAAAACACATATTTATGAAGAAGCCATACAAATGATTTTATGTTTGGGGGGGTCATCACATTATGAGGAAGTGTATTAAAGGGTCGCGGCATTAGGAAGGTTGAGAACCACTGAAACCACCGAATTAGAGCAACGCAATTGAGAAAATAATGATGAGCTCATACAACTTAAATTTTAAAAAAGACAGATGAGGCTCGCGCCTTTAAGGGGACCCGCGAAAAGGGATCCCTTTTGTGTGGGGGGTGGAGATTGATTTGGTCTTGAACGTACATGTAATGGTGTAATCTATAGTACTGGTGGGGATCGCGACCATATCCATACATAACAATTCACAAAATTAAGGGGAGAAAAGAAAAAGTAAGGGAAACTACACAGATTGTATACTTTTCCTGGGATGGCAGTCATCAGTGGAATGATCTGTCGTCTTTTGGTGACTCTATGTCACAATGTTTAAACAGAAAAGAAAATAAAATGAGTAAAACAGAGTAGGGTTAAACCTGAAAAAATAAACGCAACAAAACAGCGAACGTGTCAGCAGAAAGCCTTCGTCACCGAACAAAACAACAGAAAAAACGGTATACAAATAAAAATAAGAAATAGCACTTAGCTGGTAAGTAGTATCTGTTCCACCGAACTTAGCCACCGACTGTAAGGAACTTGCATTCACTCTTTTTAAAAAAACTAGGCACAATGTACATCTCAATTTCCTTCACACACACTTCTATTGCTGCCCACAGATACTACTTACCAGCTAAGTGCTATTTAAGGTCTATATATCAGCCCCATAGTGCCAACATGGGGGCGCTCACTGTTGCTGGTCCTAATCCAGCACTGATACCAACGTCTTTTGAACTTCTTGTTTTCTACTCTGGTCATTTCTTGACCGCACTATTTAGACAGTTGATGTCACTTTCCACGTTGGTTCATATTTTAACACGTTCACTCCGGTACAAGCAGAGGCGTCACCGTCGGTGGTATTTATTCTCACGGGGCGTCAAGTTGTCAAACATAAGAACCTTAGAGAGCTGTCTGGAAAAAATCAGCATCCGGTGCCATATCCTTTTTGTAAGAGCAGACGGTGCTGGGCGTTCAGTGGCAGCACCGTACGTCCCCGCGCACGACGCAACGTGGTGTGTCCATCTTCTGCTTAATGATGTGTCGGTTGTGTCTCGGTGAATTTCCGTAGGAACACAAACGAAGCGCGCCATCTCATTGAACATTTGCACACCCCCCCCCCTTCCCCGGGGTCGAGGCATTTCCCACGGCCCGAAATGCGTTTCTTTCACCCTTCAAGATCTCAGGAAAACATCTTTATAAAAAAACGTTTCACAACATATGTCATAATTACCGACATGTCACCACTTATGAAAAATAAAATCGCATTACTACAAAAGGATTTGGAAAAAGGAAAAAGCCAGGATTTAGCAAAAGTTAGGATGGGCATAGTGAGCACACATTTTCTGCAAACTGGCGTTGCACCTGTGAATCATCGCTAAACTTTTGAAGTCCCCCCCCCAAAAAAAAAAAAAGCACCTTTGCCACTTTTAAGTTTTGTTGAAAAAGCCAGGATTTAGAAAAAGTTTGGATGGGCATAGTGAGCACACATTTTCCGCAAACTTGCGTTGCACCTGTGAATCATCGCTAAACTTTTGAAATCCCCCCCCCCAAAAAAAAAAAAAAGCACCTTTGCCACTTTTAAGTTTTGTGCCCCTGCATCCAAAGTTGATAAATTACATTTTCTCCACATCACAGTATTGACCCTTTTTTAAAATCGTAGTTCCGCTGCAACAGCAGGGCCCACTTGACGACTCTGATTGCACCTATTAATCTTCAGGTTATTAATACTCGGTCGTTTTGTAGTGTAGGCTACCGTCGGGCCGAGACCGAGCACTGTGAGGTCGACGCTCAGCATCACGGGCTCGGTGGTGTTACACGGGATTTTGCCTCTTCGTGGCGTGATGGACTAGGGGGGGGGGGGGGGGTTACTCCTGAAGCTAAAAAATCCCGGCCAAACGCAAGACTTCCTACGCAACGGAAGTTGCGCGCTAACATGATTACGTGTCGCCGATAATGGATATGAGGCTTGGGTTTCTTAAAAAAAACCCTTGCTGAGGATTAAAACATGCTGCCTTGAGAAAGCCGCTCCTAGGTGACCGTTTCGTCCCGACACAGTCCCGACCGAACCACTCCCCGAACGGTGGGGTGAGGTAACGCACCACCTCCCCGGAGAGGAAGCAAAGCCATTCTGACCCACCTCCACACAACTCCCAGGAACGGTTTGGAGAAAGTTAAGCTCGAGACTACTCCCGAGTGGAGGTAAAGCCGTGCCACACCAAGGAACGTACGGCTCCCTGGGCGGTGGGGGAGTCAACGCAACGCCATCCCCGGAGAGGAAGCAAAGCCGTTCCAACCCAACGTCCAGACCCCAAGACCCATTGGGCACGGTCGGTTGTGACGCAAAACTGTCCCCTCATGAGTGGAAGCAAACTCCCCAACAAATCCTATTACTCGAGACCGTGTTGCATGGCCGGAGTCCCCAGGGACTACTGGGCCATGTTTCATGGCCAAGGTCCTAAGAGATAGAATCTCGACCTCCTAGAGTATTGAACTTTATTAGTAGTGTAGGCTATTCAGTTTCCTTAATTATTTTTTATTCTAATTTTTTTTTGTTTTTTGTTTTTTGTTGTTGGCCGCTTATATGGTCGACTGGCTTTTGATATCAGAATAGGCTGCTCAATTATTAGATGTACATCTGGTTGGTTTTAAAAGAATCCACGACATTTTTTATATAAATTCATTAAATGTTTATCAATTGAGTAGAGCCTCGAGCTGGGAGCATAATTTGTTCCAGTGACCGTCTCGTAATCCAAATCATTCTTAAATCAAAGCAAATATTCCCATAAGAAATAGTTTGATTTTTCAAATTTGATTTATTTATTTTTTTTTTTTAAAGTATTCCAATTTATCACAACACTACATAGAGTAAACACAACGTACACAAGCTCGCCCGGATCTCGACAATACCAATGAGGCACCGACGACTATGACCGAGCATGGCAGATATTTATCCGATAGCATAGTACTTAGTGGTCGGCAAATCGTGGCTTCGCGAGTCGCATGCGGCTCTTTAGCGACCTGAGTGCGGCTCGGCCAGTAGGTCACAGATCGGTTTTGACTCCGAAAAACATGGTTCTTGACAGGTTCTTGAAAAGAAATGTGGCTCTCAAGAAAAATTATAATCGTCCTGCTGCTGATTTTTGTCTCTTTTGACTAATGAATTTGCCGCCCACTGCAATAGCTCAATAGTGATCAAACACAATTTGTTGAAAATGTTGCGGGTCTTGCAATGGAGGCTAATTTGTCTTTAAAATCTAGTTTTATTTAACTCATTTGTAATTCTATTTATTGCATATATTCACTCATACGCTGACTTTGAAAAATAATTATGTCAGGCGAATAAATGGGGTGGCTCCTGGGCGGGTCGTATGCTCGCCTTCGTATCTAGTGGCGTAGCTTGAGTTTGGGCCGCCCGGAGATGGACACGATTTTTGCCGCCCTCCTTCCACGAAAAAAAAACAACAAAATCGGAATTACCCTAAATGCCCATCCACCATTTCAAAGCAATTATAAATTTTAAATGTTAAACACATGACATGATATCCTTTGCTTTGTTTAATTCATTTAACAAACGTAAAAATAAATGCTGTAATGTACAATGAGTTAGTTAGATAAATATATTATATATTTAGGAGTTTACAGCATAATGTTAATTTGAAGAAATTCTAACAGTCTATTAATTATAATTAATAGTGATATATTATTGTAAGTTAGAATTTTTAAACGCTAACATTATTTTATTAATTTTTGTAATTACATTGTCATTAAACAGATTTATTAGCAAATTAACAACCAAAATATATATGATCATGAACATCTATATTTTCTTTAAAAAAGGAACTCATAATTTTGGACACAACTTTTTATTTACATTTATTCAAAGCATTAGTGTGACCAGCATGGCCTGCTCTGTGGGTTTAGTTTACGCCTTATAATTATAACTTATAGGCCTGCTTATGTTTAGTCTTAGTTTATAATTACAATTTTCATTTCTATTTGAGTAGGCCTACTATAACAATGCACAATGGCCAAGCATGAATTTTAAACGATTGAACTTTGATTAAAGTTATAGAATGCTTCCCCCAATTTAATGATTAAGTTTAATTTTTAAATTATAATTTAATATTTTAAATACAAATTATTTTTAATAACGTAACGTAAAAAAAAATTAAGCTAAATGAAAAACTGACCTTCCTAATTCGTTTTTAATTTCATATTGATTAGAAAAAGTATATCTTTTGGTGCTCTGGTCTATCCAAAAGTCTCGTCTTTTCAGAAGTGGCATCGTTATATTATGATCTTACTAATAGTTATTTACAGTGTAATCCGAGTTGCCCCCCAGCCCACCATTTGTAAACTACGCGTAAAGATGTGACGTAAGAGTATTTTTAAAGTTTAAAAACATTGCGTATTTTGGTTTAGCTTTTAGCAAATTCTAGGGGAAATAATTAAAAATAGCATACACTATATCAACAGCATGGGCATGGAACTTAACTATTTTTGAAATTAACTTAATATTAACTGTTTTTAAAGATTAGATTAGTAAATTAAAGTATTAACAGAAATCTGGGCCAAGTCATGTATAGGCCCTACTATACGTAGTAATTAGTAGGCCTAGTTAGTAGTAGTATGTATAGTAATATGTTAAATTTTTTATTGATACTATTTTACAACGGCAACGCAAGTGTAAGATCTAGCACAAACATTCTTTTTATATTAAATATAATTAAATACAACAATTTCTACTATAACATAAATCTTTATTCTGCACACGATTTGTTTGTTTTATTATAATATAAAACTAAGTCTTGCGGGCCCCCCCCCCCCAGATTTAGTAGGTTTGACTAAGTCTAGAATCCCCTGCAATATTAACAATGTAATATCGCAATTTACAAATTTGAAAAATATTGAGTCCTAATTTCTTTAAATTCTTTTCTTTTATTTAATTACAAAGAGAGCTGATAAAAATATATTTTATTTTGTTCCATTAACCGTTAGTAATTTATGGTTTTACATTGAACTTTTAAAAAATAATTCCTGGAACTGAAACAAAGTACACGAATAAACTGTCAATAATTCTTTTTCTTAGTTATAACAAACTAAAAACGATTAACTTCAGACCCAGAACACTTAAGGCCTAACTTCATGCTATGACTAGAGCTGCCAGCTCAAATTGTATAACTAATTGATCCTTGGAAGAGGAGGTTACCCTTTTAGGAATAGTCCATTAGACTGACTTACTTACTTAAACTATACTTAATATTAATATTAAAATTAAAATAATTAAGTAAGTTAATTTAATGAAGAATTAAGTGGTCTATACTATATTATACTATACACTATTCAGTATTAGTATTGTATACAGTATCAGTATACTTTGTTAGACTGGTGTTAGTGTAGATAGTTTAAATAAGTTATAGACATAGAGTTAATAATTTAAGTTACATTCATATAGTAAAGTGAAGAAGCCTACCTATGCCTATAGTCTGTAACTATAAACTATAAATTATAAACTGTATTGTTAAATTTAATATTATAGTCATAGTAATTTAGTAAAGACACTTACACTATGATAGTCATGGTAAAATAGTGTAAGTGTAGTTAAAATATTTTAAGGACCTTATTAAGCCAATTAAGGTACATGACATAATAAAGTATAGATCTAATATTATTTTATATTTTTTTACTAATTTACTATGTCATGTCATGTTACTATCACTACTTCATTTGTCTGCTATGAAAGTCACTCTAAGCCTCAATAAGACTAAGAAAAAAGTTCTAAGGTCTAAGGTTGCCAGGTCTGCTTCCATAAAATAGCAGACAAGCGGAGGGGGAGTAATTTTAAAAAGTTAACAATTAAATTATATATATTCTTACAAACATTTTAACACATATTAAAATAACCACTTCAAAACTTTACTTAAAATTCAAAACATCAAATGTATTATAATATAGTAGACACCTGGCAACCTTACTAAGGTCTAAGTCAGTGTTTTATAATACAGTGGACACCTGGCAAACTTACTAAGGTCTAAGTCAGTGTTTCTCAACTTGAGGAAATTCGAATACAAATAGGACAATATATTAAATAAGTATTTGGTAAAGATATTTTTTGTTTTAATCCTACAACGTCCTTAAACGTTCCAAAAATTTGAAATTCAATCTTCCATTTGAGTTCTAGACTGCAGCGAGAGTGAAGTAGGCAAGACCTTTTTTAAGTTCTTCCACTTAAAAAAAAAAAAAAAAGAAAAAGAGTCTACAACGTCCTTAAACGTTCCAAAAATTTGAAATTCAATCTTCCATTTGAGTTCTAGACAGCAGCGAGAATGAAGTAGGAAAGACCTTTTTTAAGTTCTTCCACTTAAAAAAAAAAAAAAAAGATAAAGAGGGGGGGGGAGACATTAAATTTAAATCTAAGTGTTTAGGTTTTAGGTTGTGCACAAATGGTTTGGTAAACACTGGACTAGTCTAAACTAATAATCTGAATCACTCTAGCCCAACGTAGGTATCAGAAGCCAAAGTTATATATAATATTAGTTATATAGACATAAAGAATAGTTGGTTTTTTTATCACTGAACTATGCATTTATGTAGAATGCATACATTTGTCTGTAGTTATTGTGAAATGGAATGAAATTTATTTAAATCCTTTATTTTTCCTAGATGAGTTTCTTACGTATCTACCGTTTGTGCCCATCCCTAAGATCTCGTCATTCAGGATCTCGCATTTTGGCCATTTTAGCTGGATGTACATTCTTTATCCTTCTCCACTACTTACTCAAGTGGGAATCAGGTGACATTAATGCTTTCATCTATCTAGATATTGAAATTCCAGATAATTTTACCCCTGTTCGAATAAAAAAACGTGAAGATTTTCCTTCAAATGGCAGCCCCAAAATTCCTAAAATAATTCATCAGACTTGGAAAAATTCAAATGTGCCACCTGAATTTGTGAGTTGGATAAAAACTTGGTTGCAGCATAATCCTGATTGGGAATACTGGCTGTGGACTGATATAAGTTCAAGACAGCTAATTGCAGACTTGTATCCTGATTTCTTAGACATCTATGATGGATACCCAGAGCCCATCAGGCGAGCTGATGCTTTTCGCTACTTTGTTCTTTATGAATTTGGAGGATTGTATGTAGATATGGACATGGAAGCCCTTGATTCACTTTTACCTTTAACCCTTAAATATCCTTGTTTTATTGGCCAAGAACCATACGAACATCCAATAATTGACACAAATTTTAATCAGCTTCTGATAAATGCCTTAATTGGGTGTCAAAAAGGACATCCATTTATGAAAATGCTTATTAAAAATTTACCTGCCCACTCAATATTATGGCATTACCTAGATAGTACTGGGCCTCATTTTGTGACAATGATTTATAGACAGTACCAATCTGAAAGAAATTTACTTGAAGAGGAAAATTATATTTATGTTGCACCATCAGAATATTTCTATCCCACAATCGATCCTGCTAAACTGAAATATATGTTTACCAAGTGTAGTGATAAAAGCCAGCTCTCAAAACTTCAAATCAATGCTTGCATGAATTTGAAGTACAAAAGCTTGCCAGAAAACAGATTTGATCCATTAACAATAGCTTTTACAAATCATCACTGGTATCACACTTATCTGAAAACAAAATCATCAGTACTCACAGGATACACATCTATTTATGACATTGTTCCTAATGTCAATGTTTATAAGAATATGTGAAGAAAAAAAATTGTGTTAGCTGTTTTACCTGTGTTTGTAATGTAACTTCACAGGGTAACGATAAATTAAAAAAATTACCCAATATTTTTTTAAGCATAGTAAGCCGTTGAATTGTGTAATTTTAATATGTTAATTAAAATTAGCAGCATCTTTTTCCTTCAGTTTCTTTATGGATGAATTCAGTTATTGAGAATTTAAGAGAACCAATTCAACATTTTCAAGTTTATTTCTTATCATGTGATAGGTAAGCAGAGACGATGTTTGGTTATTATAGTTACCATTTTACCAATGAAAGAAGAAAGAAACCCCAAATTGCAATAAGTTTTAATAATTTAATGTTATTAACAAAATCTGTTTGTTGTCGTTTTTTTTCTAACCAAAGGTGGGATGAAAAAAAGTAAAAAGTAATTTACCGTCTTGTGTGAAAGTGAAAGAAAGTTGTGTGCTGTCTCCAAATAAGAGTTTTAAAATCAAACTGGCAAAAGTTACCTCTGTCATATCAGTGTTATCAAACACCCTGGTTCATGATGACTTTGGTACACTACCAACTTTTCTGGTAAAAAGACATCTCAAAGTACAATTGAAATTAGGGTTATGGTCATCTGACACTTTAGTGTACCGGTATAAACTTGCAACATAGAAAAGAAAAATATCCAGGACTGTTTTCTAACATTATTTTAACAGGTGACGCCTCTTCCAATCAAAAATGTATGTCCTCCCCCCAACCTCCTCCCCACATCCTACTTAGTCTCTGAGCTTGCCATAATAATAATGTTATGATGAATTTTAATGTTATTCTATTTCATTTCTTTTCTACATGTTTATTTTTAAGCACTTTTTTCTCTTCATTAATGTTAATATTTTGTTGAAAAATGTCTGGGTCTTCCCGCATCCCATAGCACTGCCTCCCTCACCTCCTGGTTAAGAACCCCTGATCTTAGTTATTCAAATTACTTGAGATTGACATTTTTGGTAAATTTTAATGCACCACTTGAACCCATGAAATTTATTATGTATTGTATAGTTATCTATTTGCTATTTAAAAAAAAAATATATTTTTTGAAAGAGTTATTATTTATGAATAAAAGTACAGATGCATATGAACCGTTGAAATTACAAAACTGAGGTAAAAAGTCAATGCAATTTGACAGGTAAAGTCTCTCAGTATTAATTGCTTTAACATCTTTTGATCTACAATTAACAATAATGAAAAAATATATTATACAATAAATTATTTAAGATTAATTCATTGTAACTAATATTAATTTATTCTGCTTTCAATCAAGAAGGAACTTAATGGTCTGACATACTAATTCCTTGTGCAGGCAAAATCTCTTCTTGAGAATCGTTTATTAATGATTTTTGAAATGCAAATTCGGATTGCATTCCCCCAAAATGTACAGGGAAGGACAATTATAAAATTTGTATGCCTGCCATTTTTCCTCAGTAGCAAGGAGTACAGAATTGGTAAAGAGACCTTAGCAACATGTTGTGTCAACTTTCTTTACTCCAACGAGCTCAAAGTTGGGATATTAATCATGTACTTTTGTGTTGTATACTTTTGGTTGAGCTGAATGATAGTGAATACCAGACAATAATATGAATTATCAAACCACTGCCTCAAATTATAGAATTTTATCAGGGACATTGTTTTTTAACTTTCATTGCCAATATTTATTTGTATGCAGTACTTTGGATCTATGGTATTAACCTGGGTCAATGTGTTCAAATTAGGTATTGGGTACATATTATTTGCTGGTAACATACTAATACTACGGTACTAACAATTACAGAAAATAATAGTTTCAAATATTAAGAGGATCCTAAGCAACAGAGATTGAGATCTTTAAAATTATATTTTATAATAGATTTATAGTTAATTATAAAATATCACATAATTGTCTTGTTTCACATTCACTAGCAAAGTTATAAAATATATTTTGTTAAATTGTTTTTAAAAATTCTCATTAATTTTTTTGCCATTCCTTTTTTTAAAATTTCAACCAATAGATTGTGATTTTTATTGCTAATATTACACATTTCAATTTTAAAGTTCAAAATGTTTTAATGCATTTATTTAGTGATTACAAATTAATAAATATCTTTTACACAATTTGTCTTTGTTTCCTTTCCATTTTGATGTATTAGAGTATGGTATTTACTATCTCTTTTAACTGTGATACAATTTATTTATTTTAAATTTGCGTTTAAAATGTAAACTTTTCTTGGAACAGTATGGAATATTCTAGGGTTGGAATGTTCTAGGGTTGGAATATTCCTCCTTGACTTGACTACTACACACTTGCATAAGAGTAGTGCAAAGCAAAGCAATACAATAATTTTAGCAATGAAATGTTCAGAACTTAATTTAACCTTGAAAAAAGAGAGTTTTTTCTACAAACTTATACATTTTTTAGTGCAAAATTAAAGGCCTCATTATCTGAGAGTTGTTGAGCAAGAATAAAATTAATAAAAAGAGTGCAAAATAAACCTGTATCAGTATCATGATATATTTTACCAGTTCTTTATTTTGAGAAGGATTTTTTTTTTGCTGGCATCCATTTGTCACAATGGAAAATGGTGTAGACATCGAAAGACAAAATCAGAAGGCCTGGGATTATTATTTTTTTAGGTTCCCTAGACAGCAAATTGCTTCTCTCCATGCCACTGGATAACCCAAGGGAACATACAGCTTGGCACCAGTGGCGTCGTCGTAATGTTTCATTGCGCCAATGTTATCAGCCTATGGGTTTTGAATTCTGAGTTTCCTAGATGAGTTGCCATCCAAGGTTAACAAGTCCCATCCACCTGGGGTGCTGGTGATGTTTTTGCTTGACTGGGTTTTGGTTGGAATTGAACTTGAGACCACTTGACTACCCAGCACCCTAGGATTATTAAGTTGATTAATAAAAAGTTGTTTGAACTTAAAAACCATTTTAGTTAAATTTTAAAGTTTTAATCAAACACAGAATTTTTAAAAAATAACAAATCTTTTATCAATTGCTTTTTAATTGGATGGAAAATACATGTACTGATATAAATACAGTAATAGCTGTTTATAAGAACAATCAAAATATGCATTAAAATAATTGTGGTTTTTTAAAAGGATGTGTTATATGTATATATTCAAAGTTTTTACAGAAGAAGTATAAGTAAAACTTGCAAAGTTGATATGATCAAAATGATACACTTAGTCTCCTGTAGTTGGTAGGTGCAATAGAGTAGGATCATTAAAAATTATTTTAAAATCAACTTCCCAATCTATAAATTTAATTTTATGTCCATCTTATAATGACACGAAGTGTAGCCTTATGCTGACAAAAGAAACATCCTATTTCATTCAATGCACAAAAGTTCATGAAACATTTACAATTTACAGGTGATTTATATATCACATGCTGCCATATATTTTTACTGAAATATGTTTTTTTACAAAGATACTTTCCATTGAATAAGCTTTTGCTATAAATGAACATTATTTACAAATATCCGTCCAGAAGTTTCATTCTCCATTACAAATTCCATATGAGATACATCTTACTATTACCTGAAAGTACATCTTTTTTTTTACTATTATTTTCATTTCAGAGTCACATGATCTCTGATCTGAACTATTAGAAAAGATTTTGTTGAATGTGTGGAAATTTGTAAAAAAATGAAGAATGATTAATGATCTTGCTTTCATACTTTACATTTGAAAAAAAATTGATATATACAGGAACCTTTACATACTAATTGATTATTTTAGAATAGTAAATACTGCACTTTAAATTACTTTTAGCTGGATTCACATATTTTTGTAAAGTTTTCTTTAGTTTAAAACTTAGTTTACCAGTGACTAAAGCAGCTGTTCTCAACCTATGGGTCGCGACACCTTTGGGGGTTGAACAACCCTTTTCCAGGGGTCGCCTAAGACCATCAGAGAATAAATATACTCTACAGTTATGAAGTTGCATTAAACATAATTTTGTGGTTGGGGGTCGCCACAACATGAGTAAGGGTTGCGACATTAGGAAGGTTGAGAACCACTGATAAAGGCTTATAGAATTTTAAAATATATTTTAATTATCCATCATTAATTCTTTTTGCAGTACATTTAATGTTCATAACCAAATCCTAATGTAAAAAGAAGCTTTTTTAAAAACTGCTCTGATTAGCGTGAAAATTTAATTTGATAAAAAAAAATATTGCAGTAACTTCCTCAAATAACTCATCGTCTGTTTCAATATTGCACATAACTGAAAATTCTTTTTGCTAAAAGGAGGTTTAGAGATGCATTAATATCAAGCACTTTTCTAAAAGAATGTAAGCAAAATATTCATTTATTACGTGAACTTCTTGTGAACTGTCTGTGAATGAAGAATTAAAGAAAATAAATGCTTAATTATTTGGACGGTAACTATTACCTATTAGTGATAGTGCTTAAGTCAAAAGATTGATATCCTTTAACTCGGCCCTCTTATATCAATAAGTTAAAACAAAATTTTTAATAACATATAATTTGCCTGACAAAAGCAATAAAAGTCACTGGGAACATTGAATGAATCACCTTGAGCTTATGGCACTTTAATAGAAATATTTAACTCCTTTACTTGTGTAGTTCTGGGTCATGAATTTTTTTTAAAGGCAACTTTATGACAAAAAACATTAATTTCACAAGATATTTAATGAACCAGTTTAAGTTTATACAAGGCATAAAAAGTCGCTCAAAATAAATTTACATGTTTTAGAATTTCAGATGAAATGCATATTTTTAAGCGAATTTCATAATTTATTTTGCATAATAGATTTGATAAGAAACTGCATTTAATCCTACAGCATTATGCAACTATCCTAAAAACACTTAGATAAATTAAAAGTTTCATGACTGCCATGTCTTAATTGCTATAGATAAATTATGAAAACTAAATTTAAAAGCCACCCTTACATTACTGTCCTTCACTAATGTCTTAATACTTAAATACAAACTTAAACCAAGTCAAACTATTTTCCATTTTTACAAGGTACATTTTTTACTCACCAACTGGCTTTTTAAATTAGAAATTGACAAATATTTAAGATATCTATTTTTTTTAAATGAGTAATAAATGTCTATATATATATAGAGAGAACTATGGGTTGAGAACACATAAATAAGGAAAGCATTGCTGTCATTTGCAATATTGCCATTATCATTGTCAAAGAATATAAAATAATAGTAATTATTAGTTTCCCCTTTACACTGCCATCAAGGCTTATTTTTTAAATTTAAAAAAAAAACACTGCATCAAACTACTAATATTAGACAAATGTATGAAAAGAATAATCTCGTTTTATATTGCTTTAATTGTGACAAATTAAGATGTATATAAGAAATGAATAATATAAAGATTAATAAAAAAAAATATCTGAAATTAAAATTACCATACTATTCCAGCACAAAAAGCCCTGCATAGATTTATAAGTTATCAGCTTTGCTTGTGCAAGATATAAACTGATAAAGTAAATTTAATTTGTGAAAATGATATATGTAATAGAAAAAAGTTCTCATGATTGCAAACCACAATGAAGTGAACATTTTTTAAGTTAGGTATATGTGGTTTAAGACATGAGAGAGAAAATTAAAAAATTGTAATAAAACTGTTAAATGCAACATCACATTTTTTTTTAAAAATGCATATCTTAAGACAATGGATTTGATTTTAGGAATGCTTCCCTTAGAACTCATTCAGCACTTATGTCTGTTAAATGAAAATTACAAATATTCAGCAATGAAATTAGAACTATTCATTTGCATAATATAAAGTAATTTACTAAAAAGGCAAAATAGGAGCTAGTCATCCTTTATCATGTTTGTATGAGCAACAGTCATTGCCACGGTTTATATTGATATATTAACCAACTTGACAGAATTAAAAGTCAAAATGATAGACAAGCAATTACAATTCTGTCAGTCAATATATAATTTGCCACAATTATTATCATGAAATAATCTAAAGTCTGCTAAAAATCCATTAATGAACTTTCATTGTAATGCAACAATGAATGGATTTTTAATTCCAGAGAGGCACAGATGCAAGTTGCCATAGGATATACATAAATGATCCACGAGGCATGAAATCCATTTAACATCATGGACACGATCGAGTACACGATAAAATCCTCATGGCCTGATGCACTATCTGAAATTCACTCGACTTTGATGCCATAGTTGGTGGATGTCATGAGTCTCCCATATATCTTTTTTTATGATTTGTCAACATTTCTGTCACCACCACTATTCTTCTCGTAGAGGTCTGTGGGAGAAAAAAAGATATATTACTAAATTACCTAATAGGATGACTTGGTGGCACAGTTTGTATGACAAATGACACATGACAGCCTGCGGTTCATACACCAGCTACTAGACCTGGTAACACTAGAACTCCCAAGATAGTACAATATAGCCTCAGGAGAGTACTTTACCATCTCAAAATACTGAATTGCAATAGTAAATAAATAACCGCACAGTCCATGGGATGTTAAATTAAGGTCACTTCTCAAAGTAAATGATTGACGTTAATATATTTATATACAGTGCACTATTGAAAATAATGTATCTGGCCTTTAAAAAAACATGTAGCATAATAACTGCAGCAAACTATAATGGGACAAGAGAAGAGGAGGGCTGGGATATGGTACAGCTGCTTAGTGACTTCTAAAAATAGATCCAAATGTAGCTTACTATATCATATAAAATATGCACACAAAAAACTAAGGCTGCTGTGTGGTGCAGTTAAGAATGAATTTTTTTTTTTAAATCGGTAGTTTTCTTCATTTTTCCAATCATCGCCGTTCAGCTGAAGTACAAAATAAGTATGGCACAAAATTACATCATACAGCACCGAATCAAACAAAAACGAATGTTCACTAAATTTTCATTAGGGAGAATAGACTTAATATTGCTGTTGCATTGTGAAAATAAAACAACAATATGAGGATTATTACAAAACGCAGTGGTGTTAAATTATAGTCTTTTAAAATATTTAGAAACCCCCTTACCCCTCCCATGCAGACCTATACGCTACCAAGTCAACACCACCCTTTTTCCTCCTGCGTATAGTGCCTATATTAGAAAGACTTTTTTCCAAAAGTGGGAGGGGTGAAGCAGACCTGTTTACTCTTAAGATTTTGGCGTACAATGTATGGCTTTGAGATGTCTTTTACGAGACCTGTCACTCCAAGGTCAAGGAAACTAAACAATTATTTTTACAGGATAGGCAATATAGCCAACTTTTTTCCCCACCCATGTACCTTTCTAAAAATATATACTTATTGGGGTCTTGTATCAATATTTTTATTTCATTTAATGCTATTTCAAAAGTTACTCAAAAAGTTCTGAAAAGCTCACACACTACAGAATGATCTATGCCACAGTTCGTGGGTTAATGGGTAATAATAAATTAAAAAAATTTTTTGGTTATTAGTTTTAAGTCCTTTCTGTAGCCAGTGATGAATGGACAGAGAAATACGATTGGCTGTGGATCATTCATCCATAATTACTAGCTTAAAACAGAAAAAAATAGGGGATAAAAAAAGCCTTTTTTATGTTTTTTTTAAAATCATTTTTAATTGCGCACATCTTTTATTGTTACTGTTGAACAAATGCAAAGAAAGACATACCAGAGTGGGCATCAACTTCGAATTATCAGCATGATTAACTAACTTTGTCAGCCAGCTTTTAAAATATGCTGGTTAAATTTTAGATACATCTGCTAAAATTTATTGCTCTGATTATTTTGGATGCTTGTGGTCCATGTCATTTGTGCTTTGCTTTGAAATTTTGATTACATATAATTCAGAATAGGTAAATAAGAATTTAGAAAACTTGTTAATTAAAATTTACCACCAAACTGAAATGTGTTACAAATTTCAAGTTTCTAGGATCAGGAGCTAAAAAAAAAATAAATAAACACACTCATGTCATACTTAATAATACAGGGTTTTAAACCTTATTTGGTCTCTCAAATTTGGCAATGAATTTATTATGCTTTTTAAAAATTTGCATCAATTTTACCTGATTTTGCATAAGAGCTTTTAAAGCATCTAGATGAGTATCACATAGCTGATGGATGGTTGCAAGCTCTCTTGCAGAATCTCCTGGCAAAATTTCATGAACTGAAGGCTCTCTTGGGATATTCTGCAACAACATTAGTTAAATTCACAAATTATTTCTAGCTTCACATATTTTGCCATAAAAAAAATTGCCTTGCAGACTTTTAACTTGTGTTGTGCTCTGAATTTCCCCAAACTTATTAACTGAGACGGAGATAGATTTATATAATTGTAAAAGGAGTTTATTTGAGAATAGTTTTCTTGAATGGTATCTACTGAAATGTTATTTAACCAGATAAACTAACTCTTAAAAAAACCTTAAGAAATCATAAGTAGGGCAACTGCTGCTCTTAATTTAAGCATCAGACCATTATGTCAAAGTGTAATTCTGATATTTATTAAGGTAAACTCAGAGGAACATCTCCACAAGTAGGCCACAAAAACATGCACCTAAAAATAAGAAAACAAAAGAAAAGAAGACCCCAGCTCTTGGACTAGCAAGCTGGAACGTAAGGACTATGTGCCCGGGCATTACTGCCGACCTGCAGCTCATAAACGATGCAAGGAAGACAGCTATCATTGATAGAGAGCTTAGCAGGCTAAACATTGATATTGCCTGTCTCCAGGAAACTAGGCTCCCCGAATTTGGTACCATAAGAGAACACAACTACACTTTCTTCTGGCGGGGTGGACCAATGGACGCACCAAGACAACATGGGATTGGTTTTGTTATAAAAAACACACTCTGCTCCTCCATAGAACCACCGACTAAGGGCACAAATAGAATACTAACTATCCGTCTATCAACATCTTCAGGTTTAGTCAACATCCTCAGTGCTTATGCCCCAACCCTTTCCTCCAGCTCAGAAGCCAAAGACTAGTTCTACGAACATCTTAATCAAACAATAGCCAGCATACCCAACAACGAAGCAATTTACCTTTTAAGTGACTTCAAAGCAAGAGTAGGAGGAAGCGATCACATGGCCTGGCCAACATGCCTCGGCCATTTTGGAAGAGGCAGGTTAAATGAAAATGGGCAGAGACTATTGGAACTGTGCTGCCTACATGGACTATGTGTAACTAACACCTACTTCAACTGTAAGGCTATCCACGAAGTGTCATGGAGGCATCCCCGCTCTAAACACTGGCACCAGTTAGATCTCATAATCACAAGAAGCACACAACTGACCAGTGTCCTCCTCACACACAGCTACCACAGCCTTAGTGGCTAGCAAGATAAGGCTACAGCCAAAGAAACTGTATCACACTAAAAACAAGAGTAAACCACGCATAAACATCTGCTTCACCAAAAACCCAGAGAGAACAGAAGTATACACCCTTAGTCTACAGGAAGCTCTTGTACAAACGCCACAAATGGACACTATCGAGTCCAAATGGTCACATTTGCGGGACACTATCTATAACTCGGCTATCACGGCATTTTGAAAGAGAGAACGCAA
This sequence comes from Lymnaea stagnalis, assembly GCA_964033795.1. NCBI lineage: Eukaryota > Metazoa > Mollusca > Gastropoda > Lymnaeidae > Lymnaea > Lymnaea stagnalis. Next base: position 230,043 of record CAXITT010000212.1, on the reverse strand, counting down.
AAGTGCAGATTGGTTCGAGGTCCATTGGCAGGAAATGAAACATGTCACCGATGCAAAAAGAAAGGCCCTCTTAGCTTATAAAGACAGACCTTGCCCAGCAACTCTACAATCACTTAAAAGCGCCAAGACAAATGCCCAGCAGGCAGCTCGCCAATACGCTAACACATACTGGCTCAATCTAAGGTCCAGGATACAATCAGCTGCTGATAGAGGTGATGCAAAGGCAATGTACAAGAATATAAAGCAAGCAACAGGCCCTCTGATCTCCAAAACTGCGTCCTTAATGTCCAAATCAGGGGACATTATTACTGATCGAGATAAACAACTAAAGTGGTGGATAGAGCACTGCTTGGAAATTTACGCAATGATAAACCATATCTCAACCGCTGCCCTGGACGATATCCCAGACTTACTGGTCATGGAGGAGCTTGATACCCTACCCACCACAAAAGAGCTAAGTAGAGCCATCGATTGTCTCGCCAGAGGGAAAGCCCCGGACAATGATGGTATCCCACCAGAAGCTCTGAAATGTGGAAAAAGAGTACTATTACGGCCCTTGCACGATTTCCTTACTCTGTGCTGGGAACAGGGACAGCTACCACAAGAGTTGAAAGATGCAAACATTGTTACATTATACAAAAATAAAGGAGACAAGAGTGAATGCAACAACTATCGTGGAATCTCCCTCCTCAGCATAGTTGGAAAGGCTTTCGCCCGAGTTGCATTAGCACGCCTACAGATCCTAGCATCGCGTGTACTCCCAGAATCGCAATGTGGTTTTCACGCCGGTAGGTCAACAATAGACATGATCTTCTCTCTGCGCCAGCTGCAGGAGAAATGCAGGAAGCAACATATGCCTTTATACATTGCGTTTGTCGACCTCACTAAGGCTTTTAATCTTGTCAGCAGAAGCGGCCTGTTTCAGATCCTAAAAAAGATAGGCTGCCCTACACGACTGCTTTACACATCAAGCAGTTCCACGAAAACATGCAGGGCACAGTGTGCTATAACGGTGCCTCCTCAGGAGCTTTTCCAGTGGGTAGTGGAGTAAAGCAAGGTTGCGTGCTGGCTCCTACTTTATTTGCAATCTTTTACTCCATCCTACTCCAGTATGCCTTTCAGAACAACAGCGAGGGGATATACATCCACACTAGAAAATGACTGCAAATTATTCAACATTGCCCGCCTTAGAGCTAAGACTAAAACAAGAAAGGTCATGCTGCGGACGATGCCGCTTTGGTATCTCACACAGCTGACGGCCTGCAGACAGCCTATCCGCTGCCTGAAAAGAGTTTGGCCTGACAATTAGCCTAAAGAAAACTAACATTATGGCACAGGGCGCTGACTCCCTCCCCACTATCGCCATCGACTACTACGACTTGGACACTGTTGACAGTTTCACATATCTGGGATCCAACATATCGAGCACCCTCTCAATGGAGGATGAGATAAGTGGAAGGATAGGGAAGGCCGCAACTGTTATGGCCAGACTGAAGAAAAAGAGTCTGGTCAAACGCCAAACTCACAACAAGAACTAAGCTGCAGGTGTACCGGGCCTGCGTACTGAGCACACTCCTGTATGGATGCGAGTCGTGGACCACATACTCTAACCACGAAAGAAGGCTCAATGGCTTCCACCTCAGATGCCTGTGCCACATCCTTGACATTAAATGGCAAGACAAAGTCCCCAACACGGATGTCCTCTCCCAAACAAACATGTGTAGCCTCCCAGCCATGTTAATCCAAAGACACCTCCGCTGGCTTGGACACGTCAAGCGAATGCAACCTGGTCGCATACCAAAGGACGTGCTATACAGCGAGCTGGCGACAGGGAAAAGGTCAGTTGGACGGCCTCGTCTGAGATATTTAAACATATGCAAAAGAGACATGAAGTCAGCTCACATCAACATCTCAAACTGAGAGGAGCTGGCAGAGGATCGATCCTCATGGCGGGACATTGTGAAGGCAGGATCACTACATGCCAAGGAGCAAAACAGGGCGGAAACAGCTGCAAAAAGAGCGAGGAGGAAGGCCGGTAAATACTGCTCCACCGCATTCGTGTCTGGGAAAATGTAACAGAGACTGCCATTTGAGGATTGGTCTCACCAGCCACACCAAGAGCTGCAAGCAATAAAGATAATCTATCGTCTCCCGCAGACGGAAAGATGCCATACATATATAAGGTAAACTAAAAAAAAAATTTTAAATTATGAAATATTATAACTTGTAGGTTGACTTGTTGCAGACCAGTCAGCAAAAGGTAAATAATAATAGACCAGTATATGATACTAAACTAAATAGCCCTGTAAAAAATTATTGCCACAATGCATTTGTGATGAATATTGCCTTAACCTCTATATTATTAAAAAAAAAAGTAATCTGATGAACCATGGTATTTTAGGGTTAGATGGATGTTCATATTTTAACAAATAACATCATCTTAAAATTTCATACCTATGATGATAAGAAAATATTGACTACTGAAATTAGAAACAACATATAATGTAAATAGATTACATACAGACAGCTCATCAAGATATGAAATCATTCTGTCTTTATTTTTCTTGACAAAAGGTTGAACAACTTCCATGTAAGCTTCCTTTATAAAAAATAAATTGTTTTAAAACAATGAAAATAACAACTGTAGTAAATCCTGATATAATCAAGGCTAAAAATATGTTCTTATTTTATATACAAAGTGTATGGTATCTAGTGCAGAATAATGTGTATCCTAGATAATAAAATACATGTCATGCTCACTTCAATGTTTTCCTTATATTTACATTTTTTCATGGTCTTTGTAAATAAAATATTAAACATTGATTCCTGATTTAATAAAGCATATAGTTTCATTCAAATCTGTCTACGAAACAGGACAGAAGACTTATTATTTCATGTATTTACATAAGCCTGAAGAATTTTTCCGTGAATAAAAAATGTCAAACATTCAGTGAGGAAGGAATGAGTAACACATAGCATAATAATATGTAATCATTGTTCAAGGTATTGTTTTGTAGGCTTGGAATATATTTCATGGTATACGATTGCTCTGTGCTAGCTCGGGAGGCTGGCTTTGGTGTTATATATAATTACAGGGAAATTAACAGCTCAGAAAATTAGTTACAAATTATATTCTTTAATCATATAGGAGATTACTAATATGAACTAAGTGGGAAATTAATAAATTTGATGCATACAAATTTTTTTTTATAAATGAAGATTGTACATTACCTTAGGTCCAACATCAACAAGGTTTGCCAAATTCTGTAAAGCCTTTGCAACAAGTTTAAGAGTTCTGGCTGCAGTTTCTGAAGGATTTTCTACATTTAAAAAACAGAGATGTTTGAGAGCTTTAAGTTAATATAGATTAAAATGGTAACAAGGGGGAAAGACTGCTATCAGGTTAAAAAATGGAAATGTGTGAAACAAAGTATGGGAAAACCTGAAACCTGTTGCATTATTTTTTTCAGGCTTTCCCATACTTTTTTCGCTCATTTTGATAGATAGTAATGGTGACTGTATTTTGAAAACTGGAGGAAAAAATTATAAATAACGGTAATTTGAGAAATAAAACTTACCTGAAACTAAATTGAAAGACTTTGGGTTGATAATTGCAGGACAGAGGAGACGGAGAAATATAAAGCCACTGAGGAATGAGCATAAAATGAGTTATCTTAAGTTGGCCTCTAATTAAATCATTTGTTAGACATATTCACAAGTTAATGATAATTAAATGTTGAATCTAATTTTTTTTACCTGATAACACGAGTTTTCACTGTATCATCACTTGGCCATTTTGCTCTAGCTCTTTTTTGTAAACAGTTACACACAAAACGTAAGGTTCTGAAAATGTAGATTTTAAAAAAACTATTATTGGAAGTCTACACTTTAAAAGTGATTAGGAATAACCCTATGAGCTCTTAAAAGTAACTTGTAGGCAAACTGTCAAAGAGCCATGAATTATGCAAAATAGAAAAATAAAATGTGTCTTGCAATTTATATAAATATCAAAATCCATTTTTTACTAAAAACTTTCTTTGAATTCCAGTTCTTTGTCAAGTACGTCTGGTGACTATTTTAATTGGTAACAAAAATAGGAGAGATTTTAGCACAAATTTGTATGTTAAAAATTAATGATGATATTATTTGAAAAATGATTTTTTTACTTACAGAGGACAAGAATCTATTGATGAAAATATAGATTCCACAACCTCTGTTAAAAGGCGAAGAAAAAAATCTGAATTTGATTGCTGGTCTGTTGTATTCTCCAAAAATTTTGGGTCAAGCTGAAATAAAATTACACAACTTAATCTTTAAATACAGTTGTCTTCAACATTTTTAAATCATTGAAATAGGTGATAAACTTATTTATTTAAATTGATAAAATTCACTTCACCTCGCAGGACTGTTTAAGCTCCACTATCTTTTGAACAGATTCTTTTACTGCCCTCTGAACAAAATTTGTAGAAGTTAACTTCATATATTGCACCATAAGAGTTGTTGCTAGAGAGCCAGCCCGAAATAATGTTGATACTTCAGCTTGAAAAATAATTTCAAAACTATTATTAAAATTAATAACTATCGTCTGTCAAACTCAAATAATTACAAAATAATATTTATTTTGTGCATTTGTGAAACTGAAAAGATGACCAAGGTAAAAATGTTTTAAAAGAGAAACCCTACGGAAATCTAAAGAAGCATCATGATAAAGGTTACCTGTATATAAGTTATAAAATGTATGTGTCTGACTATGAAATGTAAACAAGAATACAAATTATTATAATTTGACATTTTTTATATATTATATTATTTTTTTCAAATAAATATTTTTCTTTGCACTTACCTTCCTTCTCTATTTCTTTGTCATTTAAAGCACACAGCAATCCGGCTTCTTTTCGTTCATGGCGAAAAATCTGTAATAGCGCATAAGCTAATGTTGAACGCTCACTTTCTCCAGAAACTTGAGATATAGTCAAAATATGCTCATACCCATCATCTAGTAGTAACTGTAAAAAACAATTTTCAACGATTTTAAAAAATGTATTGTTTTTAATATTTAAAATGTTGGAATTTAAAACTGACTTGTAATCAGACGTTGAAAATATTTTGACAGCAACAGATAGAAAATATGCTTAATAAACTATGATCACATTATTTGCATATTTTCTGCTGGCTACAGGTTGAGTATTTGCTATTGATATTAGTAAAAATCCAGGTAAAAATCAGAATGGTAAAAATCAGAGTACATTTACTATAGCAAATTTTGGCTAAAAGTTTCATTTAAAACTTACACTTTGAGTTTACCATTTCCCTTGATTTGTCTAGAGGGCCCTATAAAGAATGTAAGGATTGGCCAAGTGCAAGTCATTTACCACACACACTACCAACATGACTTCTCATTGCTTTATGTGTAGTAGACTCATCAATGATCATTGTGTGTATACCATAATTACGAATAGGAATGTCATTTTTTATGTAACTAATATTAATGAAAGCATGCATCTCTCATTATTTATAAACTAGAGCAGTTACATTTGTTCCACTAGTTACTAGGAACGGACAACATCCATAGTGACAAATGTTTTTCTCTGTGATTTTAATTTCAAAGAAACACAATCTGCTACAGGATTTCAAATCAACTGACATGTATTTTAGCTATAGGCATAGGAGATTCTATGCATTTATTGAGCCAATAATGTACTTTGCACCAAAATCAAAATTGTCTTAATTTTTTTGGCTGAGTAATACCTGTCTGTACAAATTTACCAGTGTGCTCCTCCAGGGGTTATCAAATTGAAATAATCACTAATTAAGTCATAATTGTCACTAAAGGAGTTCATTGATGGCTGATCTCTACTTTAGAGAAATACTTAAGAAGTCTTGTGTTTAAATTGTTCTAATTGTAAAATGTTGTCTTGGTTAAAATATGTATTTATTATGTGCATTATCTCATTATCTCATCTTAAATACAGGTAAATAGCAAAGGCCATTATTTGTTTGCTGAGTTGTAATCATGACTAAATAACTTCAAATGGTTTTTAGTTTATTGTTGTAAAGAAAGAAAAAACACACCTCTTTTAAGCTAGTGTATTCCTCCTGAGGCATTATTATTTCATGTTGATATCTAGACTTTAAACGTAGTGATCCCAATTCCCCTTTTGTGCCTGCCATTGGCTGTAAAGAGTATGCATCATCTACAAACCCTCTACCAACAAGTTCTGATAAAAGCACAGTAACAGAAGCTGTGAAGAAAAAATAATTCACAAATAATTTATACCAATAAAGTCACAAATATTACAGAGACTTTTTTCATAAAAAATTATAAAAGTAACTTAAATAAATTGACAGTTTTGTATTTCTTTTATAAAAATATTTATTTATGTTTCCAAAAATATAAAGATGCATGTCATATGTCGCAAAGTTGAAAAAAACCATTCCTTTTTAACATATTTCCCATTCTTTAATTAAGTTGCCATGGCAGATGAAATAATAAATACAATATTACCTATTTCTGCATCCTTTAATCTTTTGATTTTGTTGAACAATAGAACTGTAAAAGATTCTACAGTTGGTGGAATGTCACTGAAAATAAGAAATGTTTAAAATATTGTTCATTTTTTATAATCCAGTGTGAGTGTTGCAACTCATGATACACAGATTAAAATGTGATAATATGTGAGAGACAGCACTTAAGCAATGTAGAGGAAATAAATGGTGAAACAAGAAATATAGGCTTGAAAAGAAAAAGATAGGACAATTAAAAGGATGTTTCAGCAAAATTCCTATTTCAGCAGACAAGACAAAACAAGAAACAACAAATAATGAGAAATTAAAATCTTGTGTTCCATGATCTCAATGTACTTCTTTGTTTAGAAAAGAAAGCACTCTAGCCTCATTTTTCAAAGTTTTTTTGCATTAAAAAAAACTTAGATATACTTCTGTACTTAATTATTGTGCTGATCTTATTTAATAAAAATAAATGGGGAACAATGTACACTCTGTGATTACCTCTAGCAAAATTAAAATTTTCTAATATAGCACAATGATATTTTGCTTATCTGTATCACATATTTCAGTGAAGGAAGTGTAACAGTTCCTTAACAAAATATCAGCAGAAAAAAGATAACCGAATAGGCGGTGACTAAACAGGAATGTAATCAGCAAGTTTATATATTTAAAGGACCAAGCAAGCTTAAGGGAATAAAAAAATTTGAAACTGCATTTTGAAGAATGTTTCTAGTTTTCTAAAACACATGCTAAATAATTAAAAATCTTAACTTCAACCCCCTTAAAAATTAACTGATAAACAATTGAGTAGCAAGACATTTCTAAATAAGAAATTTAAGCAGTAAGTGCTAAATTATCTGGTAATGGTAATTTAATGCAAAATTCGATTTCATTCAGTTATCAATTTTACTAGAATTACTAGAATCTTATAACATATAGGCAATACTTACTCTAGGAAAAAGTCAGCAGACCAAAATGGATTTGCACCTTCTCCAACATCTGTCCTTCCCACACGAACATTATTAAGTGAGAGTACACAGTATGGGTGATTTAAAATTTTAGGTGGGAATCTGTGAGCATCTAGAATGCTAACTTCTAGCTTGTGAAATTCCTTGAGCAATGCGTGATGAATCTGTGGTCTAATTGCTCTTGAATTGTCACAATATGGTTTCAAAAACTGTATCCATTTCTGAAACACAATATTTATTAAAATTGTTTAAGTATTGATTTTTATTTTTTAACACAATACAAAAAATTGGTTTATGGAAAATGAAAATTATAGCACTGGTTCAAAGTTTTTGATGATAAAAAACAAATAAGTAAAAAGTGTTACATTTACCTGTGCTAGATCCACACTGTCAGCACACACATAACATATCTGTTCATTATTGTTATCATAATTGCTAACAATTTGAAAACAATTTGGTCTGTAACATAACAAGGAGATAAAAAAATTATATTAAAATATGATAAAAATTATTCACTTTGTTTTTATCACATACCGATAAAAGTTATATTTTTTTCACAAAAACAATACTTTGGATTAGTTTAACAGAAAAGACTTACCTTCCAAAAAGACTGTCATGCACAGGATACAAGGCACTGTAACTTAAGTCTATAATTCCCTTTGGCTTGGATTTCTATGAAAATAAAATATCAAATCTTAAATTTCATTCATTGGTAATACATATTTACAATTTTTAAACATAATGTTGGAATACATGATAATGGAAAAAAAAATTGATAGCAGTCCTACCTTTTCATTTTCAAAATAATAGAGATATTTATCAGTTCCATTTAAGACAAAATAAAAAGATTTCCATAGTTTTTTCCTGTCACCTGAAAAATAAAATGTTAATGTAATTATTTGATTGAAACATTTTTAAAGCAGAAAATATATTGTTTAAGTTGTTTCAAATGCTTGTGATTCTCAAATAGTCGTATATGTACCACTATAAGTACAATATATTTTTCTGGTTACACAAATAGATGTAAATAAAAAATTTTTAAATATATATCTTAAATAACCAGTGCATTACCAAATATAAAAATGTATGTGTAATAATATTGAGTGCTGGGTCTAAACTGACACAATACAAATAGCTGGTGGTCTGGAATTCAACCCCCACCAAAGCCAAGACAAGAAAAAACATCCCAAGCACCCTAGGTGGATGGGACCCATTAGCCTTGGATGGCAACTCTGGATTCAAAACCAGGAACCAGAATGATCAATAAAATGATTGAGGGTCCTCAAATATAGGGAAAAAAAATTAATAAAATTTAAAGCATTTGAGAGCCTCTAACCTCTGGGATGCAGAGTTAGTGAGCCATAGGGCAAGCATTTTTTAGACTGACCTTGGAATAAAAGTCCTTGCCAAACTAAAGTAATTTTAAAAGATTGTCTAATCATCAAACATCAACCTATAATGTCAGTATATTGACATAATGTATATTTTAAAGAAAACTGCTACAGGGCATTCACGATACATACTTCTTTTGTTAAGAAACCCAGTCATATCTATCCGATCATTGCTGCGAGTGAGCAAACTGGGACCAGAACTTTGTCTAATTGAAGAATAAGTCTCATCTGTCCCATCAACAGCCTCAAATCTGTCATCGATACTACTGACAAGCTGAAGATAAAATAAGTTTAAATAACATTTCAAATGTCTCAAAATTATTCACAAAGAAATACCAATAAAACTTACCACAAAACTTAGTATCAGATTTTTAAATGACACTATAAAAGGCAAAGGTTAGGATTTTTTTTTTTTATCTACAAAGCCAACTTAAAATTTTCCTTTCAACCAAAAAATACTTAAAATTCATTGGTCATGTTCTTACACCTGTACATACTTATTTATTTCTGACATCTTTGTCTTTTCAATAGATACTTAAGCAAAACAACTTTAAAAAATTAACCGTACAAAAATGAAATGGTATATTATTATACATTTCTAAGTACATCCTTTTGTTTATTTTTTTTGTCCAAACAGATTTTTTTTTAATGGAATGCTTTAGGAACAGAATTTTTTTTAAAGCAATTAGCTGCTATTTTCATTAGTTTAGACCCAAGGTATCGATAATTCAAGTTTCTTAAAAACTGACTAATCTTAATCATAAATATCAAAATGTGCAACATGTTTTGCATCAACAGTTTTTTTCATGGTTGCTGGTGTAAATTTGTAGTGAACTAAATATATTTTTTATTCATTTTGCTGCATCATGCACATTTTGATCCTAATTTTTAAAGGATTACAAAGAATTTTCAAAACCATTTAAAATTAGTGGAAGATAGCAACACCAAAATTTTTCAAAAAGAGGTTAAAAAGATGATGCAGTTACAATTCATTGTGGAGTGTAATAAATGACTTCAATAGTTAACAACTTTGAAATCAATCAAAATAAATTACTACAGAATAGACCTTGTGCACAAGTCTGAAATGCACTTGGCTTTTAAAATCTGAAGTAAGAAAAGTTTAATTATTTCAATTGATTTAGAAGTTTTGAAAAATATTAGAAAAAAATTATTTACTCGATTTGTTCTGTAAACTGCTGATATAAGCTTAAAGCCTTCAACTATTTCTTCTGATGTGTATCGCTTGATTATGTCAAACAAACTGAAAAATAAAATTGAGTAAGAATAATTTATAGTTTATCTAATCATTTTATAGATATCTTTTTATCTCTAACAAACATGGTTGAATATTAAACAGATTATTTGTCGTTTAATTTTATATTAAAATTTAATAATTAAACATGAATACTACATATGAATACACATACATAAGGATTAAACCTTTCGACATTGTAAGGATATAGACGAAGTGTAACAAAGAATTCTTCAGTTTTCAAGATATGTAACTATAATTAGTTACCTGTCAAAATATCTTCCTCCTAAATGAAGGAATCGCCCTTTCTTGTCTATTCGAAATCGTCTTACTTCTTTTCCACAAAGGAAAAATAAAGAATAGTCTCCAGGAGAATTTTCACTTGGTCTTACCAAATAGCTGCCTTCTCCAGCTGAGAACAAAATAATTTAATGAATTTTCCAACTATAAAAAACAATTCTACCCAAATCAAGGCTTATATTACAGTAGAGAAAGTCCTGGATGCTCCAAGAATATATCAATATATTTTGAAATGGATTACATAGAAGATACTATAGATTTCACAAAAATATATGTGGTGTTTAAGAACAGGGAGTTACAGCTGAAGATCAGTCAAATTGATCCATTCATGATCTGGAACATGCAAACAAGTGGTACCAAAATATTTTTTCAGCTATACAGTTAAAACCCACCTTTCAAAAGTTTTTCTACAGCTTCATCTTTGGTGATGTTGCCATGAAAATAAGGAAGCGCCTCAACAGGATCACCAGTCTAGAGTATATATATAAGTAAGTCTAATCAGTTTATTAAAGTAGCATTTTCATTATATGCTAAAGAATAAAATATTAACAATAGTTATGTTATAATTAAAAATATATTTCTTTTAAATCCAAGTCATTCAGGCATTGTAGAAGAATTTAATATTGTTTACAAAATAAGAAAAAAAAATTTTTAAAGAATGTATTGCCAAATTTAATTTTGTTTTTTTTCTCTTTAATAAAAAGTAGTTGCAAATTCTCTAAGAAATCCATTGATAATTTTATGACAGCATTTCTCACATAAATATATTTTTTAAAAATAATCTTTCTATTTCTGTTGTTTTTTTTAAAGCTAGATTATTTATTATTCACTCCAAAAAGTTTGATAGATTTCATTTTGCTAAAACTAACCCAAACAAATCAGAACTTTTGAGGTTTCATAATAAAATGAGTAAAACAGAGTAGGGTTAAACCTGAAAAAATAAACGCAACAAAACAGCGAACGTGTCAGCAGAAAGCCTTTGTCAGCAAACAAAACGACAGAAGAAAACGGTATAAAAATAAAAATAAGAAATAGCACTTACCTGGTAGGTAGTATCTGTGGGCAGCTTAATTAATTGAAATTAGCTTAAATGAGTGTGTATGTCCCAATTTTAACAAATTAATTTTTGAAAAAAAATCTTTATAGAAGTCCTAAATCATTCATTGTTAAGTATTCCCACATACCAGTTCTTCCACAAATTGTGCTGGAACAAGTCCACTCTCCTTTGTTCTTTCTGCTGTAACCCACAACCACTCATCTTCCAATTCATTGTGCACAATAAATGTGTCTCCTTTATCAAAACTGAAATATAGATTGATACTATTTGTTTTTTTTGCTCTCATAATTGAATATTCAAAAATAGTATTCAGAAAAACAATGAATTTAAATAAATTAAATGTTTGAATAACAAACATCTTAATTATTTAAAATGTGATCAATTTTAAAGCTGCTCACTTAAGTTCATCTGTTTCTGGCATTTTTCTGTAGGAAAACATAGCTAAGACTCTCCGTCTGTCATCTACTGGCTGAAAAATAAATCCTTTTTTATTGACAATATAATGAGAAATATCAGTTCAAAACTTTCCCCTTATATATCCCTCAAAAGTTAACTTTATGGTTGTGATGAATGATGCATGTGACACTGATTAAAATTTTAATAAAAGGTAATGTTTTGTTATACACATTTTTTCAAAGAACAAATGTTCCTCTTTGTTTTTGGTATGCAATAATGAAAATTAGCTGAATATTTTTCTTTAGATTTATTAATGAGTGAACTTACAGAAATTATTTATGGCTAGGCCTACTGAAGAGAAGTTAGGTTAATTTAAATTTTGATTCTTTTCTCAATTTAGATAATTTAACACTGTCATCAAATAAAAGAAAAAATATATTTGAAATTTATCTATGAAAATTTAAAATATTGGTTTAATTTATTTTCCATTCCAATACTAGTAATTTTACCCAAGCAAACATAGGTCTGTTCATTAGGAAATGCTTTCAGATATATTACTCACACTCCTTCCCGTGATAGCTGACTATAAATTGTCAAAAAAACAAGGACAGCCTCCATGTACATGAACTTTTATTTACATTTCAATAATATAGCAAAAATGTTGTTTTAATATTTCTTTCTTACCTACTTTTTGTTTATTATGTGACCATATGACCTCAACTTTCTTAATTTTGATTTGCATTTTTTTTAAATTATTAAATTAATCTGCACACTAGATTATTTTTTAACGATTAAATTAGTTACAGATAATTTGAAATTAGCTTATTAATGTATTTCATAATCCACAAACAACATATCTGGTTTAAAAAAATTCATTCCAATTGAAAACCTGCATTTTCAAAGGGTTAGTAAAATTCAAATAGTCATCATTTATCTGATGTTGGGTTTATTTTTTTTAATGGAATATATAACTTTACCTCTGCTGGTGGAACAGGATACCTAAGTTGCTCATTTTTCATGAGGCATGAGCAAGATGTATAATATCCAATAAGGTCTGACAACGACTCAAACTGACGCCCTCCAATATAATAATCTCCACACATCGCAATAATTCTGGAAAAATAAAATGTTGAATCAAATAAACCAATAAAAATAACTTTAAATAAGTCAAATTCTAAAATAATGTCATAAAATATTAATTACAAATAATACATTTATCAAAAATTTATCAAAATTTTAACTTCTCTAGTTCTTAATAATCCCTATTTCAATTTTAGTCTGTCGAAAATAGCCAATATTTGAAGATTTTTATTTTCAAATTTAAACTCGTACCTAAAATGTGTTGGAGGACCCGATTGCCCAAGATAAGACAACACAAAAGAGCCAGGTTTGCTGTCACTCTCGCGAATGAGGTAACTTCCAACTTTCCCACTATTGAGCAAGCAATCCTCTGCTGACTGTCTGTCAAGTCTGCCATGGTACCAGCTTGAGAAAATGAATATAAGTGAAAATATGTCCATGTTACTTATAATAAATTAAAGGTCAATTTTTAAGCAAAAAGATTTTAATTGACTAATGGTACTTAAGTATTTTGTCCATTTATATTTGTATTCTTGGAATGTGGTAAATATGAATGTAATGGGCTGTACTGCCACCATCTATCCCCCTTTAAAATTGCAGTGACATTATCTACAGAAAGGTGATAAAAAAGGGTTTTAGGGAGCAAAAGGATTACCAAGGGGGCCAGAATTTCTTACCAAGGTGCAAACAGGTGGTACTTTTATTTCTATTGTCTCTTTGTTTTCATGGAAAATTATTTTAAAACCAATTTGATTGATTCAGAATTTAGCAAACAGTTGCATGAAAATTAAATAATTTTTTAATGAAATCAACCCAATCTACTTTAGAACTATTAACACTGTTCAAACAAAATATTGACAGCCCAGTTGGATAGCTAAATTGATATTAAGCTTAAGAAATCATAAAAAGAGTTTTAGATAAAGATTAAAACTTTGAATTTGATATGAAAAGATAGTAGAAATTTTCAGGCATAATTTAAAATACTGTATTTATTGGCGTATAACACACACACCTCAATTTAAGATGGAAATTTCAGGAAAAAAACTAAACATTATATTGGCGTATAACACGCACACATGATTTGCCCCCTATTTTTAGGGAGAAAAAGTGTGTGTTATACGCCAATAAATACAGTATTTATGACAACTAATCAGTATTAAATACCATTAAATTGTAATACTTGGACGTGACTTAGACTCAGGTGAGAAAATTTATTTATTTATTTTGATTTATTTCAAACAGTCAGGTCTACTTGTAATTAATAGACTGGCATATCAGACAAGGGTTACACTCACAAAATAGTACAATATCGTTTCAGAATAGTATTAATCAATCTCAAATTCATACAATACCCTATTGTAATATTAAATAAATAAATATACAGTATAATGTTTAAAATAACCATTCGCCGTTACTTCCAAAAGTAGATGACTTCTATATATTTATAATTAAAAAAGAAATTTTTAAAAGGTGCCCATTAATTGCCACCTTGATAGACGAAGATGGGATGGGGGGGGGGGAGGAAATCCAGGTTTCCGGCCAAAGCCACCCAAGCAAAAGTGGATGTGTGGTTTGAGGAGGGGGCTTTAAATTCAAAATGCAAGGATGCATTTCTGCATCCATAGATTTCTCCATTTTAGTACTTGCCGCAATTCAGGCGAAATATTAAATAATTATGTCACAAAATTAATCATACTGCACACAAGCAAACAAAAGCTAATGTGACTAAATTTTTCAACAGAGTGGCTATGCTATTACTGGTGCCGTATTCTGGGAGTTCATTGCAGACCTGTTTACCCACTAACTCCTAAAATCAAATAATATCGTCTCAAAATCATACAATTACAATACAGTATCTTAATAGTAAATAAATAGACATAAAATATATATATAATGTAAGCAATAACTACTCGCATCACATGTCTAGTGGGGTCGAGTTAAGCTGACTTCAAAAAGGTAACTTCTTAAAGTAGATGACCGACATTTATATTGCAAACTAGGTTCACTTTCTTTTGCAGACATGTTTTTGCTATAGATATTAATTTATATTGAGTGAACATGCAGATCACATTATCACAGTCTGTCACTGGAAAAAAAAAAGCTACTGGTGAAACTGGAACTGAAATAAATATTAATTAACAAATGATGACATCATTTAAAAAACCTACCATGTAACTTGAGATTTATAACTAAGGAAAAACTGGTTAAAAAAAAAAACCAATAAGAATCAACATCCATTAAGCCTATTTCCCACTAACATATTATAGTCTCATAATTATGACAAATTGTAATGGGTGACAGAAAGAGGAGTGATGGAATCAAAAGGGGGTATTAAAAATTGTGCAGCTGTCTTGTGAGGTCTAAAAATAGATTTCAACTACTGTCTCAGATCCTATAAAAAATGACTCACCGCGATTCTTACAAAAAAATAGTTATGTCACAAAATTACACCATACAGCACTAAGACGACTACGCTAATATTATTATTGTCATGTCTAGCAAGTTAATTATAAAAGCACTCAAAGCAACAATATGACCAACACCACTACCATTACAAAAATGTGGCAGTGTTCATTTTATAGAAGTTGATACCCGCTGGTCCTCGCACTCTCTCCATCGCTAACCCACGCGATATGACACAATTAGGCTGGGCCTTAAACTAATAAGTAATGACTCAAATAACAATGGAAGTTAGCCTGATAACCTTGACCGTGACACAAGTTAAACAATGCACTCATTCTGGTAAAGCATCCCAAGCGACGCAAATGAGTCATGAGAATTCAGGACACCAAGCCACGCTTGAGTACCAATGCGGACACATGTTAGAAATGCAGGACAGCGTCCCTGTAATCAATATAAAAGGCACCCCCTAATCATGTAACGGCCTCTTTCACCTGAAGTCTGTCAGTAGCACCTGGCTGGCATAATTAGTTGATGAAGTGTGTTTATCCTGATTGTGTTAGCCAGAAAATAAGTTCAGTAAGTAATATTTGGCCAGTAAGTTATATTTTGATCAGTAAATAATAGTTGAACTAGTAAGTCATAGCTTGGTAAGAACAGTAAAGTAATAACAGTTGAGCTAGTACAGTTCAGTTAGTGGAGTCAGTCGTTAGGGTCAGAATAACGATCTCCGATTAAAAGAACTAAGTGTAGGTTAGGCCTAACTACTACTACTACTACAAGAATAGCAGAGACTCGAGCAGAGACCTGTTACATCGCAGTGACCAGTGACCTGTGAGTGAAGCTAAATCAAACAAGACTGTAGCGTGAACTGTGTGTGTGTACCCCCAGTGAAGTTCAAGGTCGACACCTACCACATCGCAGTGCCAGTGACCTGAGACAAGTTACACAACCAAGCCGCTGTGACCCGAGGAGAGGGCTGCTGGGGGTGTGTGCGTGTTGGACTTGCCTACAGAGGACAGATCACCAATCGCAACTAAATCCATGGAAAAATTGTATTAGACCTAAGTATTAGATAGTTAATTAGACATTGCTCTATATGTGTAAGTGTGTCATTAATTCTATTTATAATTAAATATTTATTTGTGGGCTGAACACCCTGTGTTTCTTAGTATAGTGATAGTATTAATAGAAGTGAGAGTTAGTGAGAGTGTCATTGAACGTTAGAGTGAGTGTGGAGTGAGATTAATTTAGAGTACTTAATTTGCAATATAATCATACCCTAGACATAGCCCTAGTGGCATTACTAATCTAACATAGAAGAAGGGACCTTTGTTTATAAAATTATAAACATCGAATATTATTCGTAGTCGAAGTTTTAACATTTGGGGGCTCTATTATTCGTGTACAGCAAAACCCCGAATATATTTTAACAATAGACTTGAATATTTAGACCTCCCAGCATACCAGTACACAAAATCTCCTATATCAGGGGTCACCAAACTTTTTTCACTGCAGGCCTGATAACGGGAAAAAAAAGATGAGCGCGGGCCAGATAATCATACTGTAAAATACTTGCAAGCCAGAACTAAATCTCTAGGAAAAAAATACAAAACTAAGTTTAGTATTCCATGTTAATCATGGGTGAGTGACGACTATGATTTTTAATGTCTCAGCATGTTTCCAACATTCCTCTTTCTTTCACCCATTTACAGTTTGTAGTAGTTATCAGACTATAATATTTTAATGGGAATAGGCTTGATGGAAATTAATTCTTATTTTATTTAACTAATTTTTCCAAAAAACAACAAGCTGAAGTTACTTGGTAGGTTTTTTTGAAATGATTTCATCATTTTTTAATTGATTTTTATTTAAATACATCTAGATATAAGCTGATCCGAGTTCGAGTTTGAACCACGTTAAATTTCAACAGTAACTTTATTTTTACCAGTGATAGGACTGAGATAATGTGATCTGTGGGTCCACTCAGTATAAATTTATACCTATAGCCAATACAAGTCTGCAAAACAAAGTGACCTCAGATTGTGTTATAAACGTCGGTCATCTACTTTTAGTAAACTATTTTTTACGCCAGCTTAACTAGATCCCAGTAGACACCGCGATACGAGTAGTTATTGTATACATTATATATATTGCATGTTTATTATTGACTATTAAGATACCGTATTGTACAATTTTGAGACGATATTGTACGATTTTAGGAGTTCGAAGGTAAACAGGTCTGTAATAAATAAGAAAATCTAGACACAAACATTTTTAATTGAAAATGGGTATTTAAGGCGCATAGCAACCAGGAGGTCTACGCACGTGTGAAGATCTCCTGGTATTCTAAACATAATATTGAAATTTAAATTTTATCACAATGTCTTATGTTCCATACATTTTATCAAGCAAGTTTAAGTACCATCGGCGGGCCAGATTAACTGGCCTCGTGGACCCTAGTTTGGTGACCTCTGTCCTAAATAATAATAATAATAATAATAAAGTTCATTTCAAAAACACGCTTCATCCCCAAAGGCTCGAAGCGCGGTACAAAGTCAACAAAAAAACAAATCTATAATTTACCACATTTAAAACAAACGCAACACTACAAAAACTAATTACAAGCATACAATGTCAAAGTCTTTCTAGCCATTTCAACCATAAGCAACACAGCCATTATGCATTAACTGGAAAATAAGGTAGACAATCATCCCAGAAGGTGTTTGCGAAATAGATGTGTCTTTAAATCGGTTTTAAAGGACTCCAGTGTCTGGTTGTTTCTGAGATCGACAGGAAGGGCGTTCCAAATTGTTGGACCAGCAAATGCGAAAGTGCGCTTTCCGTAAGTCTCAAGGCAAACACGTGGTGTCGAGAGTTTGCCACTATCGGATGAGCGGAGCTCTCTAGTGGGTACATAAGGCGTCAGCAGCTCTTTCAGATAGGACGGCGCCAGGTCATGTAAGCAGCGGTAGCACAAAGTTGCGATTTTGTACTCCATGCGAGCACGCACTGGCAGCCAGTGCAGCTCTCTCAGAAGTGTTTTTGCATGGTCAAACTTGCGTTTGCGGAGAACAATGCGAGCCGCATTATTCTGTGCTATTTGAATTTTATCCAGGAGCGTAGCTGGAAGACCCACCATGAGAGCATTGCAATAGTCCATGCGTGATAGCACAAATGCAGACATCAGCCTCTTTGTTGCATCAATTGTTAGGAAGGGCCTGATGTGACTAATCCTGCGCAGCTCCAGAAAAATCGCCTTGCATAGCATGTTAATATGACTTTCAAATCAACCCCCACCTTCCCCTCTCAGGACAAATATAATATAAATACAGTTGGTCCCCAACCAATAGTATTTCTCGATCCATTCACTGCTGTAGGTAGAAAGTAGGTTGAAACTAACAATAAAAAATTTACTTTTTTAATGATTATTTTTTTTATCGCAAAAAGTACCGGAATGTATATATTTTCAACCCATAGCTTCTTAAAATCATAGTTGTGGCATACAATCATAAAAAACACCTCAATATCATACATTGTACACCAATATCGTTAAGAGTAAACCTGAATATAGTTTTGCATCATTCTACAATTAATCAAAATGGTTGCCAAAAATTAGGTACCTCTTACTGAGCTGTTTATTTAAATCCCTTTTAGTTCCTAAATAGTCAAATTGTTTTATAATTTATTACTCATTTCAATTTATTTTTTTTAATCTGTCTAAAAAGGGGGGGAATATACTGAAATGGTGCATACCGTCCACAAAAATGATGTTTAGACCTATATATTTCAAATGTGCCTTTATGCCAAAACTGAAAATAATCGCTAATTGAATGAAGGAGTAAGTTCATTTGTGATACATCTGGTGAACACAATATTTAACCCCGAATTTCACATTCACACTCTAGCATAAAGCCTATAAACCTAATATTATTTTCCCATTAACATATTATATTTATAGTTTAATAAATACTGAAAGCTGATTTGGGATAGGAGGAGGGCTGGTGTATTAAAATTGTAGAGCTGCTTAGTGATTTCTTAAAATAGATTTCAAATGCCGCTTACTAGATCTTATAAAATATGTCAAAATCTAACACTGTGCGAAGCAGTTGAGAATGCATTCTAAATTTTTTTTATCTTTTTGCTATTGCCGGTGTTCAGCCGAAAAAAAAAAAATTATGTCACAAAATTACATCATATAGCACCGAGGCAAACAAAAGCGAATGTTTACTAAATTTGTCACCAGGGTGAATATGCTAAATATTGTTGTTGCTGTATCTAGCGAGTTAATTGTGAAAACATAAAGCAAAGATATGACAATTTTTACGAAACATGGTATTATTTTATAGCCTTTAAAAATATTTAGACACCGGCCCTACCCCTCCCATGCACAACCATACGTAAGCACCCCTTTTACAGCCAATTTAACAACAAAAAATATTGTTTTATTTATTACAATAATTTTTTAAAAATCGTAAACACCACTGGAATACATTTTTTTAACATGGTCTCGTAAAATCATAATTCTGATAGGTCTTGGCTGACAATCATAAAAAACATATCAAAATCGTATATTGTACACCAAAATCATATGAGTAAGCACTGTTTAAAACAGGTCTGATATTTAAGTAATGGTTTACTCTGCTGGAGTCATGAAAGGCTATTGGCACTTATGAAAAATGAGGTTGACCCAAATCCAAATGACCCTGAGGTCCACACCTGGACAGTGGAGAATATGTGGATAAAAAATAAAGCTGTGGTGCCAGTTCTGAACCTCAAGGAAACAGTTTCTGTCATACATCCATGAATTTATCTTTCGAAAGTTCAAGAAGATGATCTGCAGTTCCTTGGGCCTATAGGGTTGCTGACAATTATCTATGTTGACTTTCGTACTGTTTTATTTATGTTTAAATAAAGTGCTTAATTGTCATTCACTAATTACATGTTGTGAATTTGGGCACCTAACTGGATGTTTACCCTACTTTTATCTAGTCCTGACATAATACATACTAACAACATGATTCTTATACCGGTACTTCACAATGACAATACTATTATTAGTTATTAGTATAGAATAGAGTAGTATAGTATAGTCATTTCATAGACATGCATAGTGAATAGTGGGCCAACTTACTACATAAATAATTAACCAAGTGTCTACACGTCCGGCGCGTCTGACAAATAGTTCAGGAAATATAAGTCTGGCGGCATGTCACGTGACCGACGGACGACTAGTGGAAGATATTCATGTCATGTGACCGCCGGACAACTAGTAGGCGTTACTATTCCGGCAGGTCATGTGATAAGTGGTCGCCGGCAAAATAGTTGCATTGCATTTGATATTCCAATGTTGTGTACATATATTAGTTAGCCGATCCCTAGATAATAAATAAATGCTGAATATGTTAATATATTAAAATGCTATGAGATACATGAAGTGTTTGACTTTGAATATTAAACTAGTCGGCCTATATACTTACTAGTAGTACTATTACTACTACTATTACTAGTCTATTTGATTCCGACTCTTCAAAGAAAAAAGTCCCTTATCTTAGTTAATACATCTTGTTAAGCTCTACCTTGAAGCCTAAATTGAAAATATGAACCAAATAAAATAAGACCAGTAGACTTCAATAGACCTATGTCAATAAAGTTGTATTTCGGTATGTACCAGTATTTAGTATTGCATGAGAAGTAGGCTAGGCTACCACTATATCGGCCCTATATTAAGATGTAGGGTCTATTTCTTTGTGTACTGTAGGGTCTATTTCTTTGTGTACTATCGGCCTCCCCGCCTTAAAATTAATTATTTATCACCCTCACTATTATTTTTTTAGCATTCTTATTTTTATTACCGTAATTCTCTCTCCCTCACTCTCAGCATTGATGGCTTCCTTCTAGAGTGCATCATTGCTTAACCCACACTTTGTTTTGGTAATTAACAGTATTTTTTCTATTATTTGTTTGCAAGATACTCAGTAAATTACTTGGTAGAAAATAGATATTAAAATTAACAATAGTTTTGAATCATTCTCGGTCACGTGACAAGGCTGACGATCAAATATCTCGCGCCACATTGTTACGGCGGTCATGTGACTTGGTCGCCCGATGAATATCTCGATAAAGTATTCTTCCGGCCGTCACATGACAAATAGTGCGGGAGATATACGCCCGGCGCTCCGGACGTGTAGACACTGCCAATAATTTATTATCCATGGTCCATAGCAACTCTGTATAGCCTATATTTTTAAAATTGTAATATTAATGTTATCAGTATCATCATCATTGACTGCATGAATGATTCAAATTAAAATAGTATGATTATGAGTACTATTATCATTGTTTTGACCATCATGGCATGGCCTACTTAACTTAACTTGTACTTCTATTCAATTCTTAACTACATTATAATGTATTTGTAGACCTATTATTTAGTATCATTAAATAGATCATTATTAGCCTAGTTCTACTACTTAACTTTTAAGCATTATGCCTAGGCTTTGGGCCTATTTAATTAGGACTGCTCATTATCATTGTAATTGAATTCGCTTTTCAAACGTGAGTCTGCTCGAAAGGTTTTCGACTTCACAAAATTAATAAATAATGAATGGATTAATGGTGATGAATTTATAATATTTTTAAATGGCATTTTTTGATATGTCAAAATAAAGCTGGTTACAGTTTTTCTTCTGGAGCTTTCAATTCGCTCTCTATATGTTCTTCTGTGCACTCTAATTCGCCAGATCTAGGGTTGAAGTCATCATTGCCGTCTGCATTTGGCCCATCAGCAGCCATTTTTTCACGCTCTGCGAGACTGCGGTGCATAAAACATTGTTTTGATTGGCTAAAATACTCCATTGAGACAGTGTGTGGATCGCCCACGCAATACAAAAAGACATTCATTCACTGCCTCAACAGCTCATTTTAATATTTCATGAATTAACATAAACAAGGAACCTTTATCATTTAACTCAATTAATTAGAGCACTTGAATGGAAGTTTCATAAGTTCATTGAGAAGTATAATAAAATTTAAATCTTCAAAGAAGCTCAAACAACTTAGTAATTTAAGCAATTCAGTCCTAATTGTAAAGTCTAAGTATTAATTATTATTAAGATTAATACTTTTTTTAAATTATTTACTTTTAAAAGCAAAATAGATCATTAATTATTATATTAAACATATATTCATATATGTATATCTATCTACGTTTTATAATCATATTTGAAAATAAATGCATGGCCAATGACCCAAATGTCTCATTTTATTTCAATTCACTTTTGAATAATTAAATTAGTAGAAAATTTTGATGGTAAACATGCGTAAATGGGGAGACTATCATCGTAGTTTTATGTCATATATTTACTGAAATACAATCGGCGATGGAAAGCGGAAAAAATATAGTTATTAGGCCTATACGCGGTTTTAAAAAAATGCGAATATTAAAAGCCTTCCTCGGGACAGCACTAACAAGCCGCATTCTGGAAGCTTTGAGTTGCCCGAATTTTTCGAGTACTAATGGATATTTCTTGGATAAATAAGAGTAACACAAATATAAAAATTAGAAATAAACACTTAGTTGAAATGGTGTATCCCAGAGGACAGTCAAGGGAATGTAATAAAAATATACTGTTCGTTCAAGAAGGCTTCTTGTCGATACGTTCTTCGTTTTGTTACGACCTAAGAAGAAAAAAAGTCCTTTAATTTACCAGCATGCAGCTGCTAGATATTTTTTTTTTAATTTACATTTTAATTGGCATCACCAGTAGTATACTATTCGAAAAAATGTGTGTGTGTTTTGTTTTTTGTTTTTTGTTTTTTTTTTTATAGTTTTTATGGTTTAAAAAAAAGGATTAGATGAGTCATATTGGATATATTCTATATTAAATATGTTTTAATATAAATAATCTTATTTTTTTAACTTCTTTCTCTAGTTGACTGGAATTTTCAGCTAAATCAAAACAGAAATTATTGTATTGTATTTTGGAGAAAACATTCAGACATAGACTTGACTGAAAAAAATTAAAAGAATGTTCATTGGTGATTTCTTGCATTTGGGATTTCTTTAAAAATTAGTAAAAATAACAATTACATTATACTAATTATAATTCATAATGTCAACGTTGTGTGTGTTTGCGCGTGTGACAATGGTCTTATTCCCTACCCTTTGCTCTCCCTTTTTTACGCGCTCCACCCTCGCATTTTTCTAAATCGGCATTGACAATATATAAGTAACTCCCTTTCTTCTTCTTTATTTTGAGGGCCCACGATCAATGTATTCATCATTCTGGCTCCTATGTTTCAGAGGGGTTCGCGATGCAACTGTATACATCACTGGTTGCAAGGGCTAATCAGCGATGGTATTATGAACTGGGGGATGGAAGACAGGAGGCCATAGACGCAAATGTGTCAAGTATAGTCGCCTCAACAATTGCTTTTGGAAGCTTGTTCCCTTATCGTCTTTGGCAGGAATGAGGAGCTCCTGTAATGAGTTTTTGTTTTTATGAGCCGGAACTGCCTGCCATGGCCTCGTCGCTGTCTAGTGGGAGAGGGACGAGTTTCTCTTTTATTTTGGAGCAATGGACCAGACCATTTTTTTTATCTTGTACATCACGGAGAGCCGTTCCTCCAGTGGTGACCACCCCAGTGTTTCCAGCATGCTGCCAACACTTGAGGTGTTTCTGTAGCGGTTCAGGATAAAGCGTGCTGCCCTTCGTTGAACCGCGTCCAACCTGTCGATGCTTCTTCTTCTTCTTATATTTGAGGAGCCCACGATCAATTAGTTGATCATTCTGGCTCCTAGTTTAAATTCAGAGTTTGCCTTCTCTTAGATGGGTTGCCGTCCAAGGCTAGCGAGTCCCATCTACCCGGGGTGCTTGGGATGATTTGCTCTTCTGGGTGAATGGTTTACAGACTGAAGATGCGTACTCTAAAAGCTTTATAGGCTTTTTATTTCACGCTGGAGTTGATGATCTTCAGATTTCGCCTTAGGAACCCTAGGGTCTTGTTTGCCAGGTTGCACACATTGTTAATGTGCTTGTCCCAGTGGACCTCTCTCTGAATGGTAACATCGAGGTACCTTACGGAGGAAACTGGCTGAAGAATATGGTCATGCAATTCATAAGGGTGGTGTAGAGGGGATTTATAACAGGGTCTGGTACTTGATGGGATGAAATTCCATGTCCCAGCTCATCTCCCACTCGGCTAACCGATGGCGGTCCTGTTGTAGCTGGTCCTGGTCAGAACTGTTGGCGATCGTCCTACACACAACCGTGTCGTCTGCGAACAGTCTTGCTTGGGAGGTCAGCTTCTTGGGCAGGTCATTGATATATGCAAGGAACAAATAGGGGCTTCTCATTGAGCCCTGGGGGACCCCTGGCTTAAAACCGACAAAGGAGGAGCTTGTACTGTCCACCACTACTGCCTGGCATCGGTCGCCGAGGAAGCTAGAGATCCATGTTCTGAAGTTTGTGTAATAGCAAACTATGATTGACATGGTCAAATGCCTTTGAGAAGTCCATCACCAGCACATCCGTTTGTTTGCTGTTCTCCAGATAGGTCATCAAGTCTTCTGAAAATTCAAGGAGCTGTGTCTTACATGATCGATTGACTCGGAAGCCATGCTGACAGTCATTGAGTAAACTGTGGCTTTTAAGATGCTTCATGACTGCGCTTACGATAATGTGCTCCAACAGTTTGCATACCATGCTGGTGAGGGATACCGGACGGTAGCTGGCAGGTTCGTAATGCTCCCCTTTTTGTAGATTGTATTGACATGCGCTGTTCTCCAGTCGATTGGAACATTGCCTGTGCATAGCGACGATTGGAAGAGGATTGTCAGTAAGGGAGCGATTTCATTGGCCAATTCTTTGAGCACTCGTGGTTTGATATTGGCAGGACCACATGCCTTGTAGAGGTAAATGGTTTTAATGAGTCCCAGCACACCCTGCTCTGAAATCTGGATATCTTCCATGACGGCGTAGAGTCTGCTCATCATTTTGGTCTTCAGGAGGAACTTAATCTCTGTGTACTCTCTGCCATCACAAATGAAATAGGTAGCCATTAATTTGTTTTAATGTACCCAAGTGACGAGAGTGGGCGTGTGATTTTTGGTTCTTAACATAATTTTATCCTGCTTGCAGCGCCAAAAACTGTAGCCGAGTGGTGTGTGGCAGCTGCCAGTTTTAAATGTATATTTGGTTTATAAAATAAAGAAATCTAGATCTTGAGTACTATAGCCGTTTGTTTGTTCTTACAGTGTTATATAAAAAGGAGTGGTAGAAGAAAATCCTAAGTAAAAGTTCGAATAACATGGATCCTAAAAAATTCGCAAGAAAAGGGACACTATAAGTATAAAGCGTCCAAATGGTGCCGGTGAAGACTTGAGCACTTTAGGAATAATTTGATTCCAAAAGCCGATTTGCGCACTCACTATAAATAAGGTTGCTCAAACATACCAGAGAGCAAATACGTAACACATTGACCAGGTCTATTACTTGACTTCTAGCAGATTTAATGAGGTAAATTGACAATCCCTTGCTGTCAAAATCCCGGACAGAAACCCTGAGTTGAGTCGCGGCTCCTAAGATACACTTTTATATTTATATAAGCTAAAAGGTCTTTGATATGTTTTAAATAAAAGGTTTTGGGGGCCCAACATGGATGAATATGAAAACTCCCTGCTTAATAACTTAATATTACAATATCGTCTAGAGATATAGACTTACAAATAGACTAAGTTATAGAGAATAAAATTTCCTTTCCGGCAAGTTAATTTTTTGGCTTATACCCTAGGGCAGTAGTCGGAAAATCGTGGCTTACGAGCCGCATGCGGCTCTTTACCGACCTGAATGGGGCTCGACCAGTCGGCCAGAAATCGATTTTGACTCCGAAAACATGGTTCTTGACAGATTCTGGAAAAGAAATTTGGCTCTCAAAAAAAAATGTAATCGTTCTGTGCTGATGTTTGGCTTTTTTTGACTAAAGAGTTTCATGAACACTGCCATAGGGTTCCCAAGAAATAAATCATTCAACTTATAGAAAAAATACAAACCGTAGTTTCCTTTCTAAGCGGCGGGGAGAGAAGCTGTTCACAAATTGTTGTGGTAGCCTAAACTAAACCCTAGGTTAAATTCCACGATAGCGTCGTGTGGTGAACGCCCTGTTTCATAAAAGTGTGACATACAATGACACATAAATAATAAAAGAGAAACATGTTTAAAAATCTTAAGCAATGAAAAAATATTCAATCGGCGTGCTATCTACACATAAGTTCGATTTTCCTCACCGTGATGGAGTGCTCTAACCAATAAGTATAATTTCTTTCGTATCTTCTTTTCGTTTGTACTTCTAATTCAAAGAATTGTTGTCAGGAAAAAACGTAAGCTATCCACTAAATGAACTATATTAATATTATAATGCCCTACCCCTTTTACACTGCTGATTTATTACAATAATTACATCATATTTAACTGACACTATTTCCGTAAACAAAATAAAAAATATAAAAAAATGCGCACCAAACGCAATAGCGTTATTTTTAAGAATATTAATTAGCATAATTATTCTGAATTTGTAAATTGCACGCTATTGAGCCATACTTTTTTTTCATACATAAATAATTATATTGATTGATAAAACGGCTACTGTTATCAAACATTTACATAACTTTTCAGTTATTTTGAGACGTACAATTACTTCATTTAAATAGCTGTTATTCTGTTATCCATAAGAAGGGGTGGCATTTTCGACAAAAACTGAAGAGTTGTTATTTTCTGAAGGGGTGGCGAAAATTCCCCCAACCCCCCCCCCCCCCCCCCGGTGGGGGAAATTTCCCCCCCCCCCCCCCCCCCCCACTTTTTTTCTGGGTGGCACTAACCCTAGCTATTTCCCCTGGTTATACCTTTCAGCAAAGTTGGTTTTAAAAAGAATATCTATTGGGTGTAATATTCGTCATTTAAATAAAAATTATTATCCGTTAATTTAGTATTTAAAATGTCTGTTTAGGATCAAAATGGCATCCTTACAATTATATAGGGTGTTCCAGCCTGCATTTTCTGTATCAAATTCTAGCCCTATTTGGCGCAAACCTATAGGCCTAGGCAGCGTGGAAACTAGAAAGGATAACAAGTGCATCACGTCAAACAACTCGACCGTATATCTAATCAATGATCTAACTGGCTAACTGAATTTTGTTCCCCTATATTTAGCCGGGTTTCGTGGGCCATCAATGTTCAAGGTAGGCGACTGAAGGGGGGACTTGTGAGGCCGGTAAAATAGTTTGTATGTCTTACTCTTGGTTAGGACGTGAAAGCAGAGGCCAAAAACCTTAACCACCAAACTTGAGAGCAAGCAGCCAACCAGACGTGGGGCGGTGGGACTAAAAGGGGCGACCGCACCGGGTGGCTCTTTGGGAAGGTGCGGCAAAACCATTTCATACATTTAAAAAAAAAAAATTGTTGAAATTACTGATAATAATTTTTTTTTTTTAACCTCTTGCTTTACTAAAATAAAAGTTTCAGAGACTTCGTATTTAAATCCAGTGAAAACTTAACAGCCATGTTTAATTCACTCCATTACAATAAATAATAATAATCATCATAATCATCTGTTTGTTTATATGCGTGCTGAAAATGAAAATAATTTTAGACAGTTCTACACTTAAGCCTAAGCTGATTAGCTCCCATCCACTATTTACTGATTTGTATCAAGCCTCTCCAGCATTATATTAGGTTCGCCTAGTATTGTAACACTTTTAATAGTCATTGTTCTACAACATGCTTGGCTAAAATATGGGCTACAAGAGTTTGTGCCGATTTCTAAACAGTGATGTTACTAGCCTGTTAAGATATTACTTGAAATGAACAAATTAAAGTTCATGAATTTTCCTTTCAAATACGCTTGTTGATAATTCTATGTCTGCTTTAATTACAACATATATTTCATCGGGTCCTGCAGCTTTTCCATTTTTTAGCATTTTTATTGCAAATTGTATTTCTCCTTTAGAAGGTCAGCTGCAGTCAATGTAAATAACTCACTGGGCTGTCTGAATATCTGGTGTGTTCAAATCAAACCATCTTGAATAGTTGCATGCGTTAAATCCTTAAATCAAGTGGTCCCAAAAAAGTACAAATCATGTTGTGAGGGAAAAGACAAGGAAGGAAAAAATCCGGAAAGAAAAACTTATGGAGATGGATCGGTCATACCATGATAAAAAAAAAATTCACATATAACAAGGCACGCACTGGTATGGAATCCTCAATGATCAAGAGAACGATGTAGACCAAAAAACACTGGAAGGGTATGGTAAAGGATATGATAATTATTGGAAATAGTTGGAAAGCGTTAGAGAAGATAGCAAAAGACAGGGAGTCTTGGGGAAAATGTGTTAATGGCCTATGCTCCACTGGGATTTGAAGTTTTCTTTCGAATGTTTGTTCGAACTCAATTTCATATGAACATTGTAAACAAAACCTCAGATTTTTCAGAAAGATTATTGAATTAAGTTTAATATCGATCCGTTATTACCAAACCCTCTTATTCACAGAGTATGACATCAAAATTGAAATAGCAAATTCAACAGAATTCCATATTGAGAAGGTTTCACAACCAATCGTATTGAAATACAAGAGCAGGGTCCTAGCAGTACAGGGTCCACGAGAACAAGACCCACAAAATACAGGGTCCCACTAAAAAAGCGTCCCACGGGAACAGGGTTCCACCAGAACAGGGTTCCACCAGAACAGGGTTAACAGAACAGGTTGCCACAAGTGCAGAGTGTCACCTGTGCAGTACGCCATCAGAGAAACAAGACTCTGAGAAAGGCCACGAGGACGTCTGAAGGGGTGACATTATGAGTTTACTGCACTGGGTGACACCGACCATAGGGACGCACTGAACAGGTATACTTGTCTCAGTGTTCTGCCTATTCCAGTTTTTTTTTAATAATATTTTGTTAATGCCAAATATCGACTTCACTGATATGTTGGGTTTGATCATTCGCAAGTTTGAGGTTTTGCGACAGCGTTGCTAACTGAATAAAACAATAAGTACGGACAAACATTTTATATCCTCGAAATTATTAAGGAAAAACATATTTTGTAAGGACGCAATTTAATCGAAATTGTTTTAAAACTATGGTCCACAAAGTAGTGCGTCCCGAAATTTTTGTCAGTTTTACCCCCCCCCCTTCCACTGTCACAATATGTCACAGATTTCGGACCACCCACCCCCCAAACCACTATATTAGGTCACACTTACGAACTAGATTGTTTACACATTTACCACTTCTTAGAATTTAATCTAAAGCCCTCTTCACTATTAAATGATAATAAGGGGGAGATGCTGCAATCATGTTATGTAGCTTATGTTTATACAAGTTGAAAAACAACAAACCAAAGTCACAAAATGTTAATAATTACATATTTTTGTTTCGCTTCAAAACTCTTAAATTTCTTTACGGACATCTTACATTTTTTATGTCATTTACGGAAAGTCAATTTATCAAATTTATGTCACATTGTTACAGAATTATTGGCAACCCTGTTTTGATTGGCAGCTAGACTAATATTGCCGCAATTAGGAATGGTACGTCAGTGGTGTCCATTAACAAAACAAAAAACACTGAGAATAAACAAAAATTGAGATTGAAAAAAGTACTTCAGTAAGGTACAGAATCTCAAATCGACGCATCGGGCACAAGCTAGATATCGCTTTCATATGCCTATTGACAAATAGAAAGTAATGCTATTAATTAAGTAGCTATGCGTTGTTGTTGTTTTTTTTTTTTTTTTTTTTTTTTTTTTTTTTTTTTTTTTTTGTTTTTTTTTTTTTTTTTTTTTTTTTTTTTTTTTTTTTTTTTTTTTTTTTTTTTTTTTTTTTTTTTTTTTGTT
This sequence comes from Lymnaea stagnalis, assembly GCA_964033795.1. NCBI lineage: Eukaryota > Metazoa > Mollusca > Gastropoda > Lymnaeidae > Lymnaea > Lymnaea stagnalis. The sequence goes on along the minus strand of CAXITT010000212.1, from coordinate 199,801 downwards.
GTTTTTTGGGTGTGCTAGCTGTCCATAAATTAAAATACATTAAATTTGTAAAGATTTGTTTCATAATTTACTTACCTTAAGAATTTACTTACCCCTAAGCTTGTAGCTTTATATCACACTTAATAAGCCGATACTAAAAATTACATGGTGGTATAATGTAATTTTTAGTATCGGCTTATTAAGTGTGATATAAGGCTACAAGCTTAGGGGTAAGTAAATTCTTAAGGCATAGTCCGTTTCAAAGTCAATTGGGTTCCCCAAACTAGACCGAAGAATTTTAACCATCAATTCTTAAATTAAAATGTATAGACTATAAATTATTTATTAATACAGTATTTCTTTATTCCTCTTACAAAGAAAGAAAGACTATAGGGAGAAAAAAAAGCTTTCCAGGGCGCAAAATCGCAAGCGCAAAGCAGAAAAAGTACGTCGTAATCTGAAAAAAAGGCGGAGCCATAAAGGGACAGTGAAGGGGGCACCGAAGGGGTGCTTCGCACAGCGTGAAGTTTACCGAAAACGCTGTCGTTGTCCTGAACACAGATGCCCAGAAAAACGGACCAAACCCGCATCCGAACAAGCCCAAAAATAGAACAAGCATGGTGGTCAAAGCAGTTCAACACTTAATCAGAAAACGAGGGCGCCGATAGACCCTGAGCAAAATGAAAGGGTGGTATGGGGGAGCCCCTCCTCAGATATTATTTGATTATTTCAAATCCAGGGATGAATTTTAGTGCATATCTGAATTCATTGTTTCATTAGACAATTTGAACGGGGAGGTGATTTATCAAGTGTCAAGGGGAAAAGGGGGAAAGGGGCTCTAACAGTATACAAATCAGGTTCTATGGCGCCCAATGCCATTATGACATCCAATGACATACACAAACTGAATTTACTGCGGTTGTAATATATTGGCACAAGCTTAGATACAACCTAGTACTTTCACAATGATAGGCGTGATGAAATGTGGAAGCAGAAATTGAGCCGTCATTTGGTCTCTGCAACCCTGTGTGTGATGATGTGGACAATGTTTTAATTATCAATTTTGGGCGTGACTGAAAAAGGGGGTGGGTGACAAACCGAACATTGGTGGGGGGGGGGGGAGAAAAGTCAAGCGACAAAAGGCTCTGCTTGACCTGGTTGTGATTTAAAAATACTTTTTAAACATAAATTACTAAATGATTATTTTATTTTTACATTTTTATTTAAACTATTTTTAGGGTTAAACTGCTTAATAAATAAATGAATTAAAAAAAAAATGGCGTCCAAAAAAAAGGTTTCCTTCACGAAAAGTACAGTTAATATAATTTTTTTAAATAATCAACATACGTCTTACGTATTATAATTACCTTTGCTAAATATATCCAAGTTTTATCAGAGTTAAAGGGAAAAAATAACTGTTTCGTAGGAAGGTCTAAAAACTTGTCATTTTCACAATTCGTATAAGAATGGCATAATTACGTTAATAAAAGACATTATATATTTTCAAAAGACATCATACATATTTAATGTGTGATTTGATCAGAGGAAAATCTTATAAAGTTTACATTTGTTTTAATTATCAATTTTGGACGTGCAGGGGGGGGGGGTTGACAAACCGAACATTGGTGAGGGCGTAGAAAAGTCAAGCGACAAACGGCTCTGCTTGACCTGGTTTATCAATATTCAGTTGGTTGAAATATTTTATTTTAAATTTTAACCTGCTATAACTTTCTTCAGATAAATTACAAATTTAATTACCTCTTTGATCTACTTTAAAAACAAAATAAAAAATTCCATCGAATTTATTTTGAAATTGTTTTCTACTAGATTCTCATCATGCAAAATTAAAATTTAAAAATGCGTGCAAATAAATAGGTGAGGCAGATTGTTTAATATTCTGATATTAAAAAGGGTCTAAACTGAGCCGAGTGGTCTAAACTGAGTAAATCTCAAGTTGATGGTCTGGAGTTCAATCCCAGCCAAAGCCCAGCCTAGCAAAAACATCACTGGGTGGATGGGGCTCATTAACCTTGGATGAGAAGGAAACTCTGAATTCAAACCTGGAGATGGAGTCCCGTAGGTAAATAACAATGAAACATTCCAACAACTCCTGCGACGCCCATGAGTTATTCAGCGGCGTGGAGAGAGGCGATTTGCGAAGTCCACACCATCGTCACACTGTGACATAGTTGGGCTTTCAATATATATGTATATATATTTATTTAAGTGCAAGTATTTAAATTTCTTATCAGCTATTTTATGGAACTAAGCCACACAAGTAGCAAATTTCGTTTAAAAAACAATAGATGAAACTTGCACGGTCCATTATAGTATTAATTTATGTTTTTATAAATATCAATTTCTTAAAGTTTTCATTTTATTTATTTATTTATTTAGGCATTTTTATATAGCGCTTATCATAAAGCTCTAAGCGCTTTACAATTATTAAAACATGTAAACTAAGTAAATACAAATGAGACACTAGGATAGTAACTACTATTCTATAGAAACAATGAAAATGGCTATAAAAAGAGGACACTTTGACACTTCAGGATTAAACCGAAACAGAAAATTAGGTAGGGCAAGGAGGGTGCATCACAGGTCATAGGCGGACCTAAACAGATGAGTTTTAAGGGACTTTTTGAAAATGGACGAGGTTTCACTATGACGTATATGGAAGGGGAGCTGGTTCCAGAACGTGGGCCCATGGAAGCAGAAGGAGCGTTCACCGATGGTCTTAGTTTTAGTTCTTGGGATTGAGAGGGTTCTACTGTCAATGGAAGAACGTAGTTGTCTTGTGGGGATGTAAGGAAGCAACAGTTCAGAGAGATAGACAGGAAAGTGAGGGTCAGTGAACGAGTTGAAGCAAAGATTGGAAGACTTGTATTTGATGCGAGAGGATATTGGAAGCCAGTGGAGTTGCCGCATGTGTGGTTGAATGTGGTCATGTTTCTTTAATTTAAAAATGAGTCTGCATGCTGAGTTCTGTGCCTTCTGAAGTTTTTCTATGTGGTGTTGAGGAATGCCTGAGAGAAGAATGTTACAGTAGTCAAATTTTGAAAGAATGAGTGAAGAGACGAGAGTTTTTGTGGCATCAAAGGAGAGGAGGTGTCTAATGGTGCTGATTTTTCTAATTTCGTTATATGCTGATCTGCATATATTCGTGACATGTTTGTCCATGGAGAGGGTGTCCGTAAGCGTGACTCCAAGGTTTCTGGCAGAGGGAGAGAGTGTGATGTCAGAGTTGCCAATAGATATAGAAGAAGGAGCGAATGGAGGGAGAGGTTTGTTTTGAGAGTGGATGAGAAGGATTTCCGTTTTATCATCATTTAGCTTCAGTTTGTTGCAAGTCATCCAACGCTTTACATCGTCCACGCACTCCTGTATGCGAAGGATTGTGGCATCAAGTTGATCAGGAAAGCAAGAGTCACTGATTTGAGTGTCATCAGCAAAGGATTGACTGGAAACTGAGTGGTGGCTAATGAGAGATGATAGAGGTTTAGTGTAGAGGATGAAAAGGACCGGCCCAAGGACCGATCCTTGAGGAACTCCAATAGACAGGGCTGAAGGTTTGGAAGAGCGGTTGGAAATAGAGACTTTTTGAGTTCTGTCAGAAAGATATGATTGAAACCAGTTTAAAGCTGAGCCAGTAAGTCCGAAAGAAAGATGAAGGCGGTCAAGAAGAATCTGGTGGTCAATGGTATCAAATGCAGCAGAGAGATCTAACAGAGTGAGAATAGAGAGTTTGCCATCGTCCATCGCGCGCAGGAGGTCACTCATGACTCTGACCAGTGCTGTTTCTGTGCTATGACCAAGTCTAGCTGAACGTTCATAGAGTACGTTTAAAATTATGCTAATAACTATATTTCTTAAACATGATTTTTTGGGAGCCTATACAATTAATAATTAACACGCTATCTTACTTTAAAAGCAATGATTCTATGAGTCTGTGCTGAAATATAATTTGAAAACAGATTGCCAGTGTTTAATACTTAGCAAGAACTATATCTCAATTATAGACCTCTTTATTGATGTAAAGCTAGTTTAATTATTAATAAAGTGTTATTAAGGTCTTTAAACTTGTGAATTTGCACATACAAAATTAATTAAAATATCAAAAAACGCGAACAAGAAGGAAACATTAATTCGGTTTATAATGAGGCCCGGTCAATTTTCAAAACAATACGATACTTCAAATCCAAATCTGTAAACTTGTAACGAAATAGCCATACAAATACAGATCATCAAATATATCGAGCATAGCAATTTTTCATTGGTTCCAGTAATAAACATTGTACTCGGTGAAAGGCACAAGTGGCTCTTCTTTTTACAAATGTTATAAAAATTACTACAATTTAGTGGGTTTTAAAAAAAAATATATATATATATATTTTCACTTATAGTTGTATAGATTTTTCTCAGGGTGGGGTGCACAGACTTTCTTTTCGCAATGCAATTTAAGAAATTTAAAAATATTTAAACATTTTGAACACAATCACTACAAATGAGTCTTTTGTCCCAAAATACTAGCAATGTTTGAAAATCAAAACTAAACATGAAATATACAGCGGCCTCATGTTTGTTTCACTGGCCTCATTTGTATTTTCTATCATGTCCTGGAGGAATTGTAGTATTTTTTCAAAGTACTTGTTGACAGGGTTTACTGCATCGGTCCTTTCATTCCATCTAGTTTCATTCCATGACTTTACAACCACGGGGATAGCATATTTTTAGTTTCTTCCAACGCTGTGTTGAACGTGAGAAAAACACGTTGAAGGCTTGAATGGTTTCAAAAAAGTCACCTCATTGGTCCCTGCTTAGCTGCATGTACACCTACCAAATTGAGAGAATGATTATCACAACTTAAATGCCCAACCAACTTTAAATTTATTTTTTGTTATCGCATATCATTTGTTGGAAACCACTTCTGTGTCCAGCCACCGTCACCACAGCAGCGTAGCACTGTGGTCGAAATCATCTAACTCCATTTCATATTAATCTAACTGGTTCAAGGTGTCTTGAAGAACTCTTTAACACAAACCTCTTTTCCTCTCAAAATCAACGTCAGCGCACCTCACTAACTCTAGCGTCTGCTCATTCCCCTGGAGCAAAAATATTTCCAACAATAAATCAACCGGCACTTCCCCCCCCCCCCGAAAAATCCTAGTCCCCCCCCCCCCCCAAAAAAACCGAGGTGCCCCCCCCCCCCCACGGGGGAAATTTCTGAAATAATCACTGCTCATGGTGTGCTTGATCAAAAGTCTGGTCCAACTTAATAACATAGTAATTGGCTCTACGAATGCTTCTCAGTAAATTCTGTCAAACAGTGGTGCCATCAGGTGGATGAATTCATTCTGCAAACAAGGGGAGAGATACGAATTGAATCCAGCACTGTCTTTTATATATAGGCCTATCAAGTGTTCTTTTATGAGAGGGTAAAAATAAAACAGCCATAAGTTTCAATAAAAGAAAATTTCCCACATTGGAGCTATGATAGTCTTGCTGAAGTGATTCTGTGTCCACGCAAAGCTAGACTTTGAGTTACAAGGAATTTTATGCAGCGGATGATTCTATTCAAGATATCACGGAAACCTTCGTCGAACAAACAACAGTAAAAATAAAAACAATATAAAACTAATATTTAAAAAAAAACATTTAGATGCAATGCAGTATCCGAAAGGACGGTAGGTGGGCTGATTACCATTTTACTTTTCAATATGTATTGAAGTGCCATGTCAATAATTCTGTTAGCAACTAAATTTCTCTCCATTTATGTATTGTGGCAACCCCCTACCCCCATGGCCATGGCATGGACAATTCACCAAAATGAATATCATTGTCATTGTGATCCTCCGGTTAAAACGTTGCAACTTAAACTAACAAAAATTTTTCAAATAAATATTTTTTGCAGCCCTCTTTAAGTGGCACCCATGGCATCTACCATACCCTAGGTACACCGCGAAAAAATACTAACGCATATGAATATGACTGAAAACATTTCGAATTTTCTCAAAGTTTTTTTTTCTACAACTATTTTGTTTTGTTGCTTTAAGGTTAGACTTTTTAAATAAAAAGAACTCTTTACTGTTCTTGAACAGAGTCTGACCTAGAAATATAACAGTATCAACAAAAGAGTTCGTGTTATTTTCGCGAGATGCTGTGTTCAGCAAGTTTTATTCGATTTCTTAATGATCCTTTATCAGTAAATTAGTTTTTGGTAGTACCAATGAAACGATCAACCATGAAATCAAATATCGCTCTACAATCAAGGTGTCGACCAGAAGGTAGATTGTTTCCCAGAAGAAAAGTAGCATCGAAGACATCTCTTCTCAATGGCGTTGGTGATTTTGATATGGAGTTATCGCTCGCCATCAAAGAAAGTTTGAAATACGCCCAGCAAGAAAGAGGGGATGATCTAAGGGAAAATGGATTATATGTTTCTAATGGACCTAGTCAGAATGAAAACAATCATGATTCATCGTCAGCATTAGGCAGCAGTGCAGAACTATCGCGAACTTTTTACAAAGCAGTCAACAGCAAATCTCTTACTGCTGCTGGTGCTATGGCTGCGTCTGCTTCTGACTTAGTCAGTGAGGAAGTGGGTCGCTTAAAAGATTTAATATTGAGCCAGGCAGAGCTCATTCAGTGTCAACAGGATGAAATTTCAAAGAAAGACAAAGAAATAAAAGCAATCCGTTCGGCAAATGATGCGGTAATGCTTTTACATATTCATATTTGTGGGGAATGGAGGGAGGAATTCAATTTGAAGGACTTGTTAAGTTTTATTTAGCATCCAAATCACGTGACTTGTCATGTGATGAACTAAAAGCTCAGACGCGTATGAAACGATTGGTAGTAGATAGTGGCCATTTTTAGCCCCTGTAGTGTTTGTGTACAGATGAGTGTGGTGTTACACGCCGGTTGCTCTTTTAATTATGCATCATTAGTTATAATTTAGCACAAAAATGAAGAATATATTGAAATGTTTTAATGAATTTCTGCTCATTTAATTTTTAAAATATTATGGTTAAATTTGACTATGATTGAAATGAAGATAGCTTTGACTTTGTTTGAGTCAAAGTTTAGTTTTTTTTTATTTACTACCGCCAAACCGATTTTACCGAAATTAATACTGAATGATGAATCATTTGAATTTAAATGAATTTGGGCTAATTTGGAGAGATGAGCCCCTGACGTCATTTGCTTGTTTTGTTTTGGATTCACTCCCAATGCCAAAAAAGCTAAAATTGTAAACAAAGTTCAAACAAAAGTCCTTAGTCCTTAATTAGGCTTAGGCTAACATAATATTAATGAAATATTGACTGCTAAATAAAAATAATTGTATTATGTACTATAGTATATAGTGTGATAAGCTCTCACCTGTCACAGTAACTTTGATACAATTTTTAAATGGAATGAATTTGAATAAAGAAATTTTCGCAATCCTCCTAAGTCCGGCCTGAAATTATTTCGTATGTAGAAAATTGCAATGCACAGTGTGTATTGTTAGAAAACAACAGAAATTTCAGTCAAAGCTTTTGCAAAATAACTGTCACTTTACAAACTAGTCAGTAAATACTAAAGTAAATGTTGTAATTGGCGCATAGCATTTGCAAGGAGCAGCCGAAAACATTATGCTTGTGACTGATGCGCAACTAAAAGGCCCCCAAGTAGCTGGCAAACAGACCGTGACTAGTACCACTCTGATAGCGGAGTTTACGTTTCGCTTGCATCCAAAGTCTTTCAATAGTTTATGTGTGAATGTCCTGGTCAACTGGATCAACAAATTCATGCCCATGCACAATAACAGCGTGAGCATAAATCCCGTTGTTGAGCTGACCGACATTTTGATATCCTTGCCAAGCGTCCGTGACTATAGTTGTCCCTGGTAACAAATGATTAGTGATAATGCACTCGAGTGTTTGTGCATCTCGATGGCCAACAACCTCCATTCAATGTATTTTATTTTGTCATATAAAATATATTGAATAGACATTTAAATAACACTTGCTGACTGTACAGTTTTTGCTAAGAATATTAGAAGAAACAGATTTGTAATTATTTTTACTGGTACTACTCAAAGTAGTTATTATTGTAAGGAACCCAAATTTTGAAGTATACTAGCTACCTGTTTATTACATAGGTACCAGTTGAACCTCGCTCACATTCTAATCTGTGTTAAGATGGCAATCATAGAACACCAATCAAAACATTAGGCAAAAAGTCATTTTGAACTTAAATCCCATTGATCTATTTTTTAAAATATTGTTTGCACATGACACAAAAAATTAATTAAAGGACAAAATAAGGCTTAAATCCCATTTATCTGCCTTATTTTGTCCTTTAATTAATTTTTTGTGTCATGTGCAAACAATATTTTAAAAAATAATAATAATTCCCCATATATATTACATTATTGCAATTTAAGATTTAACACTATTGCTATTTTAATTAAGGACCAACTTCTGAGGAAAGAGATATAAAGAAAATAAAGAATTAATGAGGCTTTGCAAAAAATTCAAATTAACTAAGCCTAATAAGATTTGAATAATTAAAAAATGGTTTTAATTAATATCTAATTCCTATGAATCTACAAACTCAAATTATTATTTTTAATGGCATTATACAAAATACAAAGCCATATTATAATTTTTAATGTTTAGTTTTTATTCCTGAACAAACTGCTGAAATATTGGACTAGAAACTGGACAAAATAAAACTGACACCCTCAACCGTATGTAGAACTAATTTTGGTGTCAAAATGCCAAAATTAAACATGTATTTTGTCAATAGACAAGTGATATACCACTGAATACCAGTATTAAAAATTACTACTGTTCTATTAAAATCTACTTTTCATTATTATATTAAAAAAATCATTTTAAGACTGATTAATGTTGCAAAGACCACAAAGGAATAGGTTAATTTTTGTTTGTGGGGGCATAATTATGAAATATTATAATCAGGGATTTTTCCCTGTTATTTATTGATTAAAAAAATATCTTCGTTAAATTTCAATATTCTCTTCATAAAGGTAGTGCTACATTCGTATTTTATTCCATTTTAACTTAAATTAATTCATTAAAAAAAAATTCATTCTATCTTTACAATTCAGAGTAGTTTATACCTGTACTTGGTACAAAGTTTAAATTATTAACTGAAGTTAAATCAATATAAGTGAAGGAAAATGAAAGTGATACATTCACTGGGAAAATATCTAATTGAACAGGTAAAGCATTAATTTTATTTAATAATTAAATGACAAAATTAAATTGCATATTTCCCTTCTCTTAATTGAAAATTCCTTTTCCTATCCTTTTCCAGTTACCCTAACTTTACTTTAATGTCAATGCTACTTAACATTCATAATGCAAATAGTTAAAAATGTTAAACTCACCAAATCATTAAATATTTGTTGCATGTATTTGGTTACCAGTAGTTACATTTTAGAAATGTATACCCGGTAATCAAAGTGTTTTATTCACAGCCAAAATGCATAACCACCATAACTTGTTCTAATTTTGACTTTTGAGGGGAAATATTTCAGGGGAATAAGTGGGGCGGTTGGCTGATGAGTTGGTCATATGTGATTTTAATAAATTTTTCTAGGTAGAGTAATTCAAAAAAAGTCACACTAATGCTGGACTCATATTTGATGCCATTTACAAGATTGCAATAATACAATCTGCACTTAAGCAAACTTGTTAATTGATATCTATGTCTGTAGTTGAGTACCCGCTTGAAAAGTCAAGGCGACCACGAATTTCTTTCCAAGTGGTAGTCATTTATTTTCTGAAATGTTCTGTATGGTTAGACTGTCTTTAAAGGTTTTTTATTTGTTTCGTTAAGTACTTTACTTACACAAAAATTGTTGCTAAAAGTCTAAGTTAAAAAAAATATATATATTCTTTAGTACCGTATTGCTTTACTCCAGCAAATTATTTTATGGGATTGGGATATGAGCCGGTTATGTACTATTAAGGTTTTTTCCAGTGTATTAGCAAACACACTTTATTATGAGCATATGCAACCTGTTCTCTCTGTCCGAACACATCTCAATTTCTCTCTCTCCCAACACATCTCATTTTCTATCTATCCCAACACATCTCAATTTCTATAACAGGACTTAACTTTAAGGGAGTACTTATCATCTTAACTTGGTTGTTGTGTTGCTATAAATTTTAAATCTACTGATTTTATATTCAACAGTTACAATGCCGACTGGAGCAAATGGAACGACAGATGTCCTCCCTAAAGCACAAAGAGGAGTCACCTGATGCACAGGGAACACTTTCAGAAGATAATGCCATGAAATCTGTCATTCCTTCTCACTCAACACTAACGAAAGGGTAAAAAAAATTAATTTCTATCAATATTCAATCTAAACTAATTGCTAATTAGAAAATAAATATTTAGAGTATAGCAGCAAAGAAACACCCTTAAAGCTTTAAAAAAAATTTAAATTTTAGATTATATTATCATGGAAAAAAAAAAGCTAACTAACATATATTAACAACTACCTTTATCTTAGACATTTTGAAAACCAATTTCATTTCAAATATATCAAACTTCGGAAAGTAAGAAATGATTTTTAATTAGATTTGAATAGCCAAATGGATAATTTTTTTTGTTTTGAAGGTTTAATTTCATTTTTTAAAACTGTTTCTCTTTATTTTTTTTGTCTTTTGTAATGAATGCCTGTTATGTTTCTCATGCAGGCCTAATGACATGTTAAAAGTAGAATACCGAAAGAGACGACGGCATACATTTAGGTTCATCCAGAAAAAGAGCCCTAAAAAACAAAGACTTTTGCAACTTCATGAAACTAAGGGATCGTGCTCACAAAAAGAACTTGGTGAAAGTGAGGATGGTGATGAAGAAGAGGATAATTCAACTAATTCAGACTCTGAAGAAGATGAAGAGGATAGTGAAGACAATTCAAAAGACTCGGGAACACAGAAAGAAGAAGCTGATAAAAGCAATAAAGGCAAAAGTGGCTCTGAGCATGAAGAAAAGACTATTGATTATCAAATCATGCAAACAGAAACCCTCTACCACCTTTATTACCCTAAGCATGCTTGTCCTAGCCCAGATACAAAAAGAATACAAGAACAAAGTGAAGGTATTATTTTTTTCCCCTTATATTAATGATAATGTTTTAAAAATGTTTTAAAAATGTTTAATAATTATTTTGACAAAATTGTGGAAGCAGAAATCTTTTTGAATGTGAAATTCCAGTTCTGGAGGATTTAACTGTCAACATCTTAAATGACTCAGGATGACACATTAGTATTACAAAAACTTGTTATTAATTCATGAAGATGACATATTGTCAATACACACAAAAACCTAAATTCCCTCATTTCCCTGCACTCATCACACAAAACAAGAAGTATAAGACTTTGTTATTTAATCTTGTGAAAATTTAAGAAGCTAATCAGATGTAGTACATAAGGGTTACGTGCAGTGCATTGACCACCGTTTTTAAATCCTCTATCCTAACTTTGCTTTTTTTCTTCGGCCTGTTGGAAATCTTCTAACAGCTAATTGACCCACTTCCCATCAACCTATCAAGCTGAAACAGAGACTCATTGCAAATGACAATACAATATAAATTTTCAGCCCCACACTGTAACCCCCAAAAATCAGTTTTTCCTGTTTTTCAAGGGAAAGAAAAAAATAAAATTCCTGATACCTGCACTAAATGAGATTCTTTTAAAAAAAAATATTGAAGTGCATTTGATGTGTAATATTTTCGTTTGTTTTTCTAAAATTGTTGGTGAAATCAATTTTCCTGATATTTCTGGATAAAATAAATTTAGGTGCAGAAGCGTTACTCTACAAAATTGAGGAGGTGGGGGGAGATGTGTGTTATGTTAGATTTTATGTGTTAAATTTAATCAAAACAATCAAATTTAACATTTTGTTCAAATATTTACCCCCTGCTATTTAGTGGAAACACCATCATGGCGACTGAAGCCTATGACTAACATGTATCAGTTGGAGGGCACAGAGGTAATCTTTATTATATTTGTAGTTATTAATACATAAGATGGGTATCTTTATTATTTATCTTGATTTATTGTAAAAGAAAGAAATTTGATAAATTATCTTTATAAATTTGTCTATGAGTATGATTTATGTGTCAAAGTAACTCTTATAAAAATTATAATATAACTTAGAAAGGATGATACTCTGTGTTAATGGCACTAAAATGTACCATGTACTTGATCTGACTAGAATATAACAGATGAAGCTTATAACAAAAGACATCAAAAGTTTGAAATGGAAGAAAAGCGACGAAAAAGGTAAGTTATAACATAAATACATTATAACACTAATAACAGTAAATTTTCACTTAGCTTAAAATATAGAATCAACAGATTTTGTCAGATTTTTAAAAACTGAACTTTTGGAAATAAAAAACATTAATGATATTGGAAATTTTTAAAGAAAAAGCTATATAATATTGCAATTGATACTAACAGATGGGATCTCCAAAGACTCAGAGAGTTGCGGCTCTTAGAAAAGTTACAGAGACAGAGAGAAGATGAAATAAGAGCCAGTCAAGATGAGGCTGATGTTGAAACATTTTTACCATCTGTTCATGATTGTAAGTAGTGGCAATATTCTCTGGACCTGTTCAAAAGTCCATTTTTTGTGAAAATGTTTAAATTTCACAAAATGTAAACTTGAATTTGTGGTTTATGAGTGGAAATTTCAAAAGTAGTTTAACTTTTAGCCAGTTTGCTGAAGACAGCATTGTAAATTATTTTAAAGGCTTTATTTTATATTTAGAACTCTCTCAAAAATTGCTTCTTCTTTGAATCTTACCAACTTTTGCACATTTTGATAAAAGCAATCAAGTGGGAATTTACACTTTGATTAATAATTATAATCACATTAAGTCTCATAATGTCTATTATAAATCATGTTATTCAATTTAACCAATTTTTCCTCCTTAGTGAAGCACATTGAAATTACAGAATCAATACCAGTAATGGCTTTTGGGCAGCCAGTACCTTATGTCTCTCCAGCGTAAGCACTTACAATATTAGTAATTTAGTATGTCAGAAATAGGTGTTGAAATCTCAAGATTTATTTCATTAGTAAGGATTTAAAGAGTGCTGTAAATTTTTTTATTCAAATCTTAATACATAAAAAATGAATAAATTGCAATATTAGAATTTATAGGTAATTATTTTCTTTTACAGTGAATTTGAAATCCCTTGGGAAATAACTAGCTCAGGACCAATGGCAACTAAAAATCGACAGCGGACTATTAGTGTGCATTCCAAGAAGCACTGACATTGCAAATCAGTTATGTATGTTTTGTACTCATTAATCAAGCATATGTTTTTAATGACCAAACTCTATCCATCATACGGGTATACCTGATTTATGCTGTTCAGTTCTCAGTGCATAAAATCAAAGCTTTTCATAAGCTTGAATGGATCAGGGTTATATGGTCATATAAAATTTAAGGAATCATAAGATTTTTTTTTTTTCCTTGGGTCTTTACTTTGTAAGAAGATTAGAATTTAGCTGAAAATCTATCATTTACAATTATAGGTTGCTGGTTATTATAAGAATCATAACTCTTAAGAAAGTAAGGCTTTTCAAAAAATATTCTTGTTTTACCAGTTTAAAACTGCCAGATTATTCTAGTTTGGAATGAATAAGAATTTATAATCATGGAATTACCCAAATCCACATTTAATGTTCTTGAGATTATGTGAATAAAAGCAGTGTTTAAAAAAGTCAAACTCTAAAAAAAATGATTTCTCATTTTCTTCTTTACTATTTTAAAATTAGTTTATCAAATATGAGGTAAATTTTTCCATATTAATATATAAATTTAAGAGAAGATAAATACAAATCCCATTACTGTGTAATGAGTCATTATACTTCCTTCGTTTGAATACAAAAGTTTCATAGTAATTAATTTTCATTTTGAAACTTATTTAAAGAAAAATTTCAATTGTGTTTAACGAGAATTGTAAGTTTTTATCGAATGATCCTGCTATTGAATTTTATGTCCACTGTAATGTTTGTAATTATAGAATGGGTAAATAAGTACTCATGTGTAACCCATTAAGGTGCCGTCCATTAATTAGGTATTCAAATAAACACCTTCTTCATTAAATATAAATCCTTTCAACCTTCCACTTTCACTCTGTCAGTGAGGAATTTTTCATTTAAAACTTCGCAGTAAATTTCAGTTAAAATGCATTATAAAAGCAACAGAAGTATTTTTTAAGCAATTGATCAATAATAGCTTTCAGATTAATCTACCCTCAATACTTGTTTGCAAAAGTAAAATTTCATAAATTTTTATTTTCAATTGTATTTTCATAAAAAGATAACTTTATATCTAAAATTAAAAATTCAATTCTTTGAAATGCAAAATTATAAGCTGTATCCAAAATATTTAATACAATATAAAAATAAGTTAGCAATGACACTAACCATCACTTTTAATTTCATGTTCTCCGAAACCAATCATGATTTATTTAACTAATTTGCAATTTTTAGCAGTTGCAAATAATGATTTAAATTAAATTCACTTCATTTAACTTATTCATATTGTTTAATTGAAATTCCTATAACTAATTTTTTTATTACTGTCACCTACTGTATTTTGCAAATAAATTAAAAGCAACATTAGTAATATCAATGAAATTTTAAAAAAAACATACTGTATATTATTAAGTTTTAAGGTGAACAAAGTTTTACAAAATAAATTACCTTTTATTCTGAAATGCAAATTCAGCATTATTTCAACATTGTGTACTGGTATGTAGTTTATAAATGACAACCAAATATTTTTAAAGATATCAAGTTCATAAAAGGCTGAGATTGACAAGATGTTCAGGGCAAGTTACCGTCAAAAGTCATTTTAACCTAATAAAAGTTATTTATCTTTAGTTACCCCTTTAATTTTTATATACTGGTACCTACATTTTTAATAATATTAATATGGATGATCTACCTTTCCACTCTGTCAAATCAAATTTTAAGTTATTATTTTTGTGTTGACCTGTAATGTTCCTATTTTGTTAGGAAGAGAATGAATTGAAGTTTGGTATTGTAATGAATTTAATCATGATCTTTGGTTATAGATTTTTACCGTTATTTGAATTTTGGGCACTATAATTTTACAGACTTTGTTAAAACCATATCTTTAGCACACCTGTAACCAATATTTATTAATTTATTAGTAGATCCCCCTTATTTCAAATGGGCTTTTGTAATTTGTAATTAATTGCTTATTTGTTTTTGTCATTGAATCTATGGGTGAAGGATAATTGGTTAAGTTTGTATATTTAATTTTTCTGTAAACTGTACATATTGTCTTATTAGAGGTTTTTCACCATGAAACTTGTTCTAGGTTATACATTTACTGCTCCACATTATTCATGTTGATCATCCGAGATTTGTACAGATTGTTGTAATGAGTATAAACTTTTGTAAAATTAAAATTTATTGTAAATAAAACAAAGTTGTTTCACTTATTATTATGGTAAAGTACAGGGAGGACTGCCTTATGGTTGAAGCAATATGAGGGTAGAGGAAAACCTGAAGGACAATAAGCCAATAATAAACCTTAGACAGCAAAAAAAAAAATGACAGCTATAAACATTCTTAGATACGAAGTCTACAGACATGTTTACTATTACGATTTTGGTGTAAAATGTAGGATTTTGAGGTGTATACAGTATATATAATGGCTACCGGAAATTTGTTTGAAAGAAATTTCGTAGACTGAAAATTGATCGAACGGAAGTTTGGTAAAAAAAAATTTTTCAGTTCGATCAAACTTTTGTCAAATTTCTTTTATAATGCACTATACTATATAGTAAAACAAAATAATGTGTTCAAAAGAAAATTTGATGCAAAATTTTAACTTGTGAACTGAAAAAAAAGATTCGACCAAACTTCTGTAGATCAATTTTCTGTGAACAAAATTTCCGGATACGATATATAATTATATTGAACAATTTTGGGATGATATTGTAGGATTTAAAGAGTTTGAAGGTAAACAGGTCGGAGTCTGCAGGAAATGGTAGACTATTCATCTACTGAAGTGAACTAGGTTTTCTTGTATCTTTTTTATATATCTTATGAAAAATAAAAGAAATTCATTTCTCATACCGGCCGGGTACAAATGGTGTTCAGAAATGGTTAAAGTGTTTTCTTTTGACAGAAATTCACAAGTAATTTGGAATTTGATATTCCTTATATACAGTTGACAAAAGCCTCTCCATATTCATTAGCAGTTTCCATGTGTGTCACTCTCACAACCATTCAGCCAGCGTTTTGGGGTTTAGTGTGCATCACCAAATAATTTCTCTATAAAAAATTCTTTGTAATAACTTTTGTAGGAAAAATTTACCATGGCCCCAACAAAGCTTAAAATTAAAAGATGATAATATACCTTAAAGGAAAGCTGTAAGATTACAATTGAGTTAATAAAACAAAAAGCAAAGAAGTTACATGAAGACCTGTAGCCAAATGGCCTAAGAACCAGTGGTGAGTTTATGGCAAGTAGGGACTGGTTTGAAAAATTTCTAAAAAGAATGGTGAATTTAACTATGCAATGTGAGTCTCGAAATAAAGAAAATAGAAAGTGTTTTAGAAGCTGAAGATTACAGAACATATATAGACAAAAAATCTAAGATAAATTGGGGCTGGTAACTAATTAATTGAAAAATCACTTATTTCTTATGGGAAAAAGTTGGTATGTACATCTGATTCCATATTTGTCAGGCTGAGTAACGGCAAAAAATATAGAGCTTACCTGTACCAAAATATACAAATCATGGAAACTTGTTTTAAATATGTGACAAGAGAGTAATTCATAAATATACCAGTCTCTTGCAACATGTTCAATCAGAAATTTGACTGTAAGTATAATGCAATTTTATAAATGTGATGCCAAAAACATGGAAACCACTAATGAATGTAGAATTAGTATTGGTAAAGACAGTTTTCACTAAATTGGGCCTGGTCATCTCTGATCTACATATGATTAGTATGTAAATTAAAATCACTAATGGATAAATAGGACCCATTACAAATTTATTACAGTACCAATAATGAATGTTATATTTATTGAATATCATTTGATTAAAACTTCACAAAAAAAAAATTGTACAAAAATATTTTCACCACTTTGATTTGTTTATTGAACAATATCTATTTTGAAGTCTCCTTGCTACTTCTGTTTGTTGTAGTTAAACATTTTCAACTGATTATCAGCTCCTCCAGACAACATCAGGTCTGGAATAGACCAGTCCACTGCAAGAATTTTATCCTCTTGACCAATCAAATTATAAAGTGGTGCTTTTGGGCTAGGTAAAAATTTGGTTTTGAAGTAAAAAAAAATTCATATACTTTAAATTATGATAACATTCAAAAGGTGAGATATGCAATTTTCTAATAGCAAAAATGTTTGATTTGCTATTTCATTAGAATTTGTGTATATTTTATGAGGAGCATTTTAGAAGTGTATACAATAAATCAATAAGCATCATATACACATACTATTTCTATTTATCTCAGTTTTATAAACTTTTAAAAAAATTATTTATTTACCTTCTTGTATCCCAGAGCTTCATTAACATATCATGAGATCCAGAAATAAACATGTGCTCATTTGATTTTGACCAATCAACACTTGAAACCCACCCAGTATGTGATGTATATGTACCTTTCATTTCTGGTGATAAGAAAGAGTGGGGGGGAGAAAAAGTGATGGCTAAGAGATAAAAATAGACCTATAAGTTAATGATATGGTAACTGATAAAAGGAAAATATAATAATATTAATAAACCCTTTTACTTATAAAAATTCTGATTTCTTCACTTGTTGCTAAATTTATACTCAGTTGAAGGTTATTTTTATTAAAACAATAGTTAATTAGAAAAATAAAGCATGATTGTTGTGTAAAGTTCAAGTTTTTTTAGCATATATAATCCTTTTATTTAACTCATCATTCTAGACTACAATTTTTTTAACAATTTCAGAGGACATAAGCTTTTTTTAAAGCTATTCATATACCTTTCGTTCGAAGGTCATGCAGTCTCACATGTTTATCAGCTGATGCTGACACAATTAAGTTTGAGAGTGGAGAATGCGCTATAGAGAAAAATGCCTTTGATCCCTCCTGTAATATGATAAAAAAAATTATCAATTATATAATGTTCTACCTCACAGCTGGCCTGAAAATGAATATTTACGATAAATGCACATTAACTATAATAATAATGATTTCCGTAACAAGATAATATTTCAAACTTTATAATAAGGCGGTTTTAAAAAAAAAAGTTAAGTTCATAATTATGTCAATACCCACCACAACTTGTGTTTGCTCTGAGCGTGTCATGTCCCAAACACGTAATGTATGATCCCAAGAAGCTGTGCATACATTAGATTCATCCAACCAAGTTGCAGAAGACACAGCTTCTTTGTGACCTGACATAGTTACTAAAGGAATTCTAACAGACAACTTCTGACTTGTCCCTTTTAGCTTTTTCTTTTTTCTCAGATCCCCAGAGCTATCATCATTGCTATCTTCTGCCACTGTTGTTCCATCAACTACAAAATTAATATACACAAAATTTAGTTACCATATCTGCAGCTGTTTAAGGAAAAAACACAAGCAAATTATTTATTTAATACTTAATCACCACTGTAACCCCAATTTTTCAAAGACTTTATTTTCTTGCAGCTCTTGATTGTGGGATTCTATAAGCTAATCTATAAATTTTTGGGACCTATTTTTCGGCTGCCTGTAATTTTTTTATTTCCAGTAAATGTTGATTAGTAATCTTGCTGACTAGTAATCTTGAGCATTGGATGCTGAGTAGTAATCTTGAACATTGCATAAGTTATTCAAGATCAACAAAGGTCAGGTTTGCTATATACATTAAAAGTGTAGACATTTTTTAAATCTTCTCCACTTCCAATATTTAGTATCTAGCTTGATGAATCTACAGACATCGCAAACTGTTCAGTTACTGGTTTACGTGAGGTATATAAATCATAGCAAAAAAACTTTCAAGATGAGTTTCTTTTTTGAAAATCTCTTGAAACGAAAAATACTTCACTTGAGGTATTTGACACAGTTGGTTTATTTCTGAAAGAGCATAAGATCTCTTGGGAAAAGGTTTGCAGTGTTTGCACAGATAGTGTTCCTGCTATGTTAGGATGTCGATCTGGATTTCAACGTTTGGTAAAGAATGAGCCACCAAAAGTTATCATGACTCACTGTATGATACATCGGCAAATATTAGCAACGCTGCCACAAGAGTTGCAAGAAGTAATAAAAAGCGTCATAAGTTTTGTCAATTTTGTAAAGGCGAGCACTTTAAACAGTCAACTGTTTCCGCAACTGTGCAACGAGTTGGATGGGACAAACAATGCTCTGCTATTTCACACTGAAGTGTGATGGTTGTCTGGAGGAACAGATTTAAAACACGTTTTTGAGTTTTGTATGAACTCAAATGTTTTTTAATTAGAAAGCAAGACTGCAGTTTGAAGTACTTTTCAGCGATAAAAGTGACTGGAGAAAAAAGCTTACTTACTTTGCTATCTGGAATGAGATAAATTTATTACTGAAAGGACCAAATTCAACATGCCTTGCTTGCTTTGTCTAAAGACATCCGTTCATTCTAAATGAAACTTCAGCTTTGGGTGAAAACAAAATTTACATGCTGCCTACCTTATCTGCTTTCTTTGAAGAACATGACATTGAACCAGACAAAAGGATTACGATGATAATTTCTGTGAAAGAATACTTGCTCATGTTTGCAGATGAAATTTCATCATACTTTCCAAATCTACCTAACAACCCATTTGCACTTGCCAAAAGCCCATTCAAAGTCAAAAATGAATATGTTCCTGAGAGAGCACAAAAAGAGTTCATTGAAATTATTAACAGCGATGAAGCGACAACTGATTTCTCTACAATGCCAGTAACAAAATTCTGGATCAACTGTTTGCAGTCATATCCTGTTATGTCTGAGACTGTTTTGCACCTTCTTCTTCCCTTTACAACAACATATCTTTGTGAAACAGGGATTTTCAGTTTGTTGGTTATCAAGTATTAATACAGAAAAAGACTTGTGTTCTTGCAAAGACTGCCCCGAGAATTTCTGATCTGATGAGAAAGAAGCAATCTCTACCTTCGCACTGACATTGGCTTTTTACGCATGCTGTTGCAAAACGTAGCAATGTTGTTTACTGTTGTTATATTAAGACTGTTACTAATGCTAAACCATGCTTCAAGACAAAATGTCATTTTGTTGTAATTATAAATAAATATTTCACAATATATTAATATAATTACATATTGTTTTTGTGATTAATCACTATACTTTAATTATGTTCAAATTTTAAATATGAAAATACATCCTGTATATCTGATAATTACGTTAAGATTCATAACAGTAGCAAAATTACAGTTATGAAGTAGCAAAGAAAATAATTTTATGGTTTGATTGACCAAAACTTGAAGAACTGTATTAAAGGGTAACGGCTTTAGGAAGGTTGAGAACCAATGCTCTACACAAATATACTTACCTTTTATAATAATAAATTAAAGTTAACTACATAAAAAATTACAACTTACCAAGAGACCATAGCTTTACCATCTTGTCCCAGGATCCAGTGACTATCTGAATTTTTTTTTTAAAGATGGGTTTTTAATTAAATTTCTAAAAACCTTTCTTTCTTTTAAATGCAACACACTAAACCAAAATAATATATGTCAACGTTACAGAATGTACAAATTAACATGTATCATTACAGATTTTTTAAAAACATTATAATTTTATACTATAATAACGTTTATCAAGTAGAAGTTTTAGTACTTAGAATATTGAAGCTAGGCATCTTGTCTTTTACGATACAAAAAATTCTGAAAAGCCTGTTCTCTCTTTAACTATCATTATAATTCAAGGCTTGAAAGATATAAGGTTGGAGATAATTTTTAACTGTGAAAAGTTGTTTGTTCTGTTGAGACATAACTAAGAGACCAAAGTACAATTAAACATTCATTTAATTATTTAGTGGTCTAAGTAATACCAAAAATTATATAATAAAATTAATAAAAAAATAAAAGAAATTTTCCTTTTAAAATTTTTAAAGTACTTAAGTATATGTACATACCCTTGCTCCATCATTATTAACCGCAACACAGTCAACACTCCCAGCATGTCCCTTGCAAGCATAAACACAGTCAACTTCCTTTTTGGTCTCTTTCCAGCGCCACACAAATAATGTTTGATCAAGCGACCCACTGACAAACATGGGCTCATTATCAGATTTACCTGCATTTAGAGTTAAGCAGCACTGAATCAATGAAGATAAAATCCTATAAAATATATATTTGTAAATTCAGTGTAGAAAATGAATTAATCTTTTTAAATTTACATTTTAATTTTGATTTCTTTAAATTTAAACAACATATTTTTTTTAAAAGACTGTCCATAGTTTTAAAGACAGTAAAAAATTCATGGAGATATTTTATTAGGCTGGGATAAAAATCATATCATTATCCCCACTAACCTTCAGTTTTAATCCAAGCCACACATTTTACAGGACCTGAGTGTCCAGGAATAGTAGTTAAGCATTTACCATCTCTTGTCCATAACTTTAATGTGTTGTCATAACACCCACACAAAATTCTATAATAGAAAAATTAATTTCAAAACTTGGCATTAAAAAAAATTTAAAATAATCTTTTCTTCTCCTCCTCAGCTGTTGGTCAGTGTGAATGGAGATGGAGGTGCATTCCATTCCAACCAATGTATATCCATTCACAGGATTTCTGTATTGTCAAATCCACTGCCCCAAAAGAATTGTGGTCTTTCTCTTCTTCTTGCACCCTTGAGTTGGGTTTCAGAGGTGCAAGGAAAAGTGATTAAAAATACATAAATATTTTTAAAACGCATTGTTACTTTTGAAGGGGGTGTGAGACTTTGTAACTTCCTCAGTGTGCCAAATATGGGCAAGGTTTGAAAATCCTGACCATGAGGTTCCACGAGCTAGTCAACCTGTGAATACTTATACATAGTTTTCATAAAGTTTTTGGGTTAGTATCAATTTTCTTTTCCACAATAATGTACTTGATGCTCTTTTAACCTTATAAATATAGATGCAGAATTCAATGAAGGATATTGTTGGTGAAAGTCACAAGCATTTTTGTATTATGTGCTTGTTATTCTTTGCAGCCTAAATGCTGATTTGACCCCTTTAAAAATGATTAAAACAAAGTTAGAAAGAAAATCAACTTACAAATTTTTGTTCCCTTGCACACAGCTAACCCAATCATCATGCACAAGTGATGTCTCTGGGCGTGGTGCTGTCTGTCTTTCAACATATTCAATCTCAATAACGGTTTCCTGTTTTTAAAAAAAGATCATTACTAGTTGAAATGAAATAAAGTTTTGCAGACAACTGCACTTTCAACCAAATACTTTAAAATATGAACTGTTTTTAATAATTATCTAATGATGTTGATAAATTTTACACTAAAATGGGTAACTTACAGGTGATATGTTTTTGTCATCAAGATGTACAGCAAGAGAAGTTCGCAAAAATTCTCCATCAATAAGGAAATCAAATTCGACTTTCTCCTTAACATCCCCTGTAATAGATTAATAAACACAATAAATTTCTTTAAATTTGAGCCAATGTGCCATATTTGTGAATATAAAATATCTTAACAAATTTAATAGTGACATTTAGGCAGCATAAAGCAAAATAATCTACGACACAGATTCTTATTAACTTTTTTGGGTACTGGTATTTCAGAATATATTTTTAAAAGTATTTATAAATTTAATTTCAACAAATATTGATGAGCAATATCATCATGGTAAACTTACCATCACACAAAACACTGTATATAATGTTATTTAATTCTTTTGTTGAAACTGTTGAAGGAATGGAATAAGGAGCATCTGCAACTGAATACCTATAAAGAAAAAAAAAACAGATCTTACATTATATAAACTTTTACACTTATTTTTACATTCATAATGTATTCTAAGCTAAGATTTGAACAAACATAGCACTTACGGCAGACAAAAGCAAAATTATTAATTATTTTAACCTTTAAAAACAATTGGCTTGGCAGGGAAAATTCTTAATGCTGTTAGTACTTTTCAGCTCAATTTGTGCTTTCAATTTAAATTTTATCATGACCAAGTGTGTCCATATTAATTAATACCATTTTTATTGTCAAATAACTTTCAATTTTGTCTCTGTTAATCACAGTTGTACCAAATTGTGACAGCTATGACAGTGACCTCATGGTACCCTATGTGTGTGTAATTTAATATTTCTATCTTTCAAAGATTATACATTTTCACTTGATGAGCTGTAAGTGGATATTGTATTTATTTCTGTCCATTTGATTTTGTATTCTTTATACAAATTTAATAGTATAATTAAATTGAATTTTTTTAATTTAACTAGCTTTTGGACTTTGGTATCGATTCTTTGTATACCAGCTTTTCAGTCCTTTGTAACGTATTGATCAACAAACTAGCTAAATCTTAAAGCAGGTTAATAAAATTACAAAATCCACATAACTGTACATAACACTCTAATAAAATAACTGTCACCTAAATTGCAAGAGTACAACATTAATTTTACACATACCAGTCAGGCCAAAAGGTTAAAAACTGGCAAAGACCATGGTGTATGCAGGCCAAAGCTAATGGTTTTGCTAGGTACATCGCCGCCATATTCGCAGGCCAGATTCCCTAGTTTTGCTAGGTACACCACCATGGTGTAGGTAGTGATGGCCTTATTTATAATACAAATTATCAAGCCTATCAGATATTTTTAAGATTAATTTGTAATCTGATGGCAAATAATGTTTTCAGTGAAAGGGAATTTCAGAAAGTGTCAAATTCATTGCACATGTTGCATAGCGGATTGCGACTTCGGACTTGACACAATAAATAGGTATTTTGGTAAAGCAAGAGAGACTAATAAAAACATTTTATGGGAAATGGGCGTCAGTGCACGAAAATCCGAGTTTTAAATTTTTTGATGTTGATACTATATCCCACAATTGTGTTCTTATTCCAGCCTTTCGCTTTGGGGGACATCTTGGTCTACATTTTAATCAATTTCTTTTTCATTAACAATCAGTCAACTTAGAGCAAATCCTTGGTGAATGTTAGGCAACTTTCATTATAAGATTAAGTCGAAATTAAATATATGCCATTTTCATACTTATTATGTCTCTTGGATATATATTGATTTACCAGTGTGCCAATTTTCATGGCATTATGTATTTTACGTCAGACACTGTGGTTCCCTGTTTGAGCAGTATTTTGTTCGTCAGTGGGGAGTCGACCATGACCACTTTAATCATCAAAGTTTGTGTTAGTTCTGTCTGTGGGTGCGCAGATGGCTAATGAGGCCGATTCTGGCATGAAATTCTCTTGTGCAGTAGGTGCAGGGGAATGATGGCGCATCTCCGCGAGCAGAGTCAGACCAGGCCTTCCTGGCATGTCTCTTGCGCTCAGCAGCCGGTGTTCTGCCAACTTCATGTTGCATGGAGCTCCTGTGTAAAGTGGAACGTCATGAAGTTCGATCCTTTGCTTTTTCCTCCCACGTGTTGAGGATTTTTCTGAGTCTTGTTGTATGAAAGTGGTTCAGCATTCTTGAGCAGTGAACTGCTCTACCCAAGATGGCTTGGATGTGACCATGCCCCCTTTTTAATGGCGGAAGATGCTGATAATTCAGAAATATTCAATTATTATCACTATTTACATCAAAATATTTGGATAACTTATGTTTTAGAGTAACTCTCTCCCTCTCAGCATTGCTTCCTTCTAGAATGCATTATTGCTTAACCCCTACTTTGTTTTGGTAATATACCCAAGTATTTTGTTCTATTATTTGTTTGCAAGATACTCAGTTCATTACATGGTAGAGAAATAGATTTTAAAATTAATTAAAAATAGCTTTGAATCATTCTCGGTCACGTGACAAATATCTCGCACCACATTGTTACGGCAGTCATGTGACTTGGTCGCCGGACAAATAGTGCAGGAGATATCCGTCCAGCCCTTTTTTTATTATATACTCTACGCACCTGAACTGCACTTTTACCCCTCATTTTGTCTTACAACCCGACAAGTATATTGGCTGTTGTTGAGAATCGTGCTCATGACATCATTAGCATGTTTATTCAATATTTGTGCAGGAGTCATTCCCCTTTGTTTATTTTATTGTTGGAGGACGTGCTTGTGACATGTTTTGTATCAAAATTTTAATTGGTGTTGATTATTTATAATTTTAAATTACCATTGGTTGGCTAATTATCATATTTTATTTGCGCCACCATATTTGTAACATGTTAGCTTAATGCCGACTGTTGTGCTCTATTCATTTGTGCATATTATTTTCTTTGGAACCTGTAATAAAGTGTGTAAAAGTGTATTTCATGAAACTGTAAGTTGGGTTTTAATTATTTCTTTGTTTTAGTTTTAGAATTATTTTTGGCCATTTTTTTTTTCATTTTCATACTTAATGCCACTGCCACAGTATGTATTCAATATGTTTTTACTTCTGGCTTTCGGCTTTGGGTTAGGTCGAGGGATCAACTGTTTTCTTATTTTATTTTTTTTTTAAAATTGGGGAGGGATCACCCCTCCCCAGATAATTTCTTTGTTTCGGATTTTGGTATTTAAAGTGGGGTGAGGGGTCTCCCCTCCCCAGTCATTTCATAACACGGTATAATAACAAGTGTTTTGCACTACATTTTGCCGCCATCTTGGTTGACACTTCACATGTCGTGTCAACTAAGATGGCGGCCATGATGGGTAACCACGGGCATCGTTCTCAACATTTACCCTAATATTTTAAATAGTTTTTTAATCCCAACCTCTCACTTCTGATACCAGGGTGCGAATAGCCACTTCGTATTTTTAATTTGAGACCACCGTTCTGACTGAGCAGTACCACAAAATTATTGAATAATTAAAAAAAATTGAGCCCTCGAAATCCTAATTATTGAGCCCTCGAAAATCCCTATTATTCCTAGGGAGCCAAGATAGAATAATGTCTATTTGAGATTGAAGGCCTGTTAACATCAACTATAATATAGATATTCTTACTGCTCTTGTTTCGTAAAGAATTTGGCTTGCACATGGGGAACGGAGTCTGATATCTCAGCTGCCATTTTCGTTGTTACAATATGGGCTACGTTCAAATTTGTGTAAAACAGAGTAGCGTGCCCTTTGAAAACGCCCACTTTTTCTGAATGGGTTGGTTCCGGTTTCCAACAGTGTTGCTTTATGTTGTCTAACTCTTAGTTTGGTTACAAAAGTTGCATATACTATCTTACTAATTAAATGTATAACTATGGAATAGGCATATATTACCATTAATACCACAGTTCTTTTGTTTCCCCATTTTACTAGACTTCGTCAATTATGATTTAATGTGTCTATTTTAGACTAAAATAACTGTTGTTAGTGTTACTAAGTCGGTATTCAAACACAAAGAAAACAAATATGACTGGTAACAAAAATTATTGTATTGTGTGCTCCAATTACGCTGGTAAAAATCGTTGAAGGTAGAAAAGTTACTATGCATCGAATCCCTAGAGCAAAAACACTTTCAAGAATTTGGTGTTCTAGATTACAGCTTGTTCGCAAAGATTTAAAACCAGGGCAACTTAAAGGAAGAGGTAAGTGATAAGTGTAAGCACTTTTGTTTTAATTTTAAGCAACTAAAAAAAAAAAGTATTATATATAGGCAGCCTATTTGTATATATATTAATGAAACTATCAAGTTAAGCTGGTATAGTGTATGAGAGTTGAAAACTATAGTATAATGTATATTAAATTTTCAGGAACCCAATAGTAGTAATAGGCATAGGTTAAAATATACCATACTCATACTATGCAGTCTCATTTCTGTTTTAGGCAACACAAGAGTGTGTTCAGAGCATTTTCTATGGAAAAAAGGACCCTAGCCTGGTGATGACATACCTTCGGTGTTTGCTAACCGAACATACAAAACAACAGTACATGTAAGTTTAAAAAAAAAAAAAAAATTCATTTGGTTGCAAGTTTAAATATTTTTTTAATTAATGCAGAACGTTGTGTAACTTAATTTGACAATATGAACATTCATGAATTTTATTTGAGAGAACACATTGAAATAGAATTGATATTTTAATAAGACAATATGAACATTCATGGATTTTATTTAACTTTGAAATAGAATTGAAATTTTATAAATCAAACACATTGAAGTAGCACCGGTATTCAAAAGTATTGACATTTTCTTTAATGTTCACAGACTCAGCATGTCGAAGAGGCAACAGCAGAGAAGGCAACTCAAAAAGAAACTTTTTTTATTAATCAGGCTATATCAACAATACAAGGAGTATCTGTTATGTTACATGATTATTGTGGTAAAATAGATACTAAAACTTTTTGTCAGTACATATCTAATGCTGAAACACAATCACACATAAATAAATTAGATGTGTCAATGCAAACTGATGTTTTAACATACAATGTAAGTATGCAAACAGAAGACTATGGCTTTTATGCACCTTTAAGGCCAGAACATTTATTAAAGGAGGTATTTAGGTTATACACTAGTATCCCAATGCTGCGGTTTTTAATGCAATTTTTGATGAATGTATGTCTCATCTCGGTAATCTTAAAGATAGGAAAAGGGTTATGAGACCAGTTGATGAGTTTTTACTAACACTTATTAGACTGAAAATGGGGTTGCCAATGTTTGACTTGGCATTTAGATTCAGCATTTCAAAAGCAACAGCTTCTAGGGCTTTTTCAAAGTGGGTCTGTTTGCTCTACAGCAAATTGTCTTGTCTTATTTATTGGCCTACAAAAGAGCAGATAGCAAACACTTTGCCACAAAATTTTAAGAATTATTTCTCCAATACTAGAATAATAATTGACTGCACTGAATTGGAAGCTCAAAGTCCAGAATCTTTGCAGCATAAATTATTAATGTATAGTAATTACAAGTCTCACATGACATGGAAGGCCCTAGTCGGGGTTACCCCTAATGAAGTTGTACATACATTTAAATATGAAACAAACAACTGAAGTAGTACCGGTATTCAACAGTATTGACATTTTCTAATAAATAAATAAGGTACCTGGCATTTAAATATTTTTATGAAAAATCTTTTTATGAAAAGATAACATACCAGTATCAGGTAGCTATATATAATATTTACTTGTAAAAATGTGTACATATTTATTCCATTTGAAAATAAAATTGCCCAATAAAACATCATGGAAAAACTTATCTATCTATCGGTTCACTTGATACTTTTTAAAAAAATTGTGAAGTTTATGTTTACATTTTGAATTGTTCAGTTAATATAGAAGTTTCTGACGTTTAATTCTTTCAGTAATAATTTCAGGAATAATATATAAAATGTAAAATTCTTTCAGACATTTTAACATTACATTCCACAAATTTCTGTCAAAATGTATACGTTCTACTGAAATGCCCTTTGTTGTCCAGATAACAAAATCACACCAGGTTCTGCCACTTATTGCCATCTGGAAAACTTTGTATTGCAGTCAAAGTAAATTCAGATTCAATATATTCTTTCAAGGCTGCAGGATTCCTGTGTGCCATTTTATTTAAAATAGTGTACCTTTTAAAAGGTTCAATGGCGTATGGTAACTTTTCTATACTCAGCAACTTTTTACTCAAGGACTGGGAATTGCTAAAAAGTAACAGGTTAAAACTAAGCCATTTAAGATTTTTACAGGAGGATCAAAAGTTTTACCAAGAGGAGTTGAATAATTCATGCGTGTTATGCCCACACTAGAACAAGCCTGAGAAATAAAATTTAAGTCAATTTCCTTGTTGAGGAAGTCCTCCCTGAGGTTGGGTTGCAATGTCATAAATGAACTCCTAGCAGCATTTATCAGGTTAAGAAAACGAGTAAGGGATCCTTTCATCAATCTGGAGTCTGGAAAAATGTCTGCAATCCATTCATCTGCAACCTGGGAATAAGGAGAATTTGTTAACAACTGGTATTTCAAATATACTACCACAGAGCCTATCATACATACCATCTTACATAGCATGCAGCACTTGGTGTAATTGTTATCAATTGCTAATGCTGAAATTACTTGCCTGTGACCATGGATGATTTCCTTCTTCTCTGATGTATGATAACTGCACTAGTATCCTGTTGTTTGCGACAATCTCTTTTGGCAGGCCTTTAGGTCTACCTTTTCCCTTGTGCTGATATCTATCTCGAAGGATGGTGTAAGTCTCATCCACTGAAATAAGTACGGATAACATTAAAAATTTCAAATTGCGTTTTATATTTTAAACATGGAAGTGTCCCAAATATTTAAAATGTCACAATTTGGTTTTAACACATTTTTAGGATCTACTTGCGTCATTATTAAAATTGGTTAAAATATTTTTTTAAAGAAAATGTTTTTCATACCTAGTAGTATAATCAATTTCTCTGCTGCACACCATATAATTTAACAGTTCTTTCTCTGTTATGTTAGGCCACTCTGACATGATCACATCTTCCACGTCCATCCAATTTTGCAGTGATGCAACATGGAAATATTCCACACCAACCAAATCTTGCTTCTGCACTGTAAAGTCTTGATCTAAACAAAATCACATGGTTAGACACATGTCTCGTGAATTGTTTAATTATTTTTAACTAGAATCAACTTGCAAATAATGTTTGTTAAAGTTTACAGCCTAAAAAGTCACTAAGCTATAGCGTAATAAAGCATAGACTAGTTAATAGTTACTACTAATACTATTAGTCATTTGTATTTATACAACTTAGCCTGTAGATTTTGTTAGCATAATGCTAATATTCATACTGATAGGTCTGCTTAAATTGATAATTTATCAATTAATAGTTTATTTTACTAGTATTAGTAAAATTAGTGTTAGCGAAACTAGTACTAGTGTCAGGCCGTGTAACATGTAAAAACATAGCTTAATATCTTATCTATATTATTCAGACTATATACTTAAATTTAGCATTAGGCATATTAATTAGTAGTACTATTAATCAAGCCGTTGCAGTTTATGTCACGTACTAAAAAAAAATGAATGGAATCAAAAAAAAATAATTCTACCAGTTGACTATGATTGACTATGCCATGTTTTATACTTACACGCAAAATTTGTGTTCTCGAACTAGCGATGAGTCCCTTTTGCTCTCTTTATCAAATCATCCTTTTTCCCGCTAAGTAATTGACCTTTAGATTGAAGGTGTGATTTCAAATCCTTTACCTTCATTGAGTCAAAAACTTTTTCAGCCTCGCTATCCATAGTAATAAACCAACTCCAACTAGACGGTAAACGAACCGGAACCAACCCAAGCGATCTTTTCTCCCCGAAAATAAAAAAAAATTTCGTTCGTGGATGTACCTAATACAAAAGATTGTAGTTTTGTATTATCTAATTATTTGATTATAATGAACGGAGTCGAGTACCACTGAGAGAAATAAATAGAAAATGAAAATTCTGATGTAAATGTTTCTTTCTTAAATTTTAGCTAAAAGATAGATTTTATTCTCCACTAATAGGTTTATAACACGTAATAAAATTTGAAATATTAATAAAAATTTCGTTTTAAATATGTTAAATATATTTGATAAATTGTTGCTGTATTTATAAGAAGTTCGATTATTTTCAGGGGAATATACTCTTATTGTAAAGATCTTGCCACCCCTTCGAATTATTTCCAAAAACAAATTAATTTCGACTTCTTGTTGGAATAATTTGAAGGGTGCAATTTAAATACTAATAGTGCTAATATGAAGTTGGGTTGGTGTAGGTTAAAAGGTATGTGAGTGTGTGTGTGTGGGGGGGGGGGCACTTCGGGATGGCATTTTATTGGGTGAGAACTAAACGAACTCGAATATCCTACTGACGATGGCGTGAAAATTATTTTGTAGCCGACTCTTTTTTCCCCCAGTGTTAGCAACTTGTATCGCAGAAAACATAGATATGTCTATTAATTTATCAATAAACAATTTGTTTACAATTGAGAACACGTTGACAATGCGAGCATTCTAGGCTGAAAGCTCTGGATAAACCATTTATGATCACTTAGAACCACTTTCAATAAGCATAAAACGTTATAATTAAACCCAATAAACATAATGTATGTTTCCTATTCCTTTATTTCATTAAATATTAGCAACCTACGCGTTTATCTTTAATAATATAATAATATTAATCCTGGTGTCCTGTGATAGTTGACAGCCAAATAAAACTTATTTGCTTATTCTTTTTTTTTATTTTTTAAAGTGCCTCTGCATATAACGGCTTATTTAAATAACAACCAAACTAATTTCAAATTGTGATAATTATCGAACATGCTGGAATGTAGTGGTTTCCGAGCCGAACCCGAACTTCTAAATAAAAAAAATATTTTTAAAGAACTTTAAAAAAAAAAAGAAGACTTTCTATCAATGACGAGTTAAAACTTAATAAAAGTAGAAAATAATTTATAATGTCTTAAAATGCATTACGCGTAGAAAGACTGTGCATTTTAGTGTACATGATCACTCTATGTAGCCAAAGTATCTATTAATAAAACTAAAACATATGTAAGACGAAACATAAATATATTTTAATTTTGTTAATTAATAAAAAAAATATTTTCTTTGATAACTTTCACTACGTAATGCATTTTAAATAATTTAAATTATTTTCTCTTTTTAGTGCTTTTTAACTGGTCTTTATACAAATTCTTACAAAAAACTACATTAAAAATATTTTAAAATTTTCTAGTTTTTATTATTAAACTTATAATCTTTAAATTAATGGCAAAAGTAGAATTATCTACTTTTTGAAAACTTCGAATGCTTACAAAATCACGGTGAAAGTGAATTCACTCTTTACCTGGGCATTAAACTAAAGTAGATCTGAGCTCACCCATTCACCCGTTCACTCAATGAAGGAAGTGCAGCCAGTCACGATAATTTGAGCGACAGTGACAACCCACTCTAGCCTTTCACTAGGTGAACACCGCACGAGAAATCTTTAAAATGTTATGTGTGTAAACAAGCAAAATAACGTTCTACACACAAGATGAAAATTCGAAACGCTCCACACACAAGATGGAAATGAGAGTAATTTAAAGTCTTTAAAAAGGTCCTATTCCCATCTCTAGTGAGAAGGTTTTGCTCTAGTTAAGAAGATAATGATGGCAGGGGAAAATCAGGTTGAGTGTGGGAACATGAGGGTGGAGGTGAGAGAAGCTAGATATGGGGTGATAAATGGAGTATGATGAGAGGCCATGCATAGGAGGGCAATGGTGGTGTATTTCAGGGAAGGATGACGGAAGAAACTCAATGAGCAGTAAAATATGGGGACCATAACAATTATTTTTAGTGGTTTGGGGCAGTGGGGTGCTTGGATTAAATATCACATGAGCGAATGCCAAAAACTACACTTCACCCCGAGCCCCCAGGAACGGTTACTGATTCTGGAGCCCTGGGCAAGCTTAATTTTTGGGCCCCAGGCAAGCTTATGTTGGGAGCCAATTTTTAAAATAATCATAATAATTTGTGCAAAGAAAAAACTAGGGATTAGGTAAAGAGTTTATTGCTAGGTTGTTTTAAAGAAAATGAACAATAAAATTATTTTCTTAACTTGTATTTGGACAGTATGAACAATTAGCCTACCGTGGGCAGTATGAACAATTAGCATACCGTGGGAAGTATGAACAATTAGTTAATTAATGACATTTTTTGTCTAGCCTTTAGGTAAGGAAATCTTTTTATTGCACTTTCTATTTTTCTTCCATGGCCATGGCGCCCACATGCAATGATTTTTTCCTTTTTGGAAGATCGTTGATGGCGCCCTAAGCACATGGCGCCCGGGCAACTGCCCGAGTTGCCGGTACCTTGAGCTGGCCGTGCCCATCTCTCCATCCAAAAAAACACATCATTCATATAATATATTTATATAAATACCCCCCCCTCCATGGGAAAGTCGGGTAGGTCGCCCCTTCGCATCCCTTAGGTACGCCGCTGGTGGGGTTATTTGACGCCTCTAATGATGAAAGTTGAAAATTCAATAAAATAGTTTCCAAGTACCTATTACTTTCTGTAATATTTTTTATGGGTGTAAATGTAAACGACTATGAGTAGTAAATAAGTAATATTATACATGTGATTTGTGTAATTATTATAAAAACCAGTGGAGATACTCATCATGGATTGAATAATTATAGACCAATGAAATTTATTGTACGTTCTCTCTGCGGTGTAACAACGAAAGTAGGCGATATTAGATGGCCGATCTAAAGCTTCCGTATTGTCAGTATTGTTGTTACACTCCGTTTCACTTTTCAATGAATGTGATTATGTTTTGTCGCTGTTAACATTATTTACGCTAACTAAAATAATGTAAGTATAACCACAGCCATACATAATGTTAATCGATGATATAGGTTACACGCCCCGGGAGCGATAATTTGTATATTTATCTTTCGAATATCGTATAATTAAAATAAAATTTAAAAAAGTTAAATAAGTAATCAATTATTATTATTATTCACAATATTTCAAAAGCAATAGTATGGTCTGAAATAGTCATTCATGTATAGTATAGTTAGTCTATCCATTTTGTACAAGTTAGTGTCACTACAATAATCAATATCCAATGTCAATACTTAACTTAGTCTAAGACTAATACTATAGTATAGTTACTATAGTTAGATAGTGTAAACAGGCTACTACTAGTAGTACTACTACAATTACAATAATACAACAATAATAATAATTTTATTTTTTATAGTTATAGTCTTTAATTTTAGGTTCTTGGGTAAATCAGTTTTCTGTTAGTGTTATTCAACATTATCAAATCAATTCTTTACTTAAAGTCACAAATTAAGTAAATAGTAAATATTACCAGAAGTAGTAGAAGAAGAGACTAGATAGGCCTAATTATTAAAATTAAGATAATTAAGGAATAGACTTGTTCAACTTGGATTTTGATTTTTGTTAATCCTACTGACCGACAAAGTCATATTGACTGATATTCATGTGTGATTATCATTATGATTATGTAGTGTAGCCATTTCTGCTGAACCTGAAATTTGAAATGCAAACTTAGGCTTAGGATTAAATCTCCAAAGCAAACTAAAAAAATGATGGTGGTAACTTATGTATTAAAGTAAATAATTGAATGTGCTAAACTAAAATATGAGATTACCAGCCTATAGAAATACTACCCGTTGAAGCTGCAGTCTTGGACTTTGTATTAAATACATAAAACATTTAATAATTACTAAAAAAATAAGTTAAGATCACTAGACCTGACTAAGGCTACAGTAGCACTAGGTCTAGACTAGGTTGCTGCTATCTTTTAAAAGTCCCAAACAAAGTGTGCTGAAATAATTCTAAACTAAGTCTAATACTACGTAAATATACAGAATAAGTAAAAGTGTACATTTTTTTGTTTTAATAATTTAAATTGGCCCACAAATTAGTCTTTTATTGATTAGACAGAGGCATATTCTTTTTTGTTTAGGCCTATTCACCATCAGGCTATTTCCTTATGCTTAATTTGCTCCTAGTCCTAATTAGGCAAATGCCAGTCACACATTTTGTTCATTTATCTCTGTTCATCCTCTTAAATATTTTTTTCAGATCATTTCATTTCCTGCAGTTATTCTGTGATATAATCCCTTCTCCGAGTGTTCCATTTTCTCTCTTTCCATTGCCCTGTAAATTCCATAAGAGATGTTTTATGTTAATTAACCTGCTCAGTTTCACATGTGAAAATATTTTTTACGCATGTTTTTTTCCATTGTCTTATAAACACACATTGTCAGCATCTAAACCAGGGATGGGCAACTTAAGACCAGTTGGTCACATGTGGCATGCTGAAACATTTAATGTGGCCTGCAAGACTTTTCGGGACAGGATTAATGTTTTTGAAAAATATACATATTGTGATTTATTATCTGTAAAAGAAAATCATTAATCACAGTGTACAAGTTTCAAAATATAATAATAATTATAACAGCAGCAAATTTAAAACTATTTCACAGTGAACTTTGAGGGATTTTTCAGTCATTCATAAATGATGAATATGACATATACATTTTATTATCATGTGGCCAGCCAAATAAAAAAAAATTCCATATGGTTCTCTGCACAAAAAGGTTGCCCATCCCTGATTCAAACCACAGACAGTCACATTTAAATACAATCATGTAAGCCTAAGCATACATAATTTCATTGCCTGAGATGTGGTTACTAAATACCATGATTGCATGCAAATGACTTAATACTCATAATATTCAAAACTACAATTTAAATAACAAAATATTTTTAAAACTATCACAGGTGTAAGTATCAAAATAAAAAAAGTAATGTAGGCTTTGATTAAATACTTCGTAATTATAGTGTATCTTTTAGTGATCCAATGTAAAAATTCAACACACCATTTTTGAGACAAAAGTATAAAGGTGAACCAGTGTCATGACTTCTGTAAAATTGTTGTTAGATAATGTCAAATTTCTTATTAATTTTTAAAAATAGAATGGATCTAAAATAAGATGGTTCTATGGCCCTATTAGTTTGATACTTTGATAAACTTCTTCGACATACTTTAATTTATTAAATTGTTTTATTTCAGTGCCAATATGGCTGATGAAACGGAAGAAGTAGTTAAAGTTCTTTATGATTACACCTATTCTGATGACAGTGGTAAAATTGAAATCAAAGCAGATGATGTATACAGGCTAATCGAAAAAACAAATTCTGAATGGTGGCAAGTGTACGATCCCTCTGATTATGATGGAGAATCTTTTTTTGTACCAGCACAATATGTGAAAATTGTTTCTGAGAAAAGTCCATGGAAAGCTCTATCTGACTTAGACAAGATTTTGACTTTTGGAGCAGATTCTACCTCTTCAATTTCTGAAAGTAGTGATACTGATGAAGATACTAATTCAGAACCATCAAATTCTAAGCAGAATGAAAGTGAAAACAGTAAACCTCCAGTTCAAGATAAAAATAAATTAGATGAGGGAGAATATGTAAATTTGGATATGTATAGAGATGCGGCTGGGATTCAGAATCCAGTAAGTACATTTGAGTTCATGTACGGCTACTAGATGCATTTCATATATTTCATAATTGAATTAACTTATTTAAAATACATCTTTTGCAGTTACTTTAAAACAAAAAATAAATTGTTCCTGATTGTTATTACACATATTCCTGAAATAAGTACATATGTACTTAAGAATGTTTTTGATGCAGCCCATACAATATTTTACAACACATACTCCCACTGCAGTGCCCTTATTTCTTTTTCTGAGTTGTGTTGTTTTCTTAGGAAGCAACACCCCCCAATCTTATATTTCATGATTATTTTAAATATTGATGACCATGTACACAAAATAAATGCTCTTGATTTTCTATATTGAATTTTTTTAAATGTCAAATATCAGTAACATAATAAAAAGTAACTACTGTATCTATAAATCTCAAGATGTATAATATGAAACCTGCAATTGGTCTGAAATTATATACACTGGCTGCTCTAGATTACTTGGTATAAGCCTACTATTTTCATTTTGTTACACTTTTAGACTATGGGAAGGAAAAATTATTATCATTGAAATTCATGACATGAGCACCCATCTTTTTTAGACCAGATAAAATGTGTGCAGATGAAACTTGAGATTTTGCACTTCTTCTGTTTCTATTAAGGTTTTATCTGGTAAATCAGCAACAGAGCCGCCAAAAAACTGCACTCCTGCAACCAAGCCGCCTATCCCACAAGAACTAATCCAAGGATCAATACCCCCACCACTTCCAAGTGAGGCCACATTTGTGAAAGTGCTCGTGAAGGATTTGCCATGGGATATTTATAAAGAACATTCTGCTGGAAGGAATTTTTATGTAAATCGTGAAACAGGAGAAAGAATGTGGAAACCACCAAGAAAAGATAAGCCATCCTCAACAGAGCCAGTGAGATAAATTTCCTACTCAGAACTTTGTTAGCTTGAAAAACATATTTTGCATTTCAAACTGGGGATGTTAATTGATACCTAGACTTTAAAATTCCTAGAAATATTGAGAAATTATTATTTGATAAGCATTGGGAAGGCAGATGGGGGGTAATATCAAGATAATCGGTTTTCTACAACAATAATGGGTTAAACCAAAAAAAAAATGTTAACATTCCTAACTATTGAAATTATCTTGCCGTATTTTTCATTATGGATAAATTTATAATTTCATGCTGGGTAGTTCATTGGGACAAAACTGATATTTTTGAGACTTTTCAAGTTGTGTTAAAATATATTTAGGCCTGAATATCAAGATGACAATTTAATAGATGCTTGGCTGATATCCTGCCTTCACAGCAATACAAAATGAGAACAAAATAATAAAAGGATAGATATGCACTTGGTGCTATGTTCTTGACAGGAAATTACTTTTGATTAAAAGGAAAATGTTTGGAATTTGAAGAACATTAGAACATATGTTCTTTATCAATGCGGATGAAGATATCATGTGCCCTCATGATATATGTGTCTCTGTTATAGTGAGATGAAACTTGTCACAGCTTTTTTTTGCTCAGTCAATATTTTGAAGATGATTATTAATTGTATCAATCTTCTTCTTATCTCACCTTTGCAGTCCTTCATAAAATTTCCTTATTATTATTAGCAATTTGTTTTCAATAGTAGAGCAGTGGTTGTCAAGCTTTTTTTGTACAATTTCTTGCCTGACAATCTCTTCACAATATTTCTGAATGCTCACTGAACTTTAAAATGAACTACAATTAACATAAAGGCCACTATTAAAAAAAACATTTTTGACATAAAATTAATTATTCGGAAAAGTGTAAATCTTAGTCATCAAATGTGCATTCAGTGAGATGGGTCTGCTCTGCATGAACCATTTCTTCTAGGTTTGGCTTTGTTTTAGCCAGTTCAACTCACGTCATTTGTCTCATCTCCTCTGATTAAGAATTTTGTTTTATTAACAAGTAATGTAGAAACGCCATCTCACATCATAAGTGGCTGCAAATGGAATCAGCTCTCTTCTAGCCATCGTTGCAACATCTGGATAAGGCTGAGCCATTTCAATCCAAAAATCACTACAACACATATCACAGAAAACATGTTCTTCATCCCCATCACTTACCAAATTAAAAAAATCTTTTCTGGAATTCAATTGTCCTCCGAAGGCAGATCACTATGGAGTGTACAAACGTGTTGATAAATCAATATTATTTTTCAAAATTGATACATGTTGTTTCATCACCTCCAGGATATTGTCAACAATGTTACGCTCATGTTCATCAATAAATGTGTGTATCTGTGGGAGTTGGGGCCAAGTTCTTCTTCCCATAGTTCAAGCTTTGTTTTAAAAGCTATACATTTTTCATGACTATTGTGAACTGAGAGCTCTTTTCTTTGCAGCCCCAGGTTGATGGAATTCAGAGATTAAAAAATGTTGACCAAAAATGACAGGGATAAGAAAACTGCCATCAGAGAATTTTGCCTTTATGTCTTGTTAAACGTCTTGCATTTCCTCACATAATATGAAAATTCTCTTAAAAACTTTCCTTTTGGAAAGCCACCTCATGTGGAAGTGCAACAAGAGTTTCTCAAATTAGGAACCACTTTCTTTGCATAACTCAGAAAACAAAGGAGAGTTGAGTGGATTCACTTTAATAAAGTTCACTGCTGTAATCACTTCACTGAACATGATTTAACTCATCAGTCATTGTGTGCAGTGTGTACAAGTAATATTTGGGCTTTTTACTTAACTTAAGTTCGAAAACCAGAGCAGCAACTAAGCATAGCTGGAGCACCGTCAGTACACGCCAGTGACATGTTACCATTTGATACCATGCGCCTCAAATGATCTGTCCACTTTCTCAAATACTTCTTTAGCAGTTGTTCTGGTGCTGAGAGTTTCACAAATAAAAAAAAATCATCATCCAGGTGTTTTTCTTATACATATCGTACATAAACGCTAAGTTGAGCTGAATTAGCAACATCAAATTCAGGATTTCCCTGCACATTTTGTAGAAAGGCAATATCAATTGTGCTTTGATGCTGTAAGGTTTCTTGGTGGCAGCTATTTTCTTTGAAACCTCATTGGAGGCTTTTAAATCAGCCTTAATGATCTGCCAAAACATTCCTATCATTAAGCCTAGATTTTTGCAATCGTTTGGCATGGCGTTTAAAGTCAACATCTTTGTTTATTGAGCTTGGATGCTTGGTTTCCAAGTGTCTCTATAACTTGCTGGGAATTTAGAGAACTGAATGTCAACAAATCAGAACACAAAACACAATGTTTTTTTTTCCCCACTTGTCTTTATTACAGTTAACCCACATTTCAAATAGGAAATGTCATATCTCATTACCTTTTTTTAAAGGCATAATCTGAAGGAAAAAATACTTGTTGGAATTTCATTTATATAATTAGTAATTAATAATTTTTCATTTAACAATTCAAAATAGATTAAAAAGGCCAATTAATTAAGACAATAAAACATCCAAAGTATAACCAGCATCATTTAGAAAGAAAATCTTACCAAGGCAAAAAAAAAGAATTTCTGCATTGGAATGTTAGCGCGAAGAGAATTAGGAGAAGTATGCTCCGCCCAAACCACTCTGGTTAGTTCTAAGTTTAGCTCTTAGCTTCTAAGAATTGACAGGCAATTACTGGAGATCTGAAAGATAGATAGTAACTGAAATAATTCCTCAGATAGTTGATGCTTCACAATATGCCAAACATCTCTCAGAACACTGGTCCTAAATCTTCCACACACACTGTTGATTCCGAGAAAGCTGTGTGCCTAAACATGTGCATTATACTAGTGATTCTCAAATTTTGACTAAGCAAAGTCTCATGAAAATTAAATTGGGTTCCTTCACGGGACATAGAAACAAGGGATAACAATAGCAAACAGCCCAAAATTTCATCTATTTGAGCCCTTCATGGTCCAAATGAAACCGCTTTGCTGTCTCCTAAAGGACCAGCGACCCCAGTTTGAGAAACATTGGTGTAGAGCTAAGTGCCATCTTTTTAAAAATTCTTTATACTAACTTCGCTTTTGTGTGTTTAGGGCAAAATCTTCGAACGGCTAATTGACCCACTTCCTGTCAACCTGTCGAGCTGAAACTTGTCATACTTGTTGCATATGACAACACATTCTAATAAATTTTCAGCCCCACCCCCAAACCTCCAAAAATCAGTTTTTACTGTTTTTCAAGGGGAAGATGAGGGAAATATGATGATAATGATTTCATGAAATAAAATTCCTGATAACTGAGCTAAATGAGAGTCCTTTTTTAAAAAAAATATTAAAAGTGCAACATAATATTTTCTTTTGTTTTTCTGAAATAGTTGGGGAAATAAATATGCGGTGTAAAAGCAGGTGGGACATTAGTATATTAATAAAAAATAAAAAATGCACATAATGCAGGGGTCTCAAACTCAAATTATCCGCGGGGGGGGGGGGGGCGCGGGGGGAAGAGTCGGAGGGAGACGGGGCGGCAAAAAGTATTCCACACAAAAAGAAAATAAAAAATTAAAAAAAGTACAACTGTTACAATGTGCTCAACTTTTATTAATAAAAAAATTCCACACAAAAAGACAATTAAAAATTCAATAAAGTACAACTGTTACAATGTGCTCAACTTTTATTAATAACAAAAACATTAAGGCTTCACTTTCTTCCTCCTACTCCTTTATGCCAGAAATGTGGCAACGTTTCTTCTTACACAGCTGAGCAACATTTGGCTTGATTGAGGAAGCAACTGAGACCCTCAGTATAGTTTGAAGATGCTCATCAGTAAGTTTGGCCATGAACTTTGACTTGTTAAAGTTCATGGGGGGAAAAGAGCTTTTCCACAAACAGATACTAACAAAAAGGCTTGAACAACCTGGAAATCTCAAGGAAGATGGAGGGTAATGCTCTCATAAATTGTCCTAGCGTGTCTTTTTTTCCATTCACCTCCCTGAACTTAGACTTGAGCTCAGAATTGCACTGAAAATCAATCAGCTCCATTTTAAGCACAGGGGAGGGGGCATCTTCCACATTGAAGGAGAAAGGGCAGCAGGAGATAAGTGGCTATGTGTGTTTTGAAGTCTGCAAATGTTAATAAATTCTTCCTGTAGCTTTGCAATGGCATGAGTATACTTACTACTGAATGGTGTGCCCAAGTCCATGAGTACTTCGCATGTTGGCAAATGGCAGAGGTTTCTCTGAGAACCATACCACACATTTTGTACAGAATGCTCTGACATTGTCATAGGCAACATTGACAAGCTACCCCTGGTCTTGTAACTTCTTTTTGAGTACGTTCAGCTCCTGTGTAAGGTCATCAGGAAAAGCCAAGTCCATGAGCCGTTTGGGATCACTTTCTTTCTTTTGCCTCTTCGTCCTCGAGGAACAGCAGCCAATCTTCATCGATGTCTGTGATCCTTCCAAGGACATAGGCCGCCTACAAGAGTTCTTCAGGCATTACGATCCTGAGCCAATCTCTCCAGCTTCCCCCAAGTGTTGCCAAGTTTCTTGGGATCACTTAGTACATAAAAAAAAACCAACCCCATCCTTCTCCACGAAGGCTTTTAAAGCTAAAATGTGTTCAAACAGTAGCCAGGAGCAGGCAATATTTATGAATTATTGATGAGAAGGAAGATGCCATTGTAGGGAGAATGAATATTTATGTTTTTATCGTAGAAAATGCCTTTTTGACTAACCTTATTTTGATAGTGACCAAGCTGACAGGCTTGGAATTTCCCTCCCTCATAAACACTAGCAGCAATTTTAATAGAGATTCATTGATACTGTGTCAGATTGCAACGATTTAAACAATTATGTTTGTTTATTTCTCATTAATTGACTTTTTAAATTGTTCTCAAAACTGCACTTTGGCCATGTTTGTTTCATAAAATGCTATAATATAAAAACTTTTTGTCTGATTTTAGAACAGTTTTTACCATTGTAATCAACATCCAAACCTATACAAACTTAATAAAAATCAGAATTAGACTTGTCAATGAGATTTGTCTGAAACCGTTGTGAAGGGTCACATTATAGATATGAGTATGGGGAAAACGCGCCAGTCGCATTAACACTAAACTTTGCTGTCAGGTATATGAGTATGGGGAAAACGCGCCAGTCACATTAACACTAAACTTCGCTGTCAGGTATCAGGCTGCAAAATATTGTCTTGCGGGCCGAGAGTTCGAGACCCCTGATATAAAGGATTTATTTGAAAAAACTTTGTTTTTAAGGGTTGTTAAATTTTGGTACTGATAATGTTCTGATCTTGTATTGTGTGGGGAAAGTCTCTCACCCAAAATGTACATTTATTTGTCTTCTATTTATATTCAGGCATCAAACCTATCTCAATACTATTTAATATTTTTTAATGTTGACCATTTGGAATAATGTAATTTCATTTTAATGAAGCAGTATTTTTTTTGGTAGAATTATTTAAAGGGCTGCAGTGTTAATAAATGAGGGAGAGATATCAGCAAATTTCTCTTATTTTTTTCTGGTTTGTCTTCTCTTAGGTCTCTTCTACCCTATGCTTTTCATATTTTATTTTTGTGATTGATCTTTGGTACAACCGAATATAAGTATTAATTTCTAAGATTAAATTTTACATTTTCTATCATCTGATGCTTGTCAAGGATTGCTTGTCTGTTTTAAATCTTTTAGTTTTTATTTTCAATATTTAAGCTGCAAATTTAACATTATCAATCATTAGCCTAAAACTCCAGAATTGAGCTCTCCAGACAGTGCAACTGGCAGTAAAGTTGGAGAGTGGACAGGTATTCCTCCTGAATATGAGCAGGTGCATGACAATGGGAGTGTTTATTTCATTCATAAATCTACACAAGAAAAGGTATGGCTATTTTTTTTATCACATCTCCTTAAAATTATTTTTTAAACACAATATCATTAATTATTGTTAGTAAATTTATTAACTTTCAAGTTATTCTATGATCACACTCAACTTTTTAAGGCTTTTTAGTTAAAAAAAAATAGACTATTTACTTTTTAAATATTAAATAAGGTTATTGATAATTCTTTTTTTTTTTTTAATGCCTTTCTTTCCTTCTGAATAATTTGTAAGTAATGCAAATGTGTTGTAAATGTTGAAAACCCTCTAAATGATAGCCTATAAATAATATATTACATAATATTTTTATTTTGACAGTTTTACAATTATTTTATCATTACCCTTAATGTTCTTACTGATATTCAAATACACCCTCATTTTGCTTAAATGTGCTCTTATAAATGTTCTAACTTCATTGCCTCCATTTAAGAGTAAGGCTTAATTAATCTGCAAAATTCTTTCAGTCTTGTTTGGCATGTGCATTTAAAGCTAGTTTTGCTTAGAATGAGGAAATTATGAATGACCATTGCTTTTATTAAGCATGTTTGTTGTCCAAATAGGCTGTGAAGAAAGAATTGTTATTTAATAAAAACACTCATAAGAGAAAAAAAAAATGACTTTAAATATTTGGAATTTGATTGCTGGCAGCATCTTGCCCTACAATCTGCCTCACGCTTAGAGATATGTGTCACAAATTGTATTAAGATACATCAATATTTAAAAATTACACAAATATTGTTTTGTGGCATTTAGAAAAAATGAAATCCTGCTGTTCTTAGGATGGTTTGAATTTGAAACAATTGTTTAAGACAATATATCAACAGCTAAAAGTGCCATATGCAGATCATCTAAGTCAGGGGTTGGCAACCTATGGCTTAGAGCCAAATGTGGCTCTATGATGGCTGCATCTGGCTCACAGACAAATGTTCGATTATAAAAAAAAAAATATTTCTTTAGACTCCTTTGATTAGCAACAGCATTACAATGTTATTAAAAAGAATTCAGAGACATAATTATTGCATTTTTATTGTTGAAATTACACAAAATGCACAAATTTACTTGAATTTTTAGTTTTAAACATAATGTATGGCTCTCACAGTATTATTTTTCAAAATATGTGGTGTCCATGGCTCTCTCAGACAAAAAGCTTCCCGACCCCTGATCTAAAAGTCCATTGATCCTTCAATAAAATTCAAATGAAAGTTTTTACAGTGGAAATTGTTTAACATAAAGTAATAATTAGGAATAGAAATATTCTTGTGTATTTTACGAATTATATTGAAAATATGATACAAATTAAATGTTTTTAATTTTGTACGAATCAGTTCCTATTTAAAAGTGGTTTAAAAAACAAAAAAACAAACAAGTTAACATTATTCAAGCTAAGCATTTTCCTAGACTTTTTCAGATAAAAAAAAAAAAACATGCAATTTGAAATAAATGTATCAAAATTAATTTTTTAGCTTATGTCTATTGTTTTTCTCTTTATCATCCTATTTTCTACACAAAAAAAATTCCATCTGATGTTAGTTAGGTTCATTGATTTTGAAACCTTTTTAAAATTTCTAATGTAGTAGGCACAGCAACTGACTACAAAATTTCCTTGACTATTTTATCTTAATTACCTTCATGCACTGTATCCATTTATGTAGGAAAATATCATGAAATATCACAAATTATTATCAGCCACAAGATCATTAAAAAATTGAACAGATTTTAAATGTACAATTTGCCGAATGTTAAATCAACATCGTGGTGATATTAAAACTCTTTTGAAT
Organism: Lymnaea stagnalis; assembly: GCA_964033795.1. Lineage (NCBI taxonomy): Eukaryota > Metazoa > Mollusca > Gastropoda > Lymnaeidae > Lymnaea > Lymnaea stagnalis. The sequence continues at coordinate 155,107 of CAXITT010000212.1, read as the reverse complement.
AGGTATTCAATTTTTCTCTCTATAAGTATCGACAACATAGGGAAGATTTTAACAGCTGACTGTTAATACACTTACATTCAAAATTCTCAGGGTTGGCATCCTTGTATCTATTGTTTATAATGAGTTGTCAACAGAGTAAAAAGTTGAATAATTTGGTGAATTAGCTTGGACTTATATATTGTTGTACTCTTCATATTATTTTGTGATGCAAAATCATTTAATTCTAAGTGAGTTTAAATTACTCTAAATTATCATTATCACCATAAGTGGCGTTGCAGTCCATGAAAGGCTATAGCTTCACACATTGCTCCATATGGACTGACCCATGTCTGTTTGGCTCCATGCTCGGATCCCTAGCCATTGTAAATCTGTATCCACATCGTCAAACCTCTGTTGAGGTCAACCAATGTGTACTCTCCTCTTTGGCTTTTGATGGTACACCGCCGTCACTCCTATGGTCTTAATGTTTAGCTATTTAAATACTCAAAATAAGTTGTTGCAATCTATCAGTAACTTAAAGTGATGAAGCTTTTACCTCAATACACACACAATCCTTATATGTTAATATGAGGTTTTATACTGAAAAAAATTAATAAAACCAATGCTGGATGAGAAGAGAAAAGAAAAACTTTGCTGAAGAGATTGGAGGCTCCTTAAAATAAATTGTATTTAAATGTTGAGTTTCTTTTTAGTTTGAGACTTCTTTATTTTACAGTGGTGGAATTGTTTTTTATATTTTTGACAGATGTTTATTAACTCCAGTGATAATTCTGGAAGAAATTTAGAACCACATAGCCGTAATCCATTTTTTGAAGGTAAATAAAGCTTTTCAGGTGTGAATAGATCGGAATTTCTGTATTGACTCCATTGGTTTAATAAGTGTTCCGGACTTGGTAATATTGCATGCTGACAATGTTTCAGTGGAAGAGCTTAGTTGACAAGGTGGGGCGCAAGTATTTTCACAAAGTGGGCTCTGCTGACACCCTGTGGACCCTTCCAACATCCTCAAATGCCCCTGATAAAGATCTCCCTCCTCAAACTACAGATCAAACTGTCCAGGTATTCCTTTAAGTGCTTTGTTTGGAGAAGAGACAAAAATCGCCTGCCTTTATTCTGTAGCTTTTGAGGATCAAATTTTATCACCTATTAATTGCAGTGTTTTACATCATACTGCTGCTATAAACTTTTAAAGTGTTTCTACGCATATATTTACCGAACTTATTTTAAAAAATCTATTTCTGGAATTGCATACACACCAACACATACTTAATAATTAGTAAGCTAGTAGATTCATATTAGAATTATGCTGGAGGAAATGTTTTCTAAATTAAATAAAAATTCTAACACCTTTTTCTGGTTTAGATTATGCTTGTAACACACCTTTGCCTTCACTCCTTAGATTAAACCCTTCTTGAGGGTGAGTTACAACAACTCGATGAACTACTTATTTTTTAAATTTTATTTTGCACCCTGTTACTTAATGCTTCCTAATTCCTCCCAAATAAGCTAAAGGAAATATATAGTTTTGCACGTAGCCTGGATGAAAAGAAAATACTATTTTTTAATAAATTGTATGTCAAATATTAATTCTAATTGTTAACAGTCATGGCTTATAGGATCAATTGTAAGGCCCACTAACAAATCAATAGTTTTAGTTCAAGGCTCTTATTTAATAAAGTCAAATAGTATTTTGAACACTCATTCTTATCTTTATTGAGTTTAGAGTTCTTATATTGCGTATTTTACCTCTTGATACATTTGTTATTGGGAGTTCTTTGCACATATTACAGTAATTGCAAGCTATCAAATCAATGGTGGAAATTGAGCAAGTGGTTTTCATCTATTTTACATTTATTAAACTCCTTCCTCTAAAAATGTTTGTTGTTAAAAATTGAAGGTATTTAAATTGTTTTTTTTAAAGAAATGTATGCTAGGAGGTCTATCAAATGTTTGGATAAATAAAATTTATTTTAGAAAACATGTAAAAATTGATATTTTGATGTTCCTCTCTCTCTCTCTGTTAAAATTCAATTTACCCAAATGGCCAATAAGACTAAAATTTAAAATAAAATGATGAAGAGATAGAAATTCATTTTTTGGTTTATGGTTTATTTGTCTAAATAGACATATTAAAATAAAAAACGGTTTTCTCAGCCAACAAAGTAAACCTTTTGTTAAAAAGTAATAACATGACTTAACATTTGCAATCCATTTAAAAAAAACAACTGATGAATGGTTTTCAACCACTGCTGCTGATAAATAATTGTATGTCTCAATATATTTAAATTCGTAAAATTCCACAAGTATAATATCTTAATTAAATGTTATAATAAAATATACTTTATACATCCTTATCCTATCTCACAGACATCATAACTTCCTCCCTTATGCTTTCTAATTTAGCACTGTTGTGTCCAAATCAATTCCCTCTGGGTGTAGTAACTTTTTTTGGTGTGTGCCTTTATGTGCAGTGGGACCACACTTTAAACAATGAACCTTATAAGAGCTTTTTCTTTAATTACTATTCAGAATTGGAGAATGTTCTATTGCTTGAACATCTATCAGGACATGTCAACATTAATTTTTTTCCGAGCAATTCGTTTCTCATTTACGTAAGAGCATCACATTGCAGTAACATGTTTTGCTCTATCAACTTACCGTTTCATGCCATCTATCATTCTGAAAAACTGGTTCTTGCATATCCAACATAATATCTCGTTACAGAAATTTTTCAAAACTTGTCTTTAAGTTACTTATTCTTCTATTAAACAATAGAGTGCTCTGTTACCACGAGAAACCCGGAAATGACAGTCAATGTTTGTTTTAACCATATGCTCAGGAACACACTGAAAATAGTCAAGCTGCTAGTAACTTTTAATAAAAAGCTATCAATGTAAATGGTTTTGGAAATGAAAAAACATTTATAGCATTGAAATTTAATAGAATATTCCCATCTCAGTTATAATGATCTTTAGTTTAATCTTTGGTTAAGTTTGCATTCCATTTTTCATTTACAACCACTGTGATACCAGCTGTATTACTATTGTTTATTTTTTGCGGTACATTTCTCCTTAATATTCTCTATATGAATTAATATTGCTTTTTAAAAGTCGTGTTATGTGTCATCAGTTCTGTATTCATATTTTTATTGTCAAGATTGTTGCAACTTCCCATGAACTTCCTTACCTCGCTATTTTTCCCCTTCATTAATTGTTTATAGATATTGTTAACACCTTGTGTAGATGGGATATTACAAATTATTTGTTAAAGTACTCATAGATAGATAAAATATCATTTAATTAATTTAAATTAAAATAATTTCTTACTTTAACGGTCTAAACTGTATATAAAATTGGAAACTGACTTTTACTGCTTGATAATTCATATATTAAACATCAATTGTTATGAAATAATGTTTAAAGGCTAACTAATATCACAGATGCATTTTTATTTAACTTAGATAAATCTGTCCCTTAATAAGATATATTGTTTGTTAAAAGCATTTCTTCTCCAGTACATTATTATATGCAGAACAAAATAATTAATAATTACTCTGTTTATTGACTTTTTACCCTACTTTGACCAACTTAGTAAAAAAATATTTTGACAGTTGCAAATATCTTTTGTGTTTTATTAAGATGGTACTTTTATATTAGTTTCAAGTTTTCATTTTATTTTAAAATTATTTTGGGAATTGGTGTATTTACTTATTCCCATTCAGAATATACATAAGTGATTTTACTTGTGTTTTTATAGATTAGGTAGAGTTTGAAATAATTAATACATTTTTTTTCACATATTGTGTTTTTCTCCATTTTAAAATGTCCAGTCCATTCTCATTAAAAGAAAGTGTTAATCAGCAGAATGCCTTTTTTATCATTAAATATTTTACATCATTACATGGAATATTTATTTAAATTGATAATTTTAGCACATCTCCTTAAGGACTGAACATTTTACTTATTTCTGCCAATACATGTGCATGTACCTTATTATTCATCAAATATTAACAATGGCTCATAAATCTGTTGCTTGCTGTATCAGCAAAGAGATGTCAATTGGGAATCACAAGGACATCGCCTTAGTACGTTTGGTGGAAAATCATTGCGGGCAACAAAAGCTATGTCCACGTATGGCCACTTGGACTCACCAAACATCCTCAATCGTGCTTCGACACTTCCTGCCAACTTGAATTCTACCAGAGTTTCGCCAGTTGCTAATGTAATTTCTTTCTCACTTTTTTGTGGTAATGACAATAGCAGCCTTAAAAATATAATGGTCAAGTATTAATTGTCATTTTGGACTAACTGAAATAACACCTGAGAGCCCCTAGTTGTTTTTTTAACGTACGCTTGAGACTTAAGAATGTATAGATTTTCAAGGTGTTGTCAATACATATTAATACATTTTGAAGAAAACCTTTGTATTCACAAGGTTCCATCAAAATTATAAGAGCTGAATGATTATTTAAGAAAAGCTAATTTGGATATTTTGTTTGACTCATATTGTCAAAGGCGTCATTAAATAATAGATGTGCATACAAAATACTGTGCCGTAGTTATTTGTCGAGCAACGTTACCTTAGGTTTAAAAGACAGCTTAAATTTGGACCTGGGGAGAGAAAAAAAAACAGCTGTTCATTTTGTAAAGATGTAAGACAATTTTATTGTGAAATATTAAAGTTTCTGTGGTTACAAATGTTATTACAGTTCTTGCTTGGAAAACAAAAGAAATGTCTGGCATGATTTTAATACATATTTTAAAACAAATTTCACATGAAGCAAATATAGTTTATGGGCATGATTCATCTATTGGTCTTGAAAACTACTAGTACTCAATGCATTTTGCATGTATACATAAATAACCCATGCATTGTAGATTTTCAGCATTGTAGCAACTTTAGAAGTTGAAAATTGCCCCTTCTGCCAAATGTTCTTTCTTCAAATTTGGAATATTTTCTATGTAGTTGCTAGAATTCTTGAGTGCTGTTATGTTTATTTTAAGTACATGTCATGTGTCAGTTGTGATTATCAATTATGTTTAAAGGAAAGTTTCTTGCCTTTCTAAAAATTATTTGTCTATGATCAATTTGCATCAGAAGTATTTTTGTTTCTTTGTTAAAAAAGTGTTTAAATTTCTCAATGTATTTCCTATAGAAATTTTTAAAGATTGTGTGTGTGTTTTCTTATTAAGTTGTTTATTCTCTCTAATTCTAGGATCGAAGTCGCAGTCCAACTCAAATGCCATCTCCAAATAATATTCCTCAAAGACCTACTAATTTATACACATCAAATATGCCTTTAAAAATTCAGGAGGTATGTATCAGTTTTATTAATAATAAAAGAAAGCCTATAAATCATGCTCTGTGCTTTTTAATGGCTAAAATTTTTATTGTTAATTGAAGTTGTGGTAATTACAAATTTATATTAATTTCTTTTTTTTTTAATCAACTATTTCAATAACTAAGTATCTAAATATTTCAATAAAATTTATTTAAGAGCTTTGTTTGTTTTCAATTTATGTGTTGGTGCATAAAATACATCCCTTAAATTAATGTATAAAAAGTAATTTTGGTGAAAAAAATAAAACAAAGGGATTAAGATTTTATCAAATTTAACACCATCTGAATTAAAATGTTCACTTCTTATTGAACTTTACAGCCATTTATTAACAGTGTAAGTTACCTTTTATAAGTTGCAAAGTTGTTTTTAGCATGTAATGTATTATCTATAAATTTCAGTCCTTAAAACTTAAGTTGAACAAGAGTTTCAAGTTTCTATCGGCGCCATTAATGTTTTATCTTGTAATCCGTCATAAGCTTTATAAAGTTGCAAAATATTTTTGGAAGTCCCAATTAGTTCTTTCAAAGAAAAAATAATTGAGCATGTACTTTTCCTCTTATCTATGTACTAATGGTTATACACTGGACCCTCGATAATACATGTTTTTTCAGGTCCCTAAGCTAAAGTTTTGTTCCAAATACGTATTTTAGTAAAACCATGTATTTGTACAGTTATGTTATGTTATTTGGGTGAATTTATGCTAACAAGTCCACCTGACTGGTTTGTTATAGAAGGCATTATAAAATCAGTAACACTTACAGCCAGTGCTCGACTTATGACCAGGATCGGTTCCAACAGACCGGTCGAAACACGATTTGGTCATAAGTTGAGTACGCTATGTGTGCAGTAGTGTGAAGTGATGTTATAAAAATATTTAAGTTAAATTATATCATGAATTTCTTTTATTATTGTTATAAATCATAATTTTCTATGGGAGATGGGAGTTCAAATTTTCAAACTCTGAAGAGCTCTCCAATCCACAAGCTATAGTCGCACTTGAGAAAGTCAATAGACTTAGGGTTATTTAGAGTGTTATTTCTTAGAAATTGATGACGCCGGCTAGCATCATGCCTCCCTTTCCTTAGTTAACGACCACCGATGATTGCAGACAACGCCGTTTGACTGATAATTGAGGCAGAAATAAATCTGAAATCTAATATGGCTAATGATTGTGGTGTTAAGTTGAATGGTCGTAAGTTGCATAGGTTGTAAATCAAACACTGGCTGTATTTAGATAACCAAAAATACTATAATTATATTGATTATAATATAAAATATGGTGTGAAAAAGCATACATAATTTTTTAAGGAGTCACCATTATTCACATGTGTCACGAAGGAATCTTCATTTTATTCACACATGTAATAAAGAGGGTCCAATGTTGCATGCTATTTATGTCTTCAGTCATTTTTCCAAAAAAGCTGAAGATTTTGAGTTTAAAGCATGTTGAGTATATATTATATGTCATGAAGGATCTTTGACACATTATACAAAGTAATATTGTACAAATAATTTTAGAGGGCAATGGCAGCACAATTTTTATAAAATGGTCAATATATATCCATTTAAAAAAAATCTTGTGTGCAAAAATGTGACTTACAAATAATACAATTTGCAAGTAAGACAAGGTTTAAAATTTGCTCAATATTTTTTCTTTAGTTTTATTAGGAAATCTATTTTGATGAATGCCAAAAATAAAATATGATGTTCATTTTCCAGTAGTTATCATGAATCCTTTTAGGTATTGTAGTTGTGTCTAGGGCATGGTTTAAGCTTTTAGACAACTGCATAATTTCAAATTTGTTCATTTGAAATTTGTTCGGTTTAATTTTTTTTTAACTTTAAAAAAAAAAAATTTCTTCAAATTTTACAATTTATACTAAACATAAAACATAATACCTGATAATTCAACAAAATATTTAAAAAACTAATAATTCATGAAAATATATTTCTCATTTTAAGTTGATAATAGCATAGATTTAATGATGCTATTTTAATAGATGAGCTTTCTTAGGTTGAATATAACCTATTCAGTATGTCTGACTCAATTATATTTTGGTTTAAAACTTCCTATTTTTCTGTCTATGAAGATTATTAAATTATATATATACATCTTATTATTGTTTTAAGTCTAATAGTTAACACCATTTATTGTTTTTAAATGTGCCAATAAGGTGAAAAGGCATTGGGAAACCTGAAGAGTCAAAGAGGAAATAAAATCAAAGACAGCTTTACAAAAAGTTTTTGGTTCAATTTTAGAGTTGGGATTGTTCAAACAAAATGTTTGAATTGCATGAATGGGGAAATTCTAGGACCAGGAAGGATATTTTTAAGTATGTAGAAGAGGACTTGAGCAGATTTGTACACACATTTTGGGTCTATAAGTGCTATGTAATTGTTACATCCAATAAATGTAAAGTGCAGCAAATGTGTATGTAAGTGTGTGCAAATCTATTTGAGGCATGGAAATCATTATAACAGTATTGAATAAGAGACAAAAATAAGTTACAATTCATGTCAAGCTTGTAAAAAAAATGCCAGCAGTTTTTTTTTCTTCAAAATCCAGTCCATATGATCCTCCCAAATTTAATTGCACATATCTTTCAATGCCTTAAAATAAAGTATAAACTTATCTTGTTCAACTATTTATCTACTTAAAATAAAAGCAACAGAAAATTATCTATTTAATAAAACCAATTTTTTAGTTTGTATTTACTCGATTTACCATAAAATTAATTTGGCTGATATTTTTATAGGATCCCTTTGAAGGATATTTAAATAAGGCCAAGATTGTAGAAGGTACTGGAAAGAAAAAAGTTAAGTAAGTATATTATAACTCAAAACATACAGCAGCTATTGCAATGAAAATAACAACAAGAATATTTGACAAGTATCTTTAATGCTGGTATAAATTTGACTATTAATGAACTACACTAATTCATGGGAAAAAAACTTATTATATAGCAATATTTTTCTTTTAAAATAGGGATTATAGGCACTTGTATGCAATAGGCATATTTGTTGAATACAATTATGTTAGAAGGATGTTAAATATGGATAGAAATAAAACAGTTTACTGAATTACTTAATTTTAGGGGGGGGGGGGGGGGGGGGGGGAAGTTGTGATTTTATTTCAAAATGAGATTAACTTTTTTTTTTCTGTTTTTTTTTTTTAATTAGGAAAAATTGGTCTCAAATTTACTTGGTACTTCAAGAGACAAATTTAATATTTTACAAAGATCAGAAGTCAACAGCACACAAACCCGGCTCTCCCCATGGGAGACCAGAAATGGTTGTTAGCCTTCAGGGAGCTAAAGTGGAATTTAAGCCATCTAAAGAGTTTACCAGCAAAAAGAATACCATTTTGGTTTGTAACATATGTATTTCTATGGTTACAAAAAGGTTTGATAGTATAAACAATTTTTTAATTAAAAGTCTGTTACCTAACTTAATACTTTCTTTTCAACAAAACCAATAACAAAATATTTATCTGTTTGATATTATTGTGGCTTTTTAGACAAATTTATTTATAAATGAAGGAAAAGTGTACTAATATATAAATTAAAAAAAAAATTATTTTATAATTTTGTTCTTTTCTTTTTTTCAGTTACATGCAAATTCAGGCATTTTCTTGTTACAGTCAGACAATGAAAAGAATATACGGGAATGGTTTACACGCTTGAAGATAATTGCAAATGATATGTCTCCTGTAGGTTACTTTGACTGTTGATGAATACTATGAAATGAATTAACTTAATACATTGATTTTATTGTGTTTTATGTAAAAATGCATACTGGGTATGTCAAAAGTGTAGATAAAATTAGTACTTCTTTAACTAACTTAATTATAAAATACATTTTAGAAGAACCATTCACTTAAGGTCAGCTGCATTTATAATAAATTTATCAGCTAATACATTTTGATGAATGTATGTAAGGGATGTTTGGATAAACTTTTCACTTGCCTAATATATATTTCCTGTACAGTTGAAACACTTCTAAATTTATGATTTCCTCATACTTTAGGTTCCAGAATCTAGTCCTAGAGACTTTGATAACAAAGATGATAAAAAATCTGATAAAGGTAATATTTTTAAAAATAAATTTACAGAAATATTTTAAATGTAAGATCTCTTTGATCCTTCTTCATAGGAATGGTGCATTTTGTTGCTCACTTCAATATTTCTACATTATAATATTAATTGTTTTTTTTACAAGGAATGACGAGGAGTGTGTCAGCTGATGACAGTCCACAGAGTGTAGATAGAAAAAAGAATATGGTTGGCATTGGTGCCAAACTAAAAGGTCTTTTGAATCGTAGGCCAACAAAAGATGACTTAATTAAACAAGGCATTTTAAAAGGTATGTTGTTAATTTTTTCTAAAAGATGGGCCTAAAAAGATTGATATTTTTACTTTTTTTATTTTTTTCTGATCTTGAACACTGATTCCCTCACAAAATTTGGACAAATTCTTATCGTGCCATACTATTTTTATGAGTCTTGTTACAAGATTTGATGAGTTAACTAATCCTCATCCATACGCTGAGAGGTGTTGAGCTTAATTGCTCTTTATGTTCCTTGCTAGCACTTTGGCAATGAGCTCTATTTGCTGTGCTGCATAACATATCTATGACATAGGACCTGGTTTCTACCCTTGGCTCCCTAATAACAGAGCATTCATTCAGAAAGTGTTCTACTGTTCTGGGACTTGTATGTAATGTCGTCAGTTGGGGTCCCAGTTACATCTAGCTGGTCAAAGTAGAAATGTTTGAGTCACCAGACTCTACTATTTGCACTTCATTTTCATCATGGATTGCCTTTGTAGTGTGGAAACCTCTGCCATTTGTGCTGTCTATCCCCTGAACAAAATAATTTGTCCTGAAGTGGTCCACCAACCACTTCTAGTTACCGAGATAAGTTGCTGGATTTGATGGCTGTTGGCTGGAAAGCCCTGGTTGAGGGATGTGTTGTTTTTTAATAGCCCTAACATCTACGTTATCTCTGATGTGTTGCAGCTTAGCTTTGCCCCCATTTCTTTTTTCTCCATTTTGATGATGCCTACATCATCCAGTATGACTTCAACCGGCTAATTGCATCTTGCCACTTTTCTTTTTCCTAATTGGACTTCAAATAAGTGAAAATTACTTTGAGTCCTTTTCAATTCCCACCAGAGTTCCTCTTTTGATGATCATTTCACATTGTAAAGGGAAAATTTCAGGAAGCACTTCCAGACTAACCTTTGCCTCTAGTTCCACTGATACTAGTGCCAGGTCTGGGCTGCCAGGTCTGTGCAGGGCATCTGGATGTATTTTATTTATTATGGTAAAGGACTTACCAGCCCTAACTATTCATATGATGAGGGTATACTTACCACAAATATGTTTGTGCTTTCGCAAGCTTTTGACACTTTGTGGGTGTGCATTTGTACACTGAGGAGCCTCAAATGTGCAATGCGTGCGTCTTCAGAAGTGTCTAACTTTGTGAGTTCTGTGGTCTTTAGCCTGACACTGAAACAGCTAAGCTGTTATACTACAAGGTTTTGAGGAAGGTGATTCATGTCACTTTGTTTCCAGTAACAGCTATGCTATCACTCCAACTGTGGCACGATATGGGATGCGATGTGTAGTGAGGTTTAGATGGGTATGCCAGCTCCACATTACAAATTTTAGTTGTGCTAGCCATGTTACGATCCTGGAGAAAAATGTTGCTGCACTCCCCCACTTCTTCTTTGGAAACTGACAAATTGTGTGACCCAGTTGGCTACCTTCAATCGTACTGATGTACTTTATTAAAAATTAATCGGCAAATTATAATTAACTGTAATGATATAAGATTTGTATGTAACCTATTTTTTAAATATTTTTTTACAGATGCTGTTTTTGGCTCAAAGCTGCAAGAACTATGTGACAGAGACAAAAATAATGTGCCAAAGTTTGTACATGCCTGTATAGCAGCGGTTGAAAAAAAAGGTAATACTAATAATACCTTTGCCCATACCAGTGATAACCTGAAAAAATCTTGCATTGTTACTATTGTTACAACTTCTGTTACGTTATGGAGAAAAAATTTGTAATATTTTTTTCAAATAGAATCTTTTGATGAAAAATATTTTTTTGATGTGTGTAATTTCCTAGCAACATCTATGATTCTTAGATGTGGATATTACTGATACATTTGTAACAAAACAGTAATAATCAATTATAATTAATAACTTAGATTATAATGCACATAATAGTTATCCATTCTTTTTATTGGATTGTAAACATAAAACACATTTGTATTTTAATTGATGAGTCTAAATAGTGATGGCTGTTTTATTTATTTTTCAATTTCAAAAAAAGTTAAATAATGCTTGTGTGGTTGGTTATACAATGCCAAAGAATTTAAAACTTTGTCAAAATACAGCTATCCTTTCAAGTTGACTGTTATGTTTGTCAACAATTTTAAATTAAAGAAAATATATATCTTTAGCTTATTTGACAGCAGAAAAATCAATTTTACACTTCTAAAATATTATCTTATTTACAGGGTTATCTCATGATGGGCTTTATCGTATAAGCGGTAATATGGCAGAAATTCAAAGGTTGCGCTGCGCAGTTGACAAAGGTAAAGTTTATATTAAATATTTCTAACATAATAATTTGCTACCAAATTTAAACAAAACAAAAAGTGCTTGATTAATTAATAATGAAGATTTAGATATCAACATTCATTAGTGCGAATCTGAGAGTTAGCAGCCTGCTTAAAACTATTTAAAAACATGCAAGAAAAATCAAAACAACACATTTACTGTAGGGTTAACTATTTAAAAATTTCCAAGATTTAAAAAAAAAGACATTTTGTTTTAAATTACTCATTTGTAAATCATGTATTTTATAAGTTTAGCCTTAACTGCAAAATAATTAACAACAGTAAAATATGTGCATCATTTTATCATCAACCAGATGACTCCTACAATCTTTATGATGAACAATGGGACATACATGTGCTGACTGGGGCTTTAAAGCTTTTCTTTCGAGAACTTAAAGAACCTGTTTTTCCTTTTAATATGTACAACAAATTTTTAGATGCCATCAGTAAGTTGCTTTTTTTTTTCCCCCGCTGAGAAAAGTTAGATTTATTGACTAATAAATATGTATTTACATTTTTGGTTTATTGTTGATGCTATATTTAATAGCCTTCTACATATGCTTTTTATTTGTGTGATGTAGGTTTATATCCATACGAAAGCAGCAGCTAAAAGATTTTAAAGAATGTGATGCTTTGAAACTATAGTTAATTTTTTAGTAGTTTTTTTTAAAACAGATTGAAAAAACATTAATAGCTTTTACTCATTTTTCCAATTGGTTTTTCAGAAAAAGAGTTAAAGACTGAGAAATTATCATTATTCAAAGCAGCTGTTGCTGACTTACCCCGGTGCAATTATCACACACTCAAAGAGCTTTTCCAACATCTTCATAAGTAAGTCCAAATTTCTATATATGGAATATTTAAATTTTATTTACTTTTAATTAATGAATAACGGATTTATGTTTTTAATGTACCAATGCATTATAGTAAAGAAAGAAAATATGTTATTTTTTTTTTTTATTGTTGAAGGTAATTTTTTAATTTTTTATCAGTTTCTCAACTTTATTTTATCACCAGAGTTGTGGAAGTAAGTCATAGAAATCGAATGCAGACTCAGAATATAGCAATTGTTTTTGGACCCACATTACTGTGGCAAGAAGAGGATGGAGGAAGTTTGGCTGTGCAGACTGTGTACCAAAGTAAAATAGTGGAATATATGCTGTTGGAACTTAATGAATTGTTTAAGTGATCTGCCATTTATTTCTATTAACCAGCACCAAATTATTTGTTAAATTATTTTATTTTGATGTTTAATAATATATTTGTTAATTCATTCCTTCTTGATAAAATCTTCCATTTTAACTTAATGCTAAAAAAAAAGATCAGATAGGCAGTGGCATAATTGATACTGGTGTCTTTACTGGAATGCTCTAGCTTCCATTGATCTAGGGAGAGAGATGGTTCTCTGAGGTCACAAACAAAATGTCAGTTTAGGTCACAAATTTAATATAAAAAACAACAAATTTCACCCTGCATTGAGCAAATAAAAATAACTTACACTAGTTTCAACTCTGGATAAAATATTTATTAAAAAAACCCTCAAAACATTTCTATTTTTTTTTTTTAAACAATTATTTTTGTATTTCTTACTTCTTGAGGTTAATTTGTCTTAATTCTACAACTGTGAGATGCACTGGCTGCAATCACACTGAGTTTTCTACTCTTATATGGACTCTCATGTAACTTAGAAAACTCAAGCACAGGCAATTTATGTATCTGCAACTGTTGTTATACAGGTGACCTTTGTTATATCTCTGCTCTGTCTTATATATGAATTCATAATTCATTAAGGTATCTCATTGTGATGTGAAAAACTACATGTCCTGTTCACCCTATGACATTTGCAACTATCCATGCAGAGTAAAAATCATCTCAACCTTCCTCAGCCATGACCTTCACAAGTGGGTTAGGCATTTTAGACTTTATTAAGTTTCTTGAACTTGAAGTGTGCTTGACATGGGTCCTCATTTAAGATTTCTTTGCCCTCCTGAAAATTGTCCCACTTAAAATCCCACCTAGTTTTCATTTTGATGGTATTCAAAATAACAAGTTTTCTTGAGAAATGTTTAACCGAAACACATAAAACAATTTTTAAAAAAATATTTAATCATGTTCTGGGTTTCTGTTAAGCTATTTTTTTCCTACTGTTTTTGTTTTAATGGAATCAACAGGTTTTATTGTAGGTTTGCTTTATTTGCAATGATATATCTTTTCATATCAAAAGTCAAAAACATTATCTATAAAATAATATTTAGTTGTATTGAGTGATTTTTATTTCATATGCTGTATGTAAAGAAATACATTGAGCATGAAAATGAACAAAAAAGGAGTTTTGTACTCCAGAGAAATTTTCTCTTTTCAGTACTTATTTTAATTATATTGTAATGATGACCTGTCATAAATGACAAAGATTGTTTCTGACTTTGATTCAGGGGAAATGTTTAAAAATGAATTTGTATACATCAATTTTTGATTCTGTCATGTCATGACATCCACAAACCTGCACTTGATACCCCTTCAATTAAATAACTATTTCATTTTACCATAATTTAACTGGAATCATTTTCTTTGCAGATGTACAAAGTACACTTTCATTTACATTGTTAGGAACTTTAGACTAATAAGTTAAATATGGATTCATGTAAAGTTACCCAGCTTCTTTGAAAAATCTGTTTTCTTAATCCATTGTTATAGTCCCTGCCTATGAAATGTAATTTTTAAGTAAAATTTAAGTATGAAATATTTGATTCCACCATCTATTTTGACTAAAAATTTATATATATATATATATTATATATATATATTTAAAAACTGTCTGCTGAAAATCCCGCTCTATAATAAGGCAAGTCATGTGTGTCCATCAATTCCAAGCATATGGTTTATTGGTGGTTTCAGACTTATAGTGATATGAACAAGATGGGAAATTAAAAGCCTTTTAATATGACTTGAAGAGTAAAAGAAGTTTTTTGAGAATTGTGAAAGAAAACCCCTATTCCGCATTCTAAAATCAACTATGATCTATCTAAATAGATCAAGAGTGAGTTGTGTACTTTAATGATCCAGAAAGAACAACTACATACTTTCACAGTTAAAGAAAAACTGAATATTAGTCAAAGGCAAAAGTACAGTCCCTAGAAAATATTTAATGAATGTCATGAAAAATGTCATGACACTAGTTGTACCATGAACATCACACATTTCCAAATACCTATTGGTCGTTGTTGTGTTATATTTGGGCAGCCCCTCATTTTTTTTCTTTGTTTATACAATTATTTATGTGGAAATTTATTACCAGGTAATCTAATGCATGTAACAAATTAGATTTAAAAAAAAAAAATTTGGTCCTTGGTAGCATGTTACATAAGCTACTGGCATGCTGGATGATTAAAAATACATTTGCATTTTGTTATTTCAATATACAGTATTACCTAAGAGTTAATTGTCCCAGAGAGTTTATTTCATTTGTACATTCCTTGGAAGTACCAATTTATGCCATAGTCTTTCTTTCAGAATGCTTGTTGGAATAAAATATTTGATGTAAATAACTGTTTATTTAGCCAATGTTAAATAATATTTTGATGCTGGCCATGATTTAAAAAAATTCTATAAATAATTTATAGGTTTATTTTTTATACATAACTATCATGACTTTTGTGTATTAATTTTTTTTTTTGGTGATAAATACATCCTCTTGTTTCTATTATATCTTTGTTAAAATATAGCTAAAGAAAATAACAGTGTACTCCAATACAGCCACAAATATTTTTTTAGTAAAATCTATATCTGAAAAAGATTTTCCTTTGGGTTTCCATAACTTTCATCATTTTATCTTTTTTTTTCAATTTTGTCTTTCACATAGTGGCTGTTTTTCTTATTTAAGAGAAATAAATAGTTGTGATAGATATGTTTCCTTATATCTAAACAAGAAATGGTTGTCATTGTACATAACTATAAAATGAAAGGAAGCAATATTCCTTTGCGCATAATTGTATTTAAAAGCAAGTATATGCATGAGCTTTATCCCCAAGCTAAACATAGTTTTAATTTCTTTATTAAATTTTGTTGTTAATGTATACGTAAATGGTTTATTTTCAAAGTTCAAGAGTTCTTTTTGTCATTAAAAGTATTTTAAAAAAAATAATTTAAGGGTTGCTGACACTGTGTCAAATAATTGCATAGAAAATTTGAGAAAACCCTGCGTTTATGAACTAAACACTGCAAAATTTTTGTAAAAGACATTTGGCAAGTGCGCTGATGATCATGTAAATATTTAAAAATGGCATTTGACTACATTAAAATGTTAAATGTGTTGTGCTGCTTATTTCTGCTAGTTTTATGGGCCTTCCAGTGACAACACAGGCTCTTTTAAAGTGATGTTATTAATAGATTTTATTTAAAGGTAAATTTCTTGGGGGGCGGGGGGGGGTAGGTACATATATTTATTGATGGGATAAAACATTTTATTAGTCAGAAAGAGCCTCTCTAGTCTTCTCATGTGATTTCACAACCATAAAATTAAACTTTTAGTTCACCTTTGTATTTAAAATTTGCATCTAATCAAAACTTCTTTTTACCTTCAATTTTATGTTGTGGACTTAAAATTTTAATGCAATTTATAGAGCCAATATATAAAATAATTGTAGAAAATCAAAATATCAGTGTTTCTTCTAATACTTCTTAAAAAGTTATCAGTGTGATATAAAATAGGTATGCTATGAAATACTTTATTTCAAACATTACTGGGGTACTGTATTGCTCAGACTTCTAGATAAATTAATGAAATGAAACATTTTTCAGTTTGGGACTATATGAAAGAGTAAATAAACGAAATTGTTGAAATAGATTAACATCATTCCACGGTTTCTGCACAAAAATAAATCGTAGAATAAATATCATGGTCATGTCCTGCTACTAAGTACTTTGCATAGTTCCATTTATAAATTCTGAAATATGATACAGAAATCTGTATTTGAAAAATGTAAAAGCCATCAGCTAAGTTAAGTTATCTCAACATACAGATTAACAGAACCGGTATATTGTTTAATATTAAGTACTCTGTTGCTGACATACCATATTTTATTAATCGAAACACCTAAGCTTTTAACTCATTTCGAATGGTCATAGAAAACTTAGTTTTTAACATGGTCAACTGAAAAATATCAAACCTTAAATTACTTGCTTTTAGCAAATTTGTTCTTATTCTTTGAATGATGTGTAAATGGCCAGGTTAAGTTATACACATATTGAATCTTGCCCACCACTTCAATGTGCGAACATGATTATTACTAAATTAGTTATTTGGTAAGGACATGCATGAGAAATATTTGTTAATAACGATTGTAAATAATCTTTGTAAAGGTATAAAGATATACCAGGATTAAATAAATTATTTAGTCTTGTTAACTGAAATCATAACATTTGTTTGTTGTATTATGATTTACATGAAAGTTTATTTCAAAAACAAAATTTCCATTCAGTGGCACACAAGATTATAAATGCATAATAAATACAAAATTATTATGATCACATTTTACAAATCTTTTTTCAACTACATCTATATTAACTCTTTCGCTGCAGCGCAATGCATTCATTCGCAGTCCTAAAAAGCACGGACCAGCATGCATTGCGTTGTTTCTATATCATGTTTGTTTCTTTGCTACTTGTTAAACTTTTATAGACTTTTTAAATAAGACTTTTACATAGAAGAGTGGTACTTGTTTAAAAGCGAAACCAAGATTTATTTGTTGTCATTTAATTTGAAGCATTAATTTAATGATTTTCTTTGCTGTTTTTTTCTATATCAATACTGTTGCTATGGCTACCCTAGGCCCTTTTAGGTGAGTAAGTTTCCTAGAGGATTAACAGCTCAAAAAGCTTTCGAATTGTTTTATACTATATCTTTTCATAGTGAAGATGATTTATATTTAGATCCATCGCATGATTCCGATAGCAGAAGTTATAGAAAATTTGAGTTATAGAAGTGAAGATGAGGTATGAATACATCATAGGGTTTGGGGACAAAATGGTTGTGCATATAATATTTTCACATTTTATGCTTCTTTTCTGTTACTTACTTTATTTAAACGGACTGTTCCTTACTTTATTTAAACTGAAGAAATAAGTTTACAAACATTAAGTCCATTCAATTATCTTTCATTTGATACCAAGTTTGGTCTTATAAACCAAACAATTATATTTTAAATATTTTTTAAGAAACCCTACCTCTCACTCTTTTTTGCTCTTTGACAAAAATGTACATATTTTCGATAAAAAAATTCCACAGCGAAAGAGTTAAATGTTAAATTTGGCAGCGTAATAGTGATTTAAGAAAAAAGATTATTGTAAAGAAAAAAAGTATTTCAATAGTTAGTTTGTCTGGCATTGTGGTTAAGTAAATTTGGTGTAGGGAAAAGGAAATTAAGTTTAAATCAATAGATGAAGTTTCAGCTTAATTAAGCAGGTGCATATCTAGATTATTGAACTTTGAATTTTGTATACCAAGAATAAGCTTTATTATTTATAACTTGGTGGTGATGACAGAGAGGGATCTCCTATGCCAAGTGCTTACAAAAAAAACCAACGGACCATGGTGCTGTCATTCACTTCTTTAAAATTATTATTAGCAATATTAACATAGGGAGGACATGGGGTTAGCTTGGCACAAACAAACCTTAATTGTAATGGACATGTCTGCAATCAAGTTTGAAATTAAAACAATTTGTTACACAACTTATTTTGATACAAAAATGACAATTTCAAATAAAGGTGAGATGGTCAACACATTATAAGCATGCATTACTTACTTCAAAAAGTTTATGTTAACCATTCCCTAATGCAGTTTCTGACACCAACACATGGGAACATTCAAAAGAGCTACATCCGCAAACCAAATTAATTAGGCTATAGGTGCATGTATAGATCTTTCAGATTGCTAAAAGTAAAAGCTATAATATTTTCTTACCAAAAAGGTTACTGAAGCTAATAAGTCACTTAGCTATAACAAAAATTTTTAAAAATTTGTTTTAAACACAAATCACTTCAACTTTCATTTTCTCCAGATAAATTAGGTCAACCTTTACAGTCATTGAAACAAATCATTTCAAAATATATACAATTAAATTTTAAAACGCACTAAAAATATTTGCTAATAAATAAAAAGATTGACAAAAGAAATATTTTTAAAAAGTAATTATTTAACATAAGTAGGAACAATGAAAAATTACTCATAACACAAGATAATTTCCCAACAAGCTATGTAACAAATCGGCCGACATTCTCGTTCTGTGCTGTGGCGGCTGAAAAAATCGCGGTCCGATAGCAACTTCCAATCCAATATTTAACCGAAATCGTAGCCATTTCCTTCTATTAATAACTAAATCAACTTCCGGGTGAAGCTGTTTCTTGATAACTTAACAAAAGTACTTTTTAATCTGAATTTTATATCGCTTATATTTTTTTAAAGCAAAAATGGCGGAAGCTATTGCCCGGCCTTTAGTGCGAGAACTAATAGAAATAGGTGCCTATAAATATTTTTGAAAGCTTTTTATGAGAGGATTTAAGTGATACTGATGATGATTTTAACATTCCCCATGACATCTCACTTCAGATTCTTCTTTTCGTGAATCTGATACTAGTCTTAGTGATACTGAAGTAGGCCTACTGAGGCTGCTGTTTGACTTCGAGCCGGCACGGAGATTGGGCAAGGACTGACTGAATTTTAGTCACAAAAGCTACAGATTATAGATGAGAACTAATAAATTTGATAGTTTAACAACTCAAATCAGTTCCACAGTTCCTTTTTAAATGGTTACTAGTCAATAATAACTATTTTGCCTGAGATTTTGTATTTAGATTTTAGCAGTTGTCTCAGTTTCTTATATAAATGACCTAAAATTGCTTTCAAATGTGTAATTGCAATCAAAACCTTAGCAAACTATACATTTTCTGATTGATAAATGAATTGGCTACAACATTTAGATTTGTGTTTAAGTGTATCTATAAAAATTAATGATGTTATGAACGCTTGAAAGAGACATTTTGTCGATTTTTATTTTCTTGAGAACTTCAAGGTCAAGGACACTGAGCAAAAAAAAATTTTTATGGGGTGGGCAATATGGCCAACTTTATCCCCATCCATTTACCTTTCTAAAAATATATACTTGTACTTATAGGGGTCTTGCATCAATATTTCTATGTCATTTAATGCAATTTCAAAAGGCATTCAAACAGTTCTGAAAAGCTCCACACCATAGAATGATGCAAGCCACAGTTCGAGTGTTAAAGATAGACTGTCATGATCCTTGAGTACAAATGCATTTGTCAGGCCCCCTCCCCATATCTAAAATTATAACCACTCAACGCCCCTCCTAACCTCAACACCCTTAAAATAAGAACTGACAAAACAAAATGAAAAAAAAAAAAGAATCTGAACACAAATTAAAATTGGTATCAGGTACATTCAAAAGAAAATCTTAACATGTAATTAGTTACACCTAACCCTAACCCTTGCCAGGAATTACAGTTTATTATATTCACTTTTTCAAATACATTTACAATTGTATTGACCAATGGAAGACGTTGAAAAAAGTATCATATTTTATAATTACCGATAATTCAATATTAACTTTTAAAATCAACTAATTATAAAATTATTTGCAGAGTTGTTTTCATTTAAATTCAATATATCCCTATAAATAAATGTTACTTAGAATATTTTTCATAAAATTAAAATGCTTAAAGTTTAAAGCCTAAATATTACTTGTTTGTTTTGTGAAGAAAAAAAGTCGATTTTTAATGCATATGGCTATGACAATACTTTTTTTTATACTTTATAGGCATTACTTTGTAAATTCAAATTTTGATATCTGGATGCCTCAGTCGATATTTGATTACAGGATTTGTTGGTGTGTGGATCATGGTGGACACATTAACTTCTGGAAAGTAACCATCTACCAAATCAAGTTCATACTTTCGTATCAAGATTGAGAAGATAGTTTTAATTTGCACATAGGCAAAGGATTCACCAATACATCGATGACGCCCGGCTCCAAATGGTATATATGCAAATTTCTCACTGTTGGCCACCTCCGGATCAATAAATCTGAAATTTATTAAGATCCTTCTTTACAATTCAATCTAATCATATGTATTACAAAACAACATTTAATTCACTGTACCCGGTACATATTGTACATAACAAGTACTGCCCATAAGTAATTCTAATATTAAAATCAATACAGCATATCTATTTATTAGGTAAATGTGATAACATTAGACTATCCATTATTTTCCATAGTTATGAGGTTAACATTATTTGAATTGAAAATATTTATTGCGCTATTTTAAACATTACCGATCAGGAATAAATTTGTCAAAGTCCTTCCAAGTGTCAGGAAGACGATGATTAGTAGTGGGAGACACACACACTTGGTGACCAGGTGGAATTGTGTAGCCAAGCACATTCTTTGAGAAAAATGTCAAAATTTGAATGTCTAGTATTCTGAATTTTATTTATCAACTTCAGCATCAACAATAAAATTAAAATAAACTATTTCTCACCAATAAAATTCACAAATTAATTGATTTGATGATTTGAAGTGTTAAACAAACTAAATGGGCATTTCTCTCTGCAAAAAAAAGAAAAATTACCTGGGAAGTCCTGCACATGCGCATCATCGTCATAATTGGTGGTCTAAGTCTTAGGGTTTCTTTAAGACAACGGTCAAGCAGTGACATTTCCTTCAACTGGTCATAGTCCAGAGGAGCAAAACCTTCTCCACAAACTTGTTTCTGCTCTTCATAGACTCTGTCCTATGCAATGTAATAAATGGATATTATAAAAACATTTTTGTGGGTTTGTGGCTTTGTTTGTTCCACAAAGGCTTTTACATGGATTGATGGATCTTGACCAAACTTGGCACATATATCCATCATTATCCGGAAGGAACTCTTAAGGGGTTATGAACTTTTCATTACATTCCGTATGGTGCCTGGGACCCCGAATTTGTTTTTTTCCTTATATGAGCTACAAAAATAAATAGATAAAAAAATAAAATTAACAACAAATACTCCTACATGAGTAGATGGATCTTGACCAAACTTAGTACACATATACTTTATTATCCATATTCAAATACCAAAGGGCACTTAACTAATAATATCCATTCTTTTGGGGCTGGGGGCCCAATTTCATTTTTCCTTATATAAGCTATATAAATATCAATAGGCTTAATACTCCTACATGAATGGATGGATCTTGACCAAACTTATTACACATACACATGATCATCCATATTCAAATACCGAAGGGTACTGAACTCATAATATCCATTTCTCTGGGGCCCCCAGTTCATTTTTCCTTCTATAAGTATATGAATATCAAAAGGGTTAGACAACGGTACAGGTTCTATGTGAATTTATGGATCTAAGCCTAGCTTTGTTCATTAGGCTTCTTAGTCCGTATTGAAATATCGGTGGATTTAAAACTAATAATATGCAATCTAGAATTTTCCAAAAATAATTAGAAAAGTAGTTTTACACGTTTCGAGCAGGTTATTAAATTTAATCTAGAATGTTCCAGAAAGTTCTAAATTGTTCCACGGGGATATACAGTGGGATCTAAGGGATAATGAAATTTTAGTCAGTTCTTTTCATTTCCATTATTTCCCAGAGTTTACTGTTCTCTCAGTAATACTGATTAATTTTTTTTATACGGAACCCTAAAGGGGTCGGGATCCCATCATAATCTTTATCCCAAAGGGATCAGGATCCCACCTGGATCGAAATCCCAATCTTGAATGGATCCACTGGGATCGGGATAAAACGGGACTGCGCCAGGATCGGTGTCAGAATGGGATTCGGGTTCCAATGGGATCGGGGTCACACAAGGATGGGGTACTAATGCAATCCTGTGCAACGCCGGGTATATTGGCTAGTAAATTATAAATTAAGAATTACATTTTCAGCATTCATAAGTGAATAATATGAAGGAAAAAAAAAATGAATTAATAAATTCTTTTATGAATATGAAGGAAAAGTATTGCTATACTAAACTTTAGAAAAAATCAACAGAATATCAAATTGTCTGACTTCTGGACATCATAGAATCCATGAGTGAAATTAAACCATGTATTGTAAGTTTTGGCCAGAAATTCTGAGTTTCAAGATCTCCTGATATGAAAAATTAGTTACTTTGTTAGTACAAGTACAAGGGAAAGTGAAAATGAGAAATAAATCATTGGTGAGGAAAAAAGATAATAAATATATTTTAAATTGCTTGCAACAAAAATATTGATTTACATACCTGAAGTTCCTTATCTTTAGCCAAAAAGAAGCCGAGCCATGAGCTTGTGGTGGATGATGTATGCTGTCCAGCTAACAAAAGCCCAATTAGCATACCAGAGATTTCATCATCTGTTAGTGGCCTTCCAGTCCTGATTTATTGTATAAAGAATATCTTTAATATTTGTATTTTTTTTAAATAGTTGCCATTTTTACACAATATATGTTAGCCATTTAACTGTAATATATAAAAGATTGTCAAATAATTTTTTATACTTGATCTATCGAAAAAAAGTAACAAATAACAGTAGTGTAATGGCCTAATGGTATGCCAATTTTCTCTCTCAAATTAAAATTCTGATAAGTTGAAATGTTTGCCAATCAGGAGGTTACAAAACAAAATTAATTAAATATATCTTGATTTCAATAACTCTTATTCAGTACATACTTATATTTTGAATCAATTAGTGTCTGCAGCATATCATCATCAGGATTTGGATCAGCCCTTCTTTTACTTATCACTTCATGAAATATTTTTTTCATCTCTCTTTGGGCTCTGTCCCTTTTTCTGCATTAAAAAAATCTGTTGTTATTTTACATGTTTCAAGATGAACAAAAATGTATTTTCTTATATTCTTAAACAGGGTAACAGAAACAAAAAACAGAAACTTTCATAGTGTTAAAGTACTAACCTAAAGCTTGGAAATGGTAACCAACCAGGTAATAACCAAGCTAAGTGAGTGAAACCACCATCCAAATCTGCATACAACTGAGCAACATGTTCATCCAGACGTGTACGGATTTCACGACCTCAATAAATATAGATTTAGAAATACATTTTTATGTGGACAAGGCTGAGGTATCAATATTTATTCCAGACTAGAGCCTCATTGAGAAAGGATGAATCTACATAACAAAGTACGCAATGAAGTTCAAAATAAATAAAACAAACTCAAGATGTCTCATCTAGAATAGTCTTAGAGGAAAACATACCCTTCCCTACTATTCTAATGGCTATGTTTGTAATGCATTACTAATATTTTATCCTAGTCACAAACATAGGAAATGGCCCATTTTACACTCATTGTAAATCTGCTTTCAACTGTCAGTGTTTAACATCCAAAATAATAAAATAAAAATCTTGATCCTTTGAATGCCATACTAAATATCTTTAATGCACCATTATTAAAAATGTAAGCCTTAAAAAAGGACAAAACTATATTTAGAAAAAATAGCCAATTAATCAGAATACAGCTTTTCAGAAGAATATTGGTGAAACTCAACTTTAAAAAAATGCAATACTTACCATGCAAACAATGACTGGCAGTTAATATAATAAGCTCAGAGAGAGCTTGAAAGAGATCTGTTAGAATATAAAAGATTTTAATGTAAATACTGAACATAAATGAGTGAGTAATTTTTGAGACTTAAATAATCTTTTTTCAATTAGATTTTTGCAAACAAACGTAAAACTTTATCGTTCAGATTAAGTGCGCCCAGTGTGAGAAATTGGGTGTCATATGATATTTTACCCAGCATATTACACTATTTTTATGTATAAAGCAAATATTTTAACAAAATTGAAATAATTAGTGTGTTTTACCATTTTGGCCACTGGCTCCCCATCTTTTGAAATAATCTTTTGTCTCCTCTTCAATGATATGAACATGTTCACGAAATCTAACTATGTTTAAACCAGTCTTAAACATTTTCTTTTGCTCCATAAAAATCTGAAATGATAGCAAATCTTGCAAAATAATCTGCTTAACAATGTGCGGGGCCAAGGATAGAGAACTCCGGCAATTTCGCCAGGTGGAAAAAGGATGGAGTTAACTTTTTAAAAATATTTAGTTAAGAATTAAAATTTATATTGTTATAAAAAGGATTTAATTTATAAAAATGAAAGTTTGAATTATAATTATCAATTTTTATAAAACAAAATTTGTTTTTAAATTATCCCGACTGAGACACATTTTACGTCATATATTTTATTTTCTTGTCGCGACTTGAACTGAGTGAGCTGCTTCAATAAAAAATTATTATAAAAAACAAAATGAGTCTAGAAAACATTTAAATTGACTGACATGAATCCCTAAGTGACTCTTTTGATAATTGGGATACAGATCAATATGAAAAAAAAAACATCAGATGAACACGTGGATGTTTTTTTTACCTACACAAGTACGGTTTCAAACAAAGTCTAGCTATCCACTCGATTAGGCCAATAAAATTAACATTTCTAAAAAGTCTGAACAACCAAATATATTGTACAGTTTAATAATAGGTTCTTAATTTTAGTCTAACAATGTTATGATAATTTTATTTTCCAATCATGTTTTGGCTTTACAAATTAAGAAAAAAAAGTTTTTGTTTAAATAATCAGCTGATCAAACAGCTGATTTAGTTTTCATTGTTTTTGTTGTGTTTTTGTCTTTTGCCTAACTCTAACAAGTAAATAATGGCAGTTATTAATTTATTCATCATAAAATATGTTACTTGGTAGTTTATTTCATATAGCCTTATATTTAAAATAATCTACTGTGTAGATAATCTACTAATCTACTTGTTTCTAAATCAGTGCAGATAATACATTGCCAATTGTCTTGGACTCAGAACAAAACATATGAAGATGTGAACCAGCGTCCCGCTAAGCAGAAAATATCTAAATTTATCCCTAAAAGAAAACATGGTCTTAATACTCTGGATTCTGAAAGGCAGGCATATGAAATGATATGCAAAAAATAAAAACTGCAGGTAAGGAATATTTGATATCATAATTGCAGTACTAATGAATGATATTTAGGCTATAGCTATAGGTCAAATATTTAAGGTTTTATGCTTGATAATTGTTTGGGCAAAAAATATGTCACTTTTCTTATCTTAACATTATATAATAATTTATGTTATTATAAATGTTATTATTCTTATACTATTGTTATGTCTTTGTTAGATCAATAAATTCTACTAATTTGTCACGTTAACATGCAATTTACAAATAAACTATTTTTCATCCACATGAGATTTCTTCAAACACTCTGAGGAGATCATGTTGAAAATTTGAGACTACACCAATGCTTATGCCAACCACATGAGAGAAGAAAAACAGTACCTCTAACTAACTGGAAGAAAATAACATTACAGAACTCAACATTTGTTTTTGTTTACATAGGCGGTGTTACTTCGAAAAGAAAGAGCGCCAGACTGTAATGGTAATTAAATGTTTGAAATGTGATTAAACATTTCTGTCTAAATAAGTGACATAATTGTTAGTTAGAAAATCCCCTTAGCCCAGAAGACTCTTAGACTGTGTTTGTATTTGTATTTTCTATTTATTAATTTTTTTATTAAAATTTCAATAAATACAAAAATTAAATTACACAAATTAGTTGTTATAATGTATTAAATGTATTTGTATTAAATATGAATTTTAAATATTAAAAAAAGGTTTTAAACTTTGCATTTGAATAATTCTGCATGCTAAGTTCACTTGTCTAAATTTAAATGCAAAAACTCTATGCCTGTTTCCTAAACAAAAAAAATATTAAAAGAAAACTAATGGTTGTATTTGTAAAATTCTTTTTTAAAATTTTTTATATCATATTGCAGAATTAAATTCCAATAAATAAAAAACTACGTCTACCATAGTTTTTTTTCTTCTTCTTACACTATGCTGTTTGTGTGAAAAAAATGTTAAAATTTAAAATAATTTTAACAAGTCAATCATGATTGAAAGAAAACAATAATTTTCAAGCACATTTTATAGAATTTGAATCCCTATTCATTTGTGAACAATTAAATATTAAACATGATGGGTATTAATTAGCTACTCTTTTTATGGTATCTCATTATGTGAGATGACCTTTAAAAAAAAAAAAAAAAAAAAAAAAAAAAAAAAAAAAAAAAAAAAAAACACAGAAAAAAAAAAAAAAAAAAAAGAGAAGAACAAAAAAAAAAACATCAGCCTGCAGAGAGTTAAAAATGACAATGATTAATTATTTCATGTCAGTAATTATTACAAGTAATTATTATTAGTGCTTGTCTTTAAATGTCTTATTCGGTCGCTTCAAATATATTTTTTTTAATAATAAAAAAATAAAAGAGAAAGTTTTGATTTATGCAGAATTTGTTTATTGAAAGGCTGCTCATATAAAATCTAAACGACAACATGAAGAAAAAATCCCAATGTAAATAATTTAAGAGAGCTAAAACAAGATTGTTCCTTGCCAATTGTTTATATTATTAAAAAAAAAAAAAAAAAAAAAAAAAAAAAAAAAAAAAAAAAAAAAAAAAAAAAAAAAAAAATAATATATTTTTTTTAATAATAAAAAAATAAAAGAGAAAGTTTTGATTTATGCAGAATTTGTTTATTGAAAGGCTGCTAATATAAAATCTAAACGACAACATGAAGAAAAAATCCCAATGTAAATAATTTAAGAGAGCTAAAACAAGATTGTTACTTGCCAATTGTTTATATAATTAAAAAAAAAAAAAAAAAAAAAAAAAAAAAAAAAAAAAAAAAAAAAAAAAAAAAACAAAAAAAAAAAAAAAAAAAAAAAAAAAAAAAATCAGATATACAAACAGATGTGTATATATATAAACTTACTGAGTTTGGAACATCATAGGCAACTCCTTTACCAAATACTGGTGTGACTAGACGACTGTAAACGTCCTCTGCATTTAAATTTTCATTTTTACTATTGAACATAAGAGCAGAAGATTCAGATCCAACAAGATAGGTGAAGGTTTTCCCCACCATTGTAAAGCTGAAAACTGGGCCATACTATAGAAAAAGGGAAAAAAAATTGTAGATTGATTTTTCAATTGTCATTTGTAATTAGGTGCCATTCATAAATGATATCATACTATTTTTCCTCATTTTGGACTCTTCTTTATCACAAATTGCTAATCCCCCTTCCCCCTAGATGTGTGATGTTTAAAGATGGCTCCTTATTATAAATTTATCATCAACTAAGCATTTTTCAGAACTTTTTCTATGTTAAACCCATAATTACCATTACAATACTGCACATACACCCAGTATAACTTCTTAAATCTCATTAGTTACGCAAAAAAAAAATAAAAAATTGTTGATTTAAAGTTCTCATTTCACCCCTACACAAACTTATTTTGCCAGCATTATAACTATTTATGCTGATTGCATTCACAATTGAAAATTTTCAGGTCTTTATTCTTACACTTCTTTTGTCTGTGCATGCATATGGTTATATTAAAATGACAGATCTGGCAATGATTCCCTTCCTTTCTTTAAAAATCTCTATCCAGTATTGGAAAATAACTCACTGCCATAAGAAAATGAAAGGGAACTAAGAGTTGCTCTCTTAAAAAAATAATGAGATAATTTGTCAAATAAATTTGTATTGCTGTGCCATACTAGAAATGGTATTGTACCCTAGTAATACAGGTCTATGAAATGAGAAATTAGTTTAAAAATAGCTGATTTCATACCAATGACAGACAGGCCTTCCAGTAATATTCTAACTACCAATGACAGACAGGCCTTCCAGTAATATTCTAACTACCAATGACAGACAGGCCTTCCAGTAATATTCTAACTAGGTATAGATCCAGAAAACAAGACAGCGTTTTACATGTGTACATGTGCTATAATCACAAATAAATAAATACATTTTTTCTCTTTAAGTATATAATTCACCAAAATTATTCAATTGTTTTGTTGCAAGCTGCCTTGTAATAAACCAGATGGTAGTTAAGGACTATTTTTCAGAACTTCTCACCTTAAGGATCTCTTTTAGATGTTATAATAAAATTTACAGAAATTCTAGAGAACTAAATATCCAAATTCAAAGGAAAATAACTTACTTTTTCATAAGCTGCCAAAAGAAATTCAATAGGACTTGAACCAAAGCTCACTGCTTGTCCCAGAAATGGAATCGTTGATGGTATAAAGGGTGGTGTTATACCTTGAACCTGGCATTAAAAAAAAATCAGCATTCTTTTATTAATTTATATTTTTATGCTCGAAGCAAATGAAAATTAATGAATACTATATAGGTGGTGAAAAACTATTTTTATTACGAATAAAAATATATATAAGAAACTAAGTCACAGGTTTACAAAATGCTGCTTTTCATGCTGTTCAATGCTTCCCAAAATGTGCAAAGGCTGATCTGGCACTAAATTTCACCTTTGGTTGTATATATAATTAAAGTTTTTGATAAGCTTAACATAAATAAATTTGACTTCTAGTCTCACAAGAATGTAATTCTTTATGAAGTAATCCGAATGTTTTTACATTTCTTTTTTATTCCATTTCTAATAGAGAGCTAGAAGTTTAGCCTTGTTTTCAAAGCTCCTGAGAAGTTTATTATCAACCAAGAACCTTGAACCTATCACAGACTGATGTAGAATTGACTGATATTGATGCCTATCATCCTATGATTGAATGAAGATGACTCTGAATAAATCTTTAATTTTAAAGTTATTTCTAGGAGGCCTACATGGTCAGTCCTTTCATCCGCCCTTCAACTGATAAAAAATATCAAACATGTTGATACCTTTAAGTCCTGTGTGAGTGACAATGAGCACACAGAAACTTAATCTAATCAATAATTTCCATAATCTCAGTAAACAAGATTAAAAAAAAAAATTGCACCACTATCCTGGCTGAGCCTGATGCACACAGCATTTTTTCATCCCTTTCATTGAGTTTAGACAAGATAAATTTATGTAATCATCTTGTTTGTAGCCACCTATGAACCACCCCCTAAAAATTTGGGATTAAGAATTGAAGAATTGTTGACGTGGTCACTGTAAGACTTGCCTTTATGCCATTTAGACCCAACAGATAAACCTTCCCAAGGTTAGATTTCAGATGCATGATGGTTAATCATGTATTAGTTGCAATGTCCTTTACACCATTATTTGTCATTGCTGTCAAATGTTTCACATTGGTCGAGCTGTATGGCTACTTTCAGACAGATTTAGCTTACACCATCACAATGATAAAGACAAACATCCTGTCTTGACTCTTTTCAATAAAATTGATTACAAAAGTGCAACAGATGTGTCCATAATGGCCTTTGCGCCACCAACAGGCCAGCCAGGGTGAGGTTGGAGAGTAGCTTGATACACGTTCAGGCCGCTAACATCAGAAGGAATGAATGTACGGTGTTCTATAACAACTTTTTCTCTGCACCAGTTCTTGTTTATATTGATTCATTGTGTACTTTCTATCTTTTTTTTTTTTTTTTAGTATTTACTTCTGTACACAATCTTACTTCATAATAACATTCTCTCGGACTTCACACAGCATAAGATAAGTTCATTATTAATTTTGTTTGCCTTTTCTTCATAGTTCCTAATATGTATCAAGCTTTTTAAAAATATTCACTTAAACCCTATCTATGCTAAAGCTATTTATTACTTCTAGCATGTCAATTTTATCCATACATGAATATATAATCTTTAAAATGTAAGCCAAGTCATCATCATCAATGGCGCCACAGTCACAGCCCATGGAGTAGAGACCAACGGAAAGAGATTTTTTTTATTCAGACCGAAAGTTAAAAATGATTTTCGTTAGAAACCAAAACTTTAACAAGGCTTTCGGCCGAAACCGAAACATTTAAATATTTCAAAACTTGTTTTCTCACATGTTCTGCGTACTGCGAAAAAGGACTGAACAATTTTTTTGGCAATTTTTATTACCCAAGGAAGTGAACCTCTCTCACCCTTTGCTTTTTTTGCAGTGTAACTAAGTGACTCACTTTGACCATCGGTAAGCAATAAACGTCTTAACTACTTTTTGTTTAGCCAACCAAACTTATTGGGATCTAAACCTCCCTGTTCATCATCCAAATATCTGAATAAATATAATCTTTTTTTTTTTTAAATGTAATTTTAGAATACAGAAATCATTTCAATACCAAATTTAATTTAAGCGTGCTTCCACCTAGTGTAACTAGGCCCCCAGTATAAAATATTTGTTATAGTAGGTTTATATTACATAAGCCATTTATGAGCATGATGAAGATGAATGTCAAATAAATAATTAATTGAATAAGCTTAGGGATCCCAAATTAAAAAGAATAACAGAATAATTAAACAAATAATAATGAGAATTTTACCATTAGGGTTCCACAATACTATTTACCTTTGACTATGAAAAGATAATGATAAATCAAAATGTTTGTCACAAATGAATGATTTGAATAAACCTAGGGTTCCCAAGTTAAAAAAATATTTTTTTTAAAATAATAATATTAATATTACCATTCCCCTAGTAGTTTTTTTTCCACAAAACTATTTACCTTTCCTTTTGCCTTATTGAAATTTTTGTGTGGAAATAATGGACAAGTAAGTTATCATGCATGCAGCTGTGAACAGTGTTTGCAGAGGATTTGTTATAAATTATAAGATGACAGCGAGACCTTAAGCAATAATGAATATTGGATTGCCGGCCCACAGACAGGGTGACAGTCTGACATCTGGTAGAGGACCGAAGGCCTCAATCACTTTCAGCCAGATGGCCAAAAGTCTCAATCTCTATTGGCTGAAACCGAAAATAAACCGAAACTTCACTTTTCTGTTTCAGCTGAAACCAAAAATAAATAGAAAGTTAACTTATCTGTTTCAGGCAAAAACCAAAAATATGCCAAAATGATCAAATGGCAACCTTTGGCACTGAAATTCAATCAGTCTCTACCATGGAGGGCTCTGGCCTACTCCACCACATTCTTTCAAGGATTTTGTCTTCATGCCCAGACCCCCAATTAGTCTTTACATCATCAATCCATCTCATTTATCAGGCTTGGTTGACTGATGACTCCCTTGGTTTTTGTCTTAACCCCTTTTGCTCTTGCATGTCCAGCACAGTCTGATTTTTATAACTGCCAAGACTATGGTTGGGGTCCGACTATGGTTGGGTCCATACAACTGGTATTTTTGTTTTAGTTGTTTGAATTCTTCATCCATCATTATCCTATACAAATTGATAAGGCTGTCACTGCCCTGTGGGAGATCTTATATTAGTCTCTCGTCTATAGTTATATTTAAGGCATACAAGTAACTAGTTGTCTCGTGCAGAAATACTGATTTTACAGAGTAAAACCCAGACTGATTCTAATGGAAATCAACCTATGCCTGGATATGAAACATACACGGAAGCCAGAAGGAAGCCACAAAAACGTTTAGGAAGAAAAAGAGAGAATGAGTAAAAGCTAAACTAAAAGAAAAAGAAGACTCATCAAGAGAGGGAAACATCAGAGGAATGTATATGAAGATAAAAGATGAAAAGAATGGATTATTATTATTATTATTACAGTGGTCTTATATAGCGGGGTACACCAGCCTAGGGCACTTCACATAAAAATTAGCATGGAGAAAGAAAAAAAAAGGAAAATGACATTAAAAACAGCTTTTTAAAAATATTGACCTCACCCACCCAAGTACTAATTACCCCTGTCTAGCCATGGACAGCACCCAGCAGCATCGAGCATTGTTTATCGGTCAGATAGAGGTGAGAATGAGTTGGAATAGTAGAGTTTGAAGAGTTGTGTCTTGAGTGGAGTTTTGAAGGCTTGGATGGTTGAATACCAAGCCAGCCTCAAATGTGTGAGAGCCAGGATGGAAAATTAATTACGGAAAATAGTGAAGTACTGTAGAGGTGGGCTGAATATTTTAAGGGCATACTAAATAAAGGCAATAAGACAAGGTGCAGATTATCAACCACCACATGGAGGACTGGACCCTTTAACTCTTTCTCTCCAGATAAACACTCCAATTGTCGATTTTAAATTAGGTTTTCTGACGGCTTTACGAACCCATTGTCCATGCATAAAAACCTGTTTCGGTTCTTTTCTAAGCTATTGGTTTTAAAGTACTTTGAATAACATCTAGAATGATTTCCCTTGGATAAACATTAGGATTTTCTTTCATTCGACGAAATACAAAGTGTTTGAAGCAGTTGTTTTGATTTATCAATTTTTTTTTTTTTACAAGCATGAAATCTTGACCTGACCCATTTACGATCAAACTAATAAAGGTTGAAAATATTACTCTGATGACGATTCTAGCAGTGACTTTATGATTTCGAATGCAGATGCTGATCATGATGAATCGTAAAAATTTTAATCCTAGTAGTAGTATTAGTAGTATTAGAGACGAAATAATGAAATGATAATTCATAAGCTGATAAACAACCAGCCCCGCTCCCAGTTAAAGTGCCTTGTAGAAGAGCTAATACTGTTCCTACTATAAATAATGTAGATTCTAATAGGAAAGCTGCTGATCTTAGAACTAAAATTGAGAGCTATTTCAGATTTTTACCTTTGAAAAATGTAGGTATAAATTTGCCGCTTGTATCATTACTAGTAAGCCAAATGACCTTAACTGATTTTTTTACTTTGCTGGAAACAAATAATATTCACAAGTTTGTACTCTCAATAAATGTGTATGCATCCTACAGAATTAAATCAACACTCCAATATGCAAGAGATCTATTTTTAGAGACTGGAAACTTTAATAATTATGAGACCTACAAATTTCTAACAGTAACAACAAAACAATAATGGGGATGAACTCTCATCCATTTGTTCGTGAATTTTGGTCAATGGGATGCAAACATCCTGGTATATCAAAATGTTTCAGAGAGAACAATTCTCTACATGCTACAAACAAAGTGACAAGACTGATACATAGAAGTAACATCAAACAACTCAAAAAGAAAAATCAAGGTTCAGGGAGAATATTTAAGGGAATTTCAGATTAGATGAGGCCTAAGCCTAGAAGACTCACTGTCTTGTATTTGGGTGCTATTTAACCTAACATTAGAGAGTTATAAGAAACATACATATTGACACCTACGATAGACGAATACTTTCTGAGGGAGACCCAAAACCCACAACCAATAGTCACTCTCTGCAATCAACCCCTTCAGTATCTTGCATATGCTGATGATATAGCACTGTTAGGGAAAAGTAATAAGGACATATCAATAGCCTTTATTGAATGAGATGACGCATAACTACAAGCAGGGCTGGAAGTTAACAACCAAAAAACAAAATATGTGACTATGATTAGAGAAAAACAGACAGATGAAACCATTAAAATTAGAAACCACATTTTTAACAAAGTAAATCAATTCAAATAACTAGGATCTTTACTAAATGAAAGAAACAAATAACTAACAGAAATAAAAAAAAAGAATAACGGCTGGAAACAGGGCATACTTCAGTAGTAAGAAAATACTCAAAAGTAAAAATGTTACAAGAAAAACAAAGAAAACTATTTATAAAACTGTAATCAGATCAGTTGTAGCATAGTAGGGACTTTAAAACTCTCACGGACACGCGATCTGCGCATGCCAAAACATGGCGCAAAAACCTTTGTGGTCATTTTACATTCAGCTTGGGGAGGACTTTGTTGTTTTCTAATAATAAATTGTATTGTCATCAGTGACGTAGAGCGCATATTTTTCCAAAGAAAGCGATATCATATTTGCATTATGGTGAATCTTGAGACTGGCAACAATTTATTCTTTTGTATCATTTATTCTTTGTATCGGTATGTACTTTAATAGCTTATTAATTTTTAATGTAAAGTCGTAATACATAGTGGTTTATCGTAATACTGCTTGATAAATTCACAAAGAGAAATAAATTTTTTCGTTAATAGTAGGCTAAGTAGGAATATCAAAATAAAGTCATGCATTTTAAAATTTCGATGAAATTGTCAGTTGTTACAAGTTATCCTCCTTCACAAAAAAAAACAAAAAAACTTGGGTTGTCGGAAATGGCTCTCCTTATCAATTTAATATAAAGATATAAAAAATATTTTTATTATTGTTCATTGTAAAAAATCTATGTAACACTAATCGGTTAATGAATAAGAAACAGTTTTATAATATTATTAGAAATTAATACAACCTAATAAAATAAAGAGTTTTTATTAATTTTTACTTTGTGTATTTGGGTGAATTTTGGACTAGTTTTGTCCCTTGAATAATATAATTATATAATAATATGTGAAGGTATACAGTCAGTCATAGAATCAGTTTACACTAATAATTTTGTGAGTGTATGCCTACACATTTTATCAGTTCTTCTTTATTGACACAATAATAGTTTGATAGTAGCAATAATAATAATTGTGTTTCTGTCATTAGTGACATTACTCATATTATAAGTCGTACAAGTCTAAGAGAATATTATTACTAAAATTAGGCCTAGCCTACATCATGGACTTGGACAAGTATTTAATAATTATAAAAAAATACAGTAAAAGAAATTAATTTTATTAAACAAAAAACTTGAATAATATTTTTAAAAGCAATAAGAAATTGTGTAGATTCAAGATATGATTAGATGTTATTTCTAGGTTTCATTCAGACACAAGAGAACATTTTAATTTTCTCTCAAAGAACTCCTTCCATCAACAAGGAGGCACGTTTGGACACAGTATATAAAATAGAGATTGTGGATTTATCAACACGACTAAGCAGTTTGAAGAGCAGTTTAAATACAAAATGATAGGCAGAACATCCCCATTGTCATTACCTTTTAAATTTGAATCACATACCCCATCGCTGGTATGCTCGTATTAGTCTTTTTGGTGATACAAGTAGTTTATATTTTATAATGTTATGCATTCAACTTTATTGTAAAAAAAGACATCTACTTACCTTTTATAATTCAAATACAATAAACATTTTATTTTTTTGTTTTTTCCTTTACAAATAATAATGTTTTATATTTTTCTGTTCATGTTTTTCGTATCATATCCTCAAATAAAATTATCAAAAATAAAACGTATTTGATGTTATGTAAAAGTTTTGTTGTTTATTGTGTTGTAAATAGCACTGAGAATGTTTCCTGAAAATCTGGAAGCATTATTGTTTAAAATAAAAAAGTTTTTGGCAAAAAAAAAGGCAGATATTTGAAAAGTCAGTCACATGTTTTTGCAGTTAAATACAAAGATAAACAAGGGGGGGGGGGGTTAAAAAAATCACAAAAAAATCATAACTCCACTTCTATAAAAGATAGAAAGGTGAAATTGATGTTTATTATATAAAGCTTATACTTATACTTATAGCTAGCTCTTTAACTCTTTAAAGTGATTTATCATTTATGGCAATTCAAAAGAACAAAATTAAAAATTTCTGTCAAAGTACCTTCATACTTCAGGCCAGGGGCTGTAGTGCCACAGGGGTGGATTGCAACTAGTTATATTTAAATCAAAATTTGACATAATTAGCAATGCAGTTTCTCGAGTACACAATGGCACTATACTGCACTATACTAAATATTTCATATATTTAGAAATTATAATGCTATGGCATGGAAGTGGGCGGGGGGGGGGGGCACCGGGGCAGGAGAGGTAAAGCGGGTTAGTCACCCCGGCCTCGGGTAGAGGGATGTGACCATCATGGCGTCTAACGGCGTTTTCAGTATTATTGGTCTTTTAATATAAAAATCGTGTAGTTATTAAAGAATCAATGAAAACAAAAACATTTTGACTACCTTTGGTTCTGTAAGTTTTCGATATGCCAATGCAGCACTCAAAAGCAGCGTCGTAGTTACCAAAGCAACCGTGCCTGTGCTCACGTCCGCAAAGCCGAGTGAATCCCCTAACTGTTCTAAAGGTGAATCGGCGAACATTTTTAATTCTTAAGCATAAGTTCAATTCAGTCAATAAGTTGTAACAACATCTAACCACACCATCCCTTTAGTCAAAGCAAATGTTACTTGTCTATTAGTATTATCTTGCTATATCCCTGTCAAACTTGCCGGTACCGAATCGTTAACAGACCGGAACAACTTGCGTTAAAAAACAACAGCTGATTAGAAAAAGTAGTTTTACAATAAAACACCAAATCAAGAAGTATTACATATCCATCACAAAATAAACTTAGTGAATTTTAAAGTAAATATATAAACATAATTTACAGAATATATTAATGACATAATAATCAATTATTTTAAAAAATTAGTACGCAGGAATACACATCGGATGATTCTCCTACGCCACATTTCGATTTTCCTCCTCTTTGTATTTAATTTGTTAAAAGGTCTACTTTTCATTAAAACAGCGTTTCTCAATAAATATTCACTGGCACCATATAATTCCGTAAGAAATTGCTAATGGTTCTTTGGGAAATCATCGGTCATTAAAATTAAAGAGAAAGGCATATACTAAAATAATTTGTATTAATTTATATGCAGTTTCTTTTTTTTAAATATATAAATTAATTTAAAGGGCTACGCAATACTCAATAGATTGAGACATGCTGCTTTGAGATAACATGGATGTATGAACTGTATTATTTGTAAACACCTGAATAACATTTCTTAGTTTAGAACAATGATAATAAAAGTGGGTAGGGCTCCCAGGTGTAAGAAATTAGCTGTTTTTTTTATGAAATATTTGCTTATCTTAAAAGATAAAATAATGTTTTAATACAGTAATTAATGTCTCATTAAATTAAAATCATGAAAACAAAACCACCCTACATTGAAACTAAAAAAACATATTTAGACACGCAAGAATAGAAAATGTCTTAAATTTAAATGGAAAAAAAAAAAAAAAGAATAAACGGCAATAAACGAAAGTGTTGTGTCTTTCTAAGTCAGGGGTCGGGAACCTATGGCTCGCGAGTTAGATGTGGCTCTATTGATGGCTGCATCTGGCTCGCAGACAATTGTTCGCTTATAAACAAAAAAATTCTTTAGACTCCTTTGATCTACGTATTAATTGCATATCAATATTTGATTAGCAACAGCATAACAATGACAATGTTATTAAAAAGATTTCAGAGACATAATTATTGCATTTTTTAGTGTTGAATTTACACAAAATGCACACATTTACTTGAATTTTTAGTTTTAAACATAATGTATGGCTCTCACATAATTACTTTTCAAAATATGTGTTGTCCATGGCTCTCTCAGACAAGAAGGTTCCCGACCCCTGTTCTAAGTGCTATCTGTAATCATATCAGTGGCGCCTGTTGCGTTTCTCGATGTTGAAGTTGAACCGTGTTATGCCGCCCTGTACAAGACTTGAAAAATGCTTGGGGCCACCTCCCCATTTTTTCTTCTATCCTGCTCATTTCTTATCACTATTTGATTTAAATTTAATGTTCACACCCTTTTGGCGTCCCTAAAATATTTAAATTAAAGTTTCTGTCCCATAAACTTTTCCACCCTATGCGGCCACCTAGTTTGCTTTATAGTAGAAACGTCCCTGTACCATGCATCAGCATTTCCCAAACTTTTAAGTTTAGGGGATCTAAATGGCAACAAGGACCGGTGCAAAAATGTATTAATTATATTTTCTTTTACCATAAAAAGGACCACCATTTAGGGTAACGCTGCCATACAACATAACTAGGCATATCCTACATGGATAGTTTGACAGCCAAAAGGGGCGTATCGAGGGTGTGGCAAGACACGCCACTTGCCGTGGGCGCCACGTTAAAAGAAAAAAAAGAAAGGGGGAGGGGGCGAAACATCGTCAACCGGACAAAGACATTTCATACATTAATTTTAAAAAATATGCATTAAAGTAAGTTTACCTGTATGTCTATGGAATAAGCTAAAAGCCGTAGAACTAATCTGCTAACTCTTCTACCCGGGTTGGTCCTTGATCTTGTCACCCCTCTACAGTGGCGTAGCTAGGGGAGGGGGAGGGGGTTCAAATTCGAAAATCTCCCCGGGCCCCTACTTGAGGGGGCCCCCAAAGAAGTGTCCGAAATTTTTTTTACATTAAATAATGTCGAATGTCAAAATGCAGGGGTCCCTAAAGAGGCCAAGTCCCCGGGGCCCCCAAATCCCTAGCTACGCCACTGCCCCTCTATGTAAACTATTGGCATCTCAGAGAGTTCATACACTATATTCGTTTAACACGGCCATTACCATGGATTCATCTAATGCTACCAGTGTTGTAAGTTAACAATTTCACATGTACACTTATTGGTAGTTCTTTATTTCTACATATTTTTTTGTAAATTTAAAAAAAAAAAATTATTTATTTCTGTTTGAAAGTTAGACAAAAGATTTTCTCTCTCCTCGTGTATCTGAAAATTATTATTTCTGCCATTTGTCTATTTTGATGCCAACAATCAAAACAGTTTATTAATGTACAAAGCTAAAGTAAACAAATAAATAAATAATTTTAAAAAAAACATTAGGCTCGCACTGAGAACCATCGAGTGACTGAATTTTTACAAGTTTCGAATTTAAAGGCGGAGAGTTATCTACCATCACCCGCTACAAAATTGGCTACTAAAAATTCTAAAAATAGACATTTGTTAGAAATTTAACGTATACTTTCTATTTGCCTCAAAACATGTTTTAAAATGTTTAACAAATAGTTAACTTGTATCTTAATTTAATATTAAACGAAATCTGTCTTACGACAAAGTGTAACATCACTACCCCAACCATCATGATGGTTTCTTCAAACCAGTAATGTACAGCAGAGGCGTAGCGAGGGTGTTTGGCGCCCGGGGACAAGATTCGCACCCGGGGACAAGATCCATTTTAAAGCGCCCCTTTTTCTTTTTTTTGA
Organism: Lymnaea stagnalis; assembly: GCA_964033795.1. Taxonomy (NCBI): domain Eukaryota; kingdom Metazoa; phylum Mollusca; class Gastropoda; family Lymnaeidae; genus Lymnaea; species Lymnaea stagnalis. Next base: position 115,307 of record CAXITT010000212.1, on the reverse strand, counting down.
ACTCTCAAACCCATTATTTTCATCAATAAAATAATATCAAAGCACATTTGGCGCCCCTAACTAGCTGGCGCCCGGGGACATCTGCCCCCCTCGCTACGCCTCTGATGTACAGTCGCAGAATATATCAACTTTAAGTAACACCACTTGCACTGTTTAACAACCCTTCCATTTTTTGACCAGTCAACCAAAGAATAGCAAACAACGTAAACAGATGGCCTCATTGTCACATCTTGAAATGTTGATCTCATGACGTTGCGGCCGAATCCAGTCCTCCCAATGTAAGATTTGCGTTAACATGACAGCTAAAGCCGAGACCAAGGTACACTTTACGCACTGCTGCGTGGAATTTTTCACGTCCATACGTTGGACATAGATAATAAATTAAGGAAATAGAACAATTTAGTGAACATTCTTGAAATTTAAAAAAAACAAAAACAAAACAATTATGCTTGTGATGACCAGGTGAAGGTCAGAGGCGTTAAAATAAAATTAAACACTATATCAGTTTTAGTTAAATATATTTGGCTTCAGATACAATTGTCTGGAGCTAATCATAGTGAGACTATGTTTATGGCCCATACCAGTAATCCCAGCGTGTCGTGCTATGCCTGTGTTGGAGCACAGAGCTATACTATATCTCTAAGTATATGGGGTTGGAGTGACTCCTGTATGCAATATGGGATACATGGAGTCAATGACGTAACATTGTCTCTAACTCGACAGACATGGTGTCTATAATTATAAAAGTACATGTCTCTGTTGTCATCCGTGTTGGGCTTTTAAAAAAGAATTTAAAAAATGGCGTTTTGAAGTCAATTAAGTCTCTGAAAAGTTTCAATTATTTCAAGACCAAAAAAAATAAAACAAGTCCAAAACCCAAGACATGTTTGGAAACAGCAGAAGTATTTAAAGGTAAGGAAAAAAAAATAAATAAAGTTACCCCCCCCCCCCTTGTTATGTCTGTACGACCTGTATTTATTTTAACTTTATTTTGAAAGATTTTCTCAGAAAATGTTAGTGTCCCCGTACTTGTCTCTAATGTTAAATACTAGCTGAACCACCCGGCGTTGGTAAATAACCCCCCCCCCCAACCCGTACCAGCCTAATTATCTTCTGACATAAAGGTCACAGACTTCAATTTAGAAATAACTTTAAGAGTTTTCATAATTCGTTAACCTGATCAACTCTAAATGCACAGAAACAGAGGCGTAACGAGGGTGTTTGGCACCCGGGGACAATATTCGCGCCCGGGGACAAGATCCATTTTAAAGCGCCCCTTTTTCTTTTTTTCAACTCTCAAACCCATTATTTTCATCAATAAACTAATATCAAAGCACATTTTGGCGCCCCTAACTAGCTGGCGCCCGGGGACATTTGTCCCCCCTGCCCACCCCCCTTCCCCACCCACCGCTACGTCTCTGCACAGAAATAGTAATAATTTGTTACAAGTAATGCGTACAATTATCAGCCAACATTACAGAGGATTAATGTTTGCAACTCTAATCATAAGGTGGGTTTGGGGGGGGGGTAGGATGGGGGAAATGTTTTGAAATCGAGAGGTGGTGCAGTGCTGCAAAATGTTAAGAACCCTTGCTATGATAGATCAAAATATAACGCGAGCCTAAGCTATGTACCAAATCTTTGTTTATCCGGAGTAGCTGAAACTGAAACTAGACATTGGTGGCCCGGTGAGGTCAAAAACAATAATCCTTGACCACGCCAACCGAGCATCGCTTATAGAATGTAACAAACACAAATATTTCGTGTGTGTGTTTGTGTGTGTCACACAGCTTTCTTTGAATTAACTCTAAATGTAAGCATTTTACCTTTGTTAGAATTGTAAAATGTAATGAAATAACTTTACCGCAACGACAATTAAATAAGATCACATGAACTCCCACCTGGCCCACCTCCCAGTAGAAATGTTTGAGCCGTGACAAGACTAGAACCGTAGGAGAAAAGGTGGAGATAACCCATCGGGACAGGAAAGACAAAGGCCCGTCACCGTTGCTTAATCCCCATTCATCATTTCATAAGGAGTGAATAGGCTACTCCCAGGTATAGCCCGCCCAACAGCACAGAGCACGCTCTTCATACACACGGAGGATGTGGCACGGGCAGTGATAAAATAACTTAATTTTTCACCAGTGGAACATTTCTAAGATAGGACTTTAAAAAAAAAAAAACAACACCACCAGACATAGTGACTTCAACTAAGCGTATTGTGTTTTATCTGAGAATTAATCTAGACTATTTGGATTTCATTCAAGCTATGTTTTAATTTTTGAAACGTGTCCTAATAGTGTTAAAACACAAATTTTACCCTGAGCTGGCTGCTTTTTGACGCCTGTGTTTAAACACTACTAGAGGAATGTTCCGTCCAGGCCCGGGTCTCATGCAAACAGTATCATCGAGTTGGATGTCAATAATGTAATAGGTAGGTAAAAAATCATATAAATATTTTTTCAAATTTTGAAATCTCTTCAGGTTGTTCATGAATTGGTTGGTTGTATTGAAATAATGATTTTACACCAACAAAGTGTCTGTAGGTATGTATCTTGGATCATTCATCTATCCTATCCGTCTATACATCCATCCGTGACCCATCTATGTCATCAACCACAGTATATATCTATTTATTCGTCCTTCCATATGTCTGTCTATTTACCTACTCATCCAAATACCCACATATCTATCCACCTCGTGTACAAAATAAAATGTGTTTTGAATAGCTAATGAAATAAAATTGATATAAAAGAACTTTTGCATTACAGGAAAAAAAATGTAGCCATTAATTTTTTGCTTACGACAGCAATCTCTAACCATTTGTGAATTTATAAATGTGTTTAAATTGATGAAGTTCCTATAATTTTAACGGGTAACGGTAACGGGAAATTCTTGTAGACGGTCTATGCCCCAGACGGGGATAAAAGGCATAAGTAAGTAACGTTTACAACAAATCTATTAGCTGCCTTTAAAGCCAAAGGTCAGTGCTCTTGTCTTCCATTATTGCAGGTCAATATTCAACTCAAGTGATGAACCAATCATCTAACTAGAGCCTATACTCCAGTGATATTGTTATGGCCCGAGTGCAATGTTTTGCCATACTAACCACTGACCCACGAGCCGTCTGCTGGGCAGGAGGGGTGCTGGATGGAAAGGTCACTCTGGACATTTCAACGCACTTACCTGTAAGAGGTAATGTTGTCTTAACAGGTTCCCCCCCCCCATGATATATACAGGGGGTGTGGGGGTGTGGGGGGTGGGTCGAACTGAAATATTACATTGAGAAATGGCGTCAGCGGGCCGTCGAGCTTGCGCTCTTTATGCCCTCCACAAAACACCCCTCCCCAACCCGGTATCCGGCCGCAGAGCGGCACGTCGGGGATGTCCCTTTGTCAGGACGGCCCCCAACCGAGTCTGCTCGACCAGGTCTCCGCCGGGGGCCGTCCTAACCCAAAGACACCCGGTCGGTCCGACACTGTTTTTGCACACAGTGCACACGATCGACTTTCTCAGGAGTCGGGATGGAAAAATTTACGTCCTAATATCTTCCCCCACCCATCCCGGGGAAGCGTTAGACGCCCTATAAGAGGGATTCTACAGTGGGTTTCCACAACGCAACTAATTCGCGATGNGCCAGAGGTTACCACCTTCACCTCTCGCCTCATATCCATTAACGGCAACTTTTAATCATGATCTTGGTTGGTTCTTCAACGCAAGGATAAATTTAAAAAAAAAATGAAATTAATTAGTAGTAAAAGCAAACAGTACCTGATTATTTAACCAATGCCTATAGTGAGGTATAGAGAAGAAATAATTTAATTTTGTCCCTATGAATTTAAATTTTCCATCTGTTCCACTCTCTATTTTCCCCATCATCGCTTCTTTGCCCCCCCCCCCCCACCCCCAAACCCCTTGACAGTTTTACACGATTTTATTTATGATTACATGTTTGTTAGTCCGCCTGTCTAGGTTAAATATTGTTATAAATTTAGCACCCCACCCTTTCAACCGAACCGATTTTTATTGAATTTTCGCACGTGTGTGTATGATTTGTAGCATATTCATATCTTGTTAGTTTTTGGCTGAAATTAAGGAAAGCTGCCAAAGTATATAATGAAGAGTTCCCGTTTCGCCATACACCGCGACTCAGTCCTCTGTGACGGGAGGTAACTCACACAGACGTTGACAGCGCGTGGCAGCAATGTTCTTGATAAATTCAGAATGCCTTTTGCTGGAACCTCACTTTATTGTCTGGGTGTGTGTGTGTGGGGCAAAAACGTGGATCGGGAAAGGCTAGGCCTTTGAGCATATTGTTCCATCATCATTTAAAGAGGCGGTGGTCACTCCACTATTAAAGAAAGCAAATCTTGATAAAATTAATCCAAAGTTTTAGAAAAGTCGTTCTCTGCCAACTCCTGGATCACCTCATTCAGTGTGACTTGCTGGAACATTTCCAGTCGGCATACAGGGCGCATCACTCTACTGAGACAGTGCGTCGTAAATGACATTCTGTTGTCTTGTGATGAGAGACAGGTATCCCTTTTGTCGCTACTTCATTTATCGGCAGCTTTCGATACGCTTGACCACGGCATACTTCTTCAATGTCTGCAAATAACGTTCGGTCTCACTTGTACCGTCCTGAGATGGTTCCGATCGTATCTGACTAATCGGGTGCAGTCAGTTGAAACGGCTTGACCTTGAAGAAATCTAATATCGAATTCGGAGTACCCCAGGAGTCGGTCCTAGGCCCGATGCTTTTCACGATGTACATACAGCCCCTTGGTGCAGTGATCAAGCAGTTTGACATACAATACCACATGTTCGCGAATGACACCCAACTTCATCAATCCGTGATCCCCTCTCAGTTCCCTCAGCCTCTCATTATGGCACAGAAGACAGTGGAGTCAGGTAAGCAATGGATGACCAAAAAAAAGCTCAAATTGAATGATGATAAGACTGAGCTGATCCCCATCGCGACCGCTCAGAAGCAAAAATCTGCAAATAGCACGACATCAATTACTCTCTCAGGTGTGCGTATTGAGTTAGCTCAAACAGTGCGGTACCTGGTTGTCTACCTTGGAAAGTCACATAACATGCTATGCAAGGCGATTTTTCTAGAGCTGCGCAGGATTAGTCACATTAGGCCCTTGTTAACAATTGATGCAAAAAGGGGGCTGATGTCTGCATTTGTGCTATCACGCATGGGCTATTGCAATGCTCTCATGGTGGGTTTCCTTGATAAAATTCAAATAGCACAGAATAATGCGGCTCGCATTGTTCTTCGCAAACGCAAGTTCGACCATGCTAAAACACTTCTGAGAGAGCTGCACTGGCTGCCGGTCCATGCTCGCATAGAGTACACAATTGCAAGTTTGTGCTACCTCTGCTTACATGACCTGTTGCCGTCCTATCTGCAAGAGCTGCTGACGCCTTATGTACCCACTAGACAACTCCGCTCATCCGATAGTGGCAAACTGTCGACACCACGTGTTCGCCTTGAGACCTACGGAAAGTGCACTTTCGCATTTGCTGGCCCAACAATTTGGAACACCCTTCCTGTCGATATCAGAAACAACCAGACACTGGAGTCCTTTAAAACCGATTTAAAGACACATCTATTTCGCAAACACCTTCTGGGATGATTATCTAACATATTTTCCAGTTAATGCATATTGGCTGTGTTGCTTAGAGTGACTTGGTATGCTTGTAATTAGTTTTGTAGTGTTGCGTTTGTTTTAAATGTGGTAAATTATTGGGCTTTTTTTTTTTTTTTTTGACTTTTTACCGTGACTTTGGCGATGAAGCGTGTTTTTTAAAACAAACTTTATTATTATTATTATTATGTATCTATATGACTTATTTAATAGCGATATGCAACTAATGTTAATGCATATTGGCTGTGTTGCTTAGAGTGACTTGGTATGCTTGTAATTAGTTTTGTAGTGTTGCGTTTGTTTTAAATGTGGTAAATTATTGGGCTTTTTTTTTTTTTTTTGACTTTGTACCGTGACTTTGGCGATGAAGCGTGTTTTTTAAAACAAACTTTATTATTATTATTATTATGTATCTATATGACTTATTTCATAGCGATATGCAACTAACAATTTGATGAAGCTTACTGAAATCAATTTGACGTATAAGAATTAGCAAGATTATGGTAATTTTATGGCCCATTGCATCATGGGCCAGGGTTCAGAAAATGCGGAATTCAAAATAGAATGATCATTTAATCATGATTAGCATTTCTAAGGGTCATACGCCACATCACGTCAGCGCTTCCCATCAACCATCAGTGCACCAGATACAACGGCGTCCACGCCCGATTTATGCATGCCTTAAAACAGGGCGTGTCCCCCCGGAGTCGCCCCGAGTGAGAGGGAAGGAGCACAGCGTGAAACCGGTTTTTGAGCACAGCGGTGTGGTCTTCGTACACTGACGTTTACCTGTGTGTTGTTGACGTGACCCCTACACCCCCCCCCCAACTTACCCCCCCTTTTTTTTTACATCTTATGTATGTATGTATGACATTTTACGTAATATACGATGCCTTGTTCACTCATTAATTCTATAGCGTATTCCAAAATTAGTGTAAAGCAGATTGTAATTATAACACATTTCAAATAATAAACTACAGCGGGGAATTCCTGGAATTTAATGAGGTTATGACATGACAGGACAAAAATGCTACATAGACTAAATACTCATGGCGTGTTTCTTCAGAAAGGAGAACAAATAAGCATTTACTTTAATTAAACGGCATTAAAAGAAAATTGTGAAGACGAACGGAGAGTTTTCAAACAGTTGCCGGTTTAGGTGCAGAATGATTTAATGAGATTTTTGCCCCCCAACTCTCTATCAGGAACTGGAAATCAGATGTCTCCCTCCCCCCCCCCCCCCAAAGTAGCCTTAGGATCAAATTCCTGTCATGGCTCTTTGTCATCGACCAGCAGGATATGAACTATTTCAAAGAGATAATAAAATAGCCTATCATTTTGGCGACAGCGCCTGTTTAAAGTGAAAAGTTTGAGAATAATTGGCCTAAAAGACTGTAAAAATATATTGTCTACCCTTGGGATCAGGCCAGTCACAGGTCTTTCTGAGGCTTCAACCTGTTGGGAAAGAAAATTTAGAAGCGTAAACCTGCACCTAACTAATAGATAATTTAAACATCGCATTATGATTAAGTTTAAAATTTAAATAAGAAGATGTCATGGAGATACATTTTTACATAATATATAATTATTTAAAAATCCGTAATGGTAAAAATCGTTGCATATAAAAAATAATTTACATAATTATAAAAAAAAATATTTAAGAACTTTTGCTTTGGCTTAAATTAAATTAAATTAATTAAATTGTCTTTACCCATTGCATGCTCCATTTATATTTGACCAATGTCGTTCCTGTGCCATCTAAGGCCATCTTAGAGCAATATTACGTTTTTATAACCAACTTGCTATTAGAGTCGCACCGATGTGATGTGTAGAGATGGAACATTTTCTGGGATTGGTTATATGTGTTAATTAAATTCAGATTCTTATATTGTTAGTTGTGAGATGCTACAGAACCCACAGAGCTGGACTTATATTTACACAGCTTAATCTAAAGGGAGTTTTATTTCATTCTAACAAAATTAGTTGGAGTCTCGCTTTACCATTTATTTTAATATAAATATACGGAAGCTTCTAATGGGAAGCAAAATTATATGGTAACATAACTTCTTGTGCATAAAGAGTGTTTTAGGAATATGTGTAGTTGGTGTGTGTTAAAATAATTCTAAAGCTTCTATCTTAATGACCACAGAAACAGTTTCTATATATTTTAATCCCCCAGGGGTCCGCATGACATTTTTCGGTGAAGGTCGTGTGGAGTGGACCGAAGGCCAGGCCGTGTCCCAGGGAACCAAAGTAGTGAGGCCTTCACAGAGAGTCTGGAGAAACATCCAAACCATCCATGACACGGAAATATACTCGAGAACAACCACAATACTCTACGGAGCAGGTAATACTACATGTACACATATGGAAAGCGGGGACCACTGAATGGTAATAAATGTACACACATTGTAAAGGCTAATGGTAAAATATGTACATAGTTGGTGTGGTAATATATGTACATATATGGGCTGGTGGTAATATATGTACATAGTAGGTGTGGGCTGGTGGTAATATATGTACATAGTAGGAGTGGGCTGGTGGTAATATATTTACATAGTTTGTGTGGGCCAGTGGTAATTTTTTTACCCCTCTCCCCATTAACTCACCCCCCCCCCCAGGGGGTAATAAACCCATGTACGTGAAGATGAAAAAGCAGAAAATGTTGATCTCGAACTTCCCAAAAATTAAGAAAAAAAAACAAATAAAAAACGAACAATTTTTTTTCCCCCTCCCCCCTTAACCCCCCCCCCCCCCCAGGGAGTAAAGAAACCATGTACGTGAAGATGAAAAAGCAGTAAATGTTGATCTCGAACTTCACAAAAATTAATGAAAACAAATCAATCTAAAACGAACAAGTGGAAATGGCGTACGAGTTGCCACACGTTATTTCCTGCCCATCCAATCTACACAGAGGGCGCTGTTAGTGACGGATTATAGTACAGAAGCCGTGCGACCACTCTGTCTCCCCTGACAGGAACCAAACATCAGACGATGAAGGGAGGCATTGTGTCAGCTGTTACATGTATTGTACGGGTCAAATGATGAGTGACACATTTAATTTTATATGGTGCGTTTTATGGTAAACCACGGGTGAAAGATTTAATTGAATTATAAGAAACCCTATAGGCATACCACTGGCTTGAAATTCCTAAGATTTTGCATATAAATAATACTAGCGTCAATGACGTTGCTACCTACCGTTGAAGATGTGGGACTTTGGTCAAGATTTCGACCCCCCAAATAAAACAATTAACATCTTCAAGTTAAAGTTTTAAAAAAAATGCCATCCCCGTTGAAAACCAGGCAGCGGAAATTAGATGACTTGGTCAGTCATAAAATAAAGTTATTTAAAACCAAGAGGCCTTCTGTATAATTTTTTTTTTTTTACACCAGAGGTTATCCAAAAAACATTTACCGTTCAACACTTTGATAGTTTAATAGCAAAGAGTTAAAAGTACACAAAAATAAAAAATGCAAGCCCAATTACTTTTTTTTTTTTTTTATTAATTACTAGCCAATATATCCGATTTTTCTCGGGTTTGTATCGTAAAAAACAACTTCAATAGCTTTAACAGCGTTGACGTAAATTTAGGGTCATGCCAAAAGCACTACGCCTTAAGACCAATTAAAATTTAAAATTGTATCCATAAAAAGCAAGATTTATAATAATAAACACTTGGAAACATTGAATTTAGAGCCTTATCTCGTTTTATTTAACGTTCAGTTTGGGACAGTCAAATTTTTTTTTTTTTTTTTTAAATCCGATTTTAAAATGCGAGTCTCAATTTTAAAAGATGTGGTGTGAAAATAAAAGGTAGACAATTCACAAATGCTAAGGTTATGGCCGTTTATCACTATTCAATATTAAATAAAAATTGATTCCCTTTTCCAAAAGGAACATATTAGTCAACCCTAATAAAATAATAAAAATCATTCTGATAAAAAAAGTCAAAGTTTATTTTTTAAATTTATCCCATAATAATCGGAAGGAATTTGCAAAGATGTTGCCTTTAAATTTGTTATATTAGGGTTCTTGGTGCCAAAAGAACTTAATCTTTAATATTTTACAGCAGTAACTATTTTAATTTGGACAACACAATTTATTTTACAGCAGTAAGTATTTTAGGTTGGACAACACACTTTATTTTACAGCAGTAAGTATTTTAGCTTGGACAACACACTTTATTTTACAGCAGTAAGTAGTTTAGGTTGGACAACACACTTTATTTTACAGCAGTAAGTAGTTTAGGTTGGACAACACACTTTATTTTACAGCAGTAAGTAGTTTAGGTTGGACAACACACTTTATTTTACAGCAGTAAGTATTTTAGTTTGGACAACACACTTTATTTTACAGCAGTAAGTATTTTAGGTTGGACAACACACTTTATTTTACAGCAGTGAGTAGTTTAGGTTGGACAACACACTTTATTTTACAGCAGTAAGTAGTTTAGGTTGGACAACACACCTTATTTTACAGCAGTGAGTAGTTTAGGTTGGACAACACACCTTATTTTACAGCAGTGAGTATTTTTGGTTGGTCAACGAAAACAAACTTGATCTTAAACATTGCCCTATTAAATCGTTTGAATAAAAGCAAAAGATAAATGTTTTATCTGAAATAAAATTGGCCACCCCCCTCCCTTTTTTTTCCCCCATGTACAAAAGATGTAGATTTTATGAGTTTAAAAATGCATCGATATTTTAAAAGGCATTAATGAAGCGTATTTTTACTAAGTTTTTTCCTAGATACAACACTTTACCTAGAAGATGTAACCGAAGCCTTCTTGAAGAAGGACAAGACATTTCAGGAACTCCTACACCCATAATTTCTAACTTCCTAACTTTTTAGAATTTTGAACAGATCCGATTTCATAACTTTTGAGGGCAATCATAAACACTTATACAAACGCAAAAAACATAAAAAGGGCATTTATACAATCTTAAAACAGTTATTAAAAAAAAATCGAACGTTCTAGAATAAGAAACTTTAAAAAAAAGAAAAAAAAAAGATAAATTAACCGATACCAGGGTAAACCCAAGGAAAGTAGAGTAATGTATTAAACTAAAATTTCGATCAACTCTTAGATTCTACTGAGAAAGTCATAATCCTTATGTCTACGTGGAACAATGGAACGCTTGATGGAAATGCGATACTAGAAAACAACAACTTTTAAATAACCTTTTCTCCGGTGGGGGCTCGTTCTATAAGGTGACCTTTTAATTATTACTAAGACAGGAACTCTATAGAATTAGTCAGAAAAATTGTCAAGTTAAAATGTCAAAATTTGTCCAATTAAAATCGGTTGAAAATTTGAATGCGATATGGCATATATAAGGAAAATGTTCATTTTCTTGAACCGTTTTTAACTGTAACTCTCCCGTGTCATCTGATGTCACTAAAAAATCTAGACAGAGGCCTATTGTGTATGACATTAAAGCAGCTTATAATGAATGTACAGACATGTAAATAATTTAATTAAAAAAAAAGGGTATTTATTATGGAATGAAACATTTTCCGTGTGGAACAAAGTGTGTGTGTGTATGTGTGTATGTGTGTCTGTGTCTGTGTGTGTCTGTCTGTGAGAGATTGCTATACTCATAAAAATTCACCCACCCATTACAGTGAAGTTGTTTTACTAGTTTTGATCTGGGTCAAAATCGCAAACTTGTGATTCTTCCTTCTCCGCACACATCTGCTGCATACATGTTTTAATAAAAAGTTACATGAGAACCCTTAGGACTGTAAACTATATAGGTACACCAAAGCACACGTTATATACTCCGCTGAACTGTGTGATAGTTCTAATCTAATGTTCAACCTTCTCCCAACCTTTTTAAACCACGCAACGAACTGTATTTTCTTGCTTGTACGTATGATATTTTAATTTTTTTTTTAAAGAATAGGATTGCATTAAAACAGCTAATCTTTTGTTGAAAAATTATTTCTAACTAGATATATCCCGCCAAACATTTGCGACAGCAATGCGTGAACTTCCCATCTAGTAAAGTTACTTGACAAAACATGAACTCAAGTAACGCACATTTAAAAGAATCCCAATATTTGCTACACCCCTTCCCCCATGATACGTCACTGCACACTTTTTATTTCACGCCTATGAACTATATTGTCCCAACCACTTTTAAACTGAATATTTCTTACACAATACTTAAATTGAAGCGATTTTATTTCCTAAAAGGAAATATTACCCACCAAACGCAGTTGCGTTACTAAAGAAAAAATATATATCATATATAGCGTAGTTATCGGGAATTATATTTTGCGCGCTAGTGAACTCATTATTGAACCACACTCTGGCGTATCTATAATTATAAATAGTCTGCGTCTTGTTTGAGCCGTCTTGTTTGACCTTTGGTGGCGAATTATATATATAGATATTTTTTTTGAAGCACTGTTCTGCGCATGCGCACATAGAATAAGACGATATTTAAAATGCGTGCACCATCAAAAGCGCACCAACAAATCTTAACCTTTAATCGATATTTGAGCGATCATTCTTCTGTATGGAGACTTATTAAAGAAGCGTGCACCGAACAAAAGCCATATTATAGTTTGAACGCCATACGGAGCCATTTAAAAATAAAATGTTGCACTTTTTACTTTACTCTCTACATTTTGCGATTTTTTAAACTACAGTTTTTGAAATGATGGGATTTTTGAACAAACTTTCCTGGAAGGAACAGCGTATAGGTCAGGAGGCGTGGACATGGGAAATTTTGTTGTGATCCATTGTACAAAAATAAAGGAGACAAGAGTGACTGCAACAACTATCGTGGAATCTCCCTCATCAGCATAGTTGGAAAGGCTTTCGCCCGAGTTGCATTAACACACCTATCAGACCCCTAGCATTGCGTGTACTCCCAGAAGCGCAATGTGGTTTTCGCGCCGGTAGGTCAACCATAGACATGATCTTCTCTCTGCGCCAGCTGCAGGAGAAGTGCAGGGAGCAACATATGCCTTTGGGGCCATCCATAAAAGACGTCCACCAATTTTTTGCTATTCGCCCCCCCCCCCCCAAAGGGGGGGCCCCAAAAAAAAAAAAT